>JAJMLM010000187.1:0-343173 GCA_030569635.1 Pichia thaimueangensis | reverse complement strand
ACTGATAAAAAGACAACCATCAATAACATATTATATCTTTGGATCACTTGAAAGTACACAATGAAGAATATACTATTTATGGTGTTAATAATAGTGAAAAATTTGAAAATGTAGACACGACCATATCGATCACTCAACTGACCAAATTTACTTGATAATGTGAAGCCCAGTACACCCGATATGGTAGATAAAATAGATTGGATATTTGAAACTGTTTTCTGAGCAGTTTTAATATCTTTGCAAATTGAAGATGCTCCTCCCATATTCATACGTTTACTTAAATGAGTAAATAATTTAGATCCAACATCCATCATATCACCATTACCACTAGTACCCCCTTTCATCATATTGGATGCTGTTTCTGCTGTATTTTTAATTGCTTTAGTTGTAGTGGCAGTCATTTCTGTAGCGATGGAAGTTTCAGCCTCGGTAGTGGAACAGATATTATTCAACATTAAAATAACTAAAGGGCTGACAAGAACTGTAAACGATAATGTATAAATGGCCACAACGCTATATAAAACTGTCTTGTTTGGTCTTCTGTACCATGGTACATTGGCGTGTTCTTCTCTCGATTCTTCGAACCATTCTTGTTCTAAAGCTTCAAGTTTTTTTTTAAACTTCAAATCATCTTCACTTTGTAAAGCGGGAAGACAACAAGAGTGTTCAGGTCCGCATCCTAATTCCTCATTCGCTTCCTCCAACTTGATCGGTGTTTCCATCATCTTTGCCAATTGGTTTATATAAAATACTTAGAACAAGCGACGGGCTAGCATTAATTAGAAGGAACAAAAAGACATGGACAAGAATAATATTTGATGAATAACCATGCTGTTTGCAAGTTCACCATTAAGCTTATCGATAGACTTTGCAATCTGCACTATTTACTTCTGGCAAGCTACAAGACACGAGAGCTATTGAGCAAATTAATGTGCTCACAGGCCACGTCCCTAGGAACTAAAACGCGGAACCCCGAGGGTGGTTCGGGGTTAGCCCGGGGGGTTGATGATTTCGGAGTAAAAAGAGGTGAGCCTCTGTGACTAGGCAATAGGCTGCGATCTGACAATCTACCAGATGCCAGATGCCCCTTTTAAAACTTAAGACATGAAACGCATGCTATTTCAATTATTGATCAAAGATGCTGAGTGTTTTTTGCAGTTTTTATATTCACATTTCATTTCAAGAAATAGTTTTTAAAGGAGTTGATGGCAAGAAAATGATTCCCTCCTTGTAACGAAACCTCAGAGGAACATATAGAAACCAGTATTGAATAAGTTGACAAAAAAGAAAGGCAAAAAACTAGGAAAAGAATGACGATTTTAGTTAGAAATATTATAACAGTTCACTCATGAAGAGACAATAATGTTTTAAGAAAAGACACTGTTAAAATATTTTCCTGTTTGTATACAAGTTTCAAAACTTGTTCTTAATTTTTTTGTCTTGTTGTACTGTCGTAGTAAAATTGATTTTTTCTCTTTTATTGAAGGATATTGAAAGAAGAAAAGGTTGGTATTTCCTTTTCATATAGGCAAGTAAGATATTGAATAAAATTATCGCAATTTTAATCCTTGCTTATATATATTATTAATGTAATTCTTTATATATATAGTTAATTGATTAAAGATCAAATTTATTTATTAATTATGTATTCCAATAAAATTTTAACTTTTCAGAATAGAATTGATAATTTCAAAAACTCATTTATTTTTAAATCCTTAGTCACGTGATTCAACACATGGTAATATTTTTTTTCAACCGAAATTAGAATGAATTCAAACCCAAAAAACTACTAGAAACTTTTTCCATATAGATAGTTGATTAAAACACTTCTTCGACGTATATGGGAAGGAGGAAATAATTAAAAATTGAAACCCCCCTTAATAGGTAAGGATTTTTGCAAAACCTAAGTTTCGCGTATGGTCTACCACTACACTATCCTCTCTCAGACTCTTAGCAGTTTGTTGTGATTGAGTAATATGACATGAAAATATCGTCCTTACCTGATTATATTGAATTTACACAAAAGATTCTGCTGAATGTAAATATAACAATGAGGCTGTAATCAATTGTTATGTTGTTTGAATTAGCTCAACCTGAAATTATCGGATTTACCAATTTGTGTAAGGTTTATATTAATCCACGGCTACAGACTAGACTACCTGATTGTATGACCAAAAGAGAATTACCTCTTCTCCAATAGCTGTTTTATTTTATAGGTATGCGGTTCTTTATATACTTTTATTCGATACACAAAACAGTACCTTCCAAATGGATTCAGCTACTTGAATAATCAACCTAGCACACAGTTGATCACACATAAAAAAATGCTTATGGCAAGATATGGTTGAAACTGATTTTTCACGTGAAAAAATCATAACTGAAACATGCCACAAACAAAGCTTACATCAATTAGTCGTTTGGTCTAGTGGTTACGACGTCCCCTTTACACGGGGAAGGTCGCGAGTTCGAACCTCGCATCGACTAATATGTTAATTTTTTTATGTGTTTTTTATTTTTAAATCATTATATTATTTTAATAATTATAAGTGTTTTAATTTCATTATTAGCAATAACATATTTGAAATTTTAAATTAAAACTAGAATTTACTTTTCATCTTTTTATTTTGTTCCACCATATTTTTAAAGGCAGTTTGAGGTCTTTCATCAATCCATCTTTTTAAACCATTCATACCTTCGTTAACAATTTGTTTATTGACTTGATCATCAAAAGCTACTCTAATCAACCTTTTATTTTCAATTATTGAATCTAGTGCTAATGATTTAACCAAATTAGTTACTTCAAACCTAACTGCTTCATTAAAGTTTTCGACATTTTCGGAGTTAAAAGTTTTGGAAATAAACCCAGAAGCGACTAACTCATTTAATGCAATTCTTTTGCCCATACAAACCGCCTCTAAACTTTTTGTTAATCCTAACCTATAAGGCAAGGAAGCAGATACACCACATTCATTAATCAATCCAATACTTGCAAATGGGAACTGCATATATGGTGGACTATCCTTGTTTTCATAAGCATATACAACATCCATTAATGAAACTAAAGCGGCTGATAATCCAATCACAGGCCCATTTAATGCAACAACAATTAATTTTTCATGATTCAAAATGGTATGCACTAAAAGTATATTTTTGGAAGTGATTTCATTATAGTAATCTATCTTTGATTTATTGATCATTTTAGAAATGAATTTGATATTTGCACCAGTTGAGAAAAAGCTACCAGTTGAAGTCAACAAGGTAATACTAGTTTCTTTGTTTTCATTTGCCATATCGAATAGTTCTGCAAGTTTAGTAAATTCAGGGATAGTAAAAGAATTTAAACTTTGTGGACCATTGATATGGATTTCAAAAATTGAGCCGTTAACTTGATATGATAATATATCTGTCATTTTTTTGTTGTCGAAAAAGAATCATGGTTTAAGAGAACAATTGTTAACTCTAAAGGAACAAAAAAGGGGGTCACATTATTGAATATATACCTCTTCGGAGTAACTACAGACTGGTTGGGGAATGCGGGGCTCAATGTGAGTTTTGGTGCATCAGTTGCAGAGGTCCCGCTAGCCCAGCCCCAAATTTTATTTTCCGCTGCTTTGCAATTAGGCCGTGGCGGGGGATATAGGGCCCGCTGTAATCAACGTCTACTTTATAATATCTATATATGCATATTTACAAGTTGTTCTATACAGGAATTACAAAATCAGATTATAAAATTTAGTATTTACCTTCATTAATAAGATGTTTACCGAATTTTTTCAAAGCATCCCTGATCTCAACGAAGCTACCTTTACTACCACTCACACAACCCTTAACAAGTATATAACCCTTTTCAGGATTTAAATCTAAAACTTCCAAGTTAAAAATTGTATTTCTTTCATTACCCATTCTACCTGCCATTTTTTTGCCCGGTAAAACTCTTGCAGGAGTTGTATTAGCACCAGTTGAACCGGCAGATCTATGAGATAGAGAAGCACCATGGGATGCATTACCACCAGAGAAATTCCATCTTTTCATTACACCGGCAAAACCTTTACCCTTTGTAACTGAGATAACATCGACAAATTGACCAATTTTGAAATGATCAGCCTTTAATTCTTCACCGGGTTTAATTAAATTTTCTTCTGTCATCACTTGGAAATCTGCGATATAAGCTTTTGGTGAAACTTTTGCATTTCTAAAATGGCCAAGCATTGGTTTTGTAACGTTTTGAGGTTTTTTATAACCGGCACCAACTTGTACAGAATAAACACCTTCCTTTTCCACTGTTCTATTAAATATGACTTCATTTTGGACGATTTCTAAAATAGTTGCAGGTAAACGACGACCATGATTGTCAAAATAACAAGTCATACCTCTTTTAATACCTATCAATCCCGGTCTTTCAAGTAAACGGCGACGTTGGCGTTTGGATTCATTTGATGTGAAAGTTATTGGTGCTTCTGATTTAATATATGGAATTGTACTTGGTGAAATTAACTGTCTTGAACTTTTAATTTCAGACAATACATTGGCAACTGTACTTTGTGCTCTTTTGTAAATAAGTTGTCCAAATTTCATCCCCTGTTAATATATGATGGTGAGTTGACAATAGTTGTGACTTCAGATGTTGTGTAGTTAATGAACCCCACTGATCGTTTTACTTTCATTATTCTTGAAGAATTTGGAATTTCCATCTCCAGTTTCTAAGTAAGAGAAACCAGGGGAGCGTGCGCGCGCGTGTACACGGGTACGCGGCAGTTGTGCAACATGTGTTTTTCCAGTTATGTATTGTGTCCACTATATTTAATTAGTTAGATTTAATAACAAAATGTGCAAATCAAAGGGGTTTATATAATTAATATAAAAAAAAAGGTATGCTTTTTATATAATTAAAAGAAATAAAAATACAAAAATACAAAAATGAATAATGGATTTTAATTTAATAGTAAAATGAACAAAGTGTAATCAGCTTAATTAAAAGTTGGGATTGTAAGGATAATCGCAATCTTTGGAAACAAAATCTCTCTTTACTTTAAAATTTTCAGCTTCAGCATCAGCTTCAGGAACTTCATCACCATCAGGAGCAACATAACCTTCATCACCAGGTTTAATTTCACCTTTACCATTATTTTTCCAAGAACCACCGAATTTATGATAAACGTAACAATATTTACCACAATTGTTTTCGACATCATCTCTGAAGGAACGTCTTGGATAAATGACAACATCATCGACCATAACTGGAGCCATTAAACCGGTGAAAAATTTCCAAGTAATTAACTCATTTTCTTCATTTTCAGGACCATATAACTCACCAGTATAAGTTCTAGTTGAATCTATATCAACAATTGTTGGATTTTCCAAGGAATTTAAATGACCGTAAATGGTATCAGTCCAAACAACAGGACCTGTCCATTCCATAATATCGATCGAAGCACATTTATCAACTCCTTTAAAATCTTTATAATAAGCTTGTAATTTATTATTTTTAGCTGCATTAAAGGTAGTCTCTGTAATTTTAGCAATCAATTTTCTTAAGATTGGATGTCTTGGTTTTGCCTTAAAAGTCCATTGTTCAAATTGAACCCTTCTAGTCATATAATGTTCCCAATTTTCAACGTTCATATCTTCTTCGATTGCTACAACGAAACCGACATTTCTATCTGAATCAAACCAAGTATCAACTGGTTTTTCTAATCTAGTATCTATATCTGCATAGACACCACCAAAGAGGAAGATCAACAAATATCTTGAGAAATCTGATTGAATGATTTTATTTGGCATCAAATCGAAAGCTTCGACAATTTCAGGAACTGTATTTGAGAAATGAGTTACCAATTTATCATGGATTTCATCATCAGTTAATAGGTTATATTTATAAGTTGGATTTTCATTTTTCCATTTTAAAATCAAATTTCTATGAGGAAAATCAGGATCAGTAATTGGGACTTTCCACATTTGAAAAATGTTTTTATCGATTCTTCTTGGTGATTCATCATAGGGGAAATTTTTAGCCAATCTATCTACTGTTGTTTTATAATCGTAAGGATTTGCACCTCTTGTATGAGGATTGAATCTATAGAAATTGGAGATTGCCGTTGAAGCCCTCGAAGACGAATAGCTATTTATGAGAAATAGTAAATAACCTAGGACTATACCTATTATGATCGAATAGTATTTGAAGCGTGGCGACTTGGCGGACTTGGCCATGAGGGAGTTGTATGTTGTACCAAACATAGATGCTGCTTTTTGTTTTTGGTAGTTAGTGAAGTCGATTCGGGAATTGTCCGCAACGAACCACTTCGACTAGCATTCTTCCTATCTCTCTTCTCCAACCTCTTCCTTCCCTTCCAGTCAACAACACGTCTCTGCGTCTCTACACTCTGCATGCTGCACTCGCCGTCCACCGCGAAAAAAAAGTAAAAAGCAACGGGCCGACGCGTCGGTATATTGGAACGCGTTTCGAATCTCAAGTCTTGTCTATTGAGACTATTGTTTATTGTGCTGCTTCGCTAGCGCCGAGAGCACAGACTGGTTCCTGGCACAGATCTCTAGTATGTTCCGTTGCTTCTTGATTGTTGCTTGTTACTTCTTACTTCTTTAGTTCCCTATTCCTTTAGTTCTTTATTTCTGCGACCCCTTGTTGTTCAGCATTCTTTGCTTTTCTCTCATCACAAAAAAAATACAAGAAAAAAACACACACCCTATGTTTGTCATACTCAAACGTTTTTTTAGGGCATACAGATTCATAATACTCGCAACATGTTTCCTCTTGATAATATCATACCATTTCTACAAGGATGGTAATAAAAAGTTCCCAGATCTTCCATCCCAAATAGCTTATATGACAAATGATGATGCAAACTCTAAAGACACAAACACTCAATCTTCTTCATCAAAGTCATCAAACCAACACATCGAACCATTTTTTGATTTTACTAAGGAGGAAGTACTAAAATTAAATGAGGTATCACCTGAACAATTCTTAAGTGGTAATGAAACCGCACAAGCATTTTTTGATAAATTTTTCAATATAGTGCTCGAAAATGAAATGTCCTATCCTTTGGAAAGAAGAAAAAAGAAAGTCGATGGATCCGGTAAACCTCATATTGATAACGTTTTCTTCAAAAAAGATCCAAATGAGATACATTCCGAAAAGGGTTTGAGCGGTATGTTTGAGTTCCCCGATGATTTCATCCAAGATATGACAAAAAAGCATGAAAACATAATTCAAAGTTTACCTGATTATATACCTAATTTTTATCAAGGTAACGGTTATGCAATTGTCGGGGGTGGTAGATATTCTTGGTATTCTCTATTGGCAGTTAAATCTTTGAGAAATGCGGGTGCTACATTACCCGTTGAAATTATTTTACCAACCGCTGAAGATTATGATCATTTATTATGTGAAACCATGTTACCTTTACTAAATGCAAGATGTATCAATGTCGAAGAAATATTTGGTAAAGAACGTTTGGATAAACTGAAAATTTCAGGTTATCAATTAAAAGCTTTGGCTCTTTTGGCTTCTTCCTTTAGAAATGTGTTTTTAATGGATTCCGATTCTTATGTTGTCACAAACCCTGAACATTTATTCACAAGTGAAATCTATCAAAAAAATAATATGCTTTCTTGGCCAGATTTTTGGAGAAGGACAACCTCCCCAGTTTATTATCAAATCGCAGGCCTTGAAGTTCCAGAGACACCGGTACGCCATTTAAACGATATCTTTACAGATGTTGATAAAATGCATTTAACTGATAAAGAGGATTATGATTATAAAAAAGATTTGAATTTCCACGATAGAAAAAATACCCTACCAGATTGGTCTTCCGAATCCGGTCAACTGTTAATTAATAAAGACACACATTTGAAAGCTCTATTATTAGCATTCTATTATAATAGAGATGGTCCTTTCGGTTATCATCCTTTATTGTCTCAAGGTGGTGCCGGTGAAGGTGATAAAGAAACTTTTGTGGCTGCTGCTCATCGACTTGATTTAAACTACTATCAAGTTTATAAAAAATCTGATGGTTGTTTTGGTTTTTGGAATTTATTAAATAGTTGGGAACATGGTGCAATTATTCAATATGATCCCGAAACTGATTGGAAAAATGTTCAAAAAGTAAACAAAAAAATTAAGGATGATATTAAAAATCAGGGTGATAATTTTGAATATGATTATCCAAAATACTTTATTGATGGTATTAGTGTAGAAGATTCTATCCCTCTCTTTTATCATTGTCATGACCCTAAATTTGACCCTTTTGTTATATCTGAAAGAAAAATCATGTTTGTTGATGAATTCACAGACGAAGAAAAGAAACATCGTCAAAAAACTGATAGAAGACGTAGAGTCTATGGTCAAGATTTCCCAAGAGGTACCGTCGACTTGGAATTGAATTTATGGGAAATGACATATAATTATCTTTGTGAACAACACTTACATTTCTCAAATTTTGGTAATAGAGATGTAGAAAAATTGTGTAAGGAGTTTATGCCTGATCAATTGGATTTCTTAAGAAAATCTCATGATTATATAATGGAACATTATGATCCTTCAAAGGGTGAAGAGAATTTAGAAGGTTCAAACGATGTATTTGGAGAAGATGAAAAGAAAGGAAACGAAGAAAAGAAGGAATGAGTAAAGTTTATAGCTTCGCATATGTGACTTTTTTATTTTGAGCTTTAAGTTGTAGTATAATTTTTTTCTCATTTTGTAAGAATACAATCTTTAATCTAATAACGATAGTTATTTACACTGTGCTATCAACTTTAAATTTATTTTTTGGATTTATAAACTATTTAACATAGAGAAGAAAAAGTATTTTTTTCTTTGCAAAATCTAACAGGTTACAAGAACCGGTTCGCACGAAATAGGAAATTAATTTTTTTTTTCCATCTATGCAAAATACATCAACGATTTGTAATTAACTTCTTGACCAATACCAACCGGCTTACGCATTTAACAATAAAACAACTAATATTAAATATGGCTAACTCAAGATATGAATACGTTAAAATATTTGAAAGAGAAAATATACTATTACCACAATCTCATATTATCATTAGAGTAGATGGTAGAGGATTTCATAAATTTTCAGATCATTATAAATTCGAAAAACCAAATGATGATAAAGCACTAGAAGTAATGAACGAGACCGCAAAATATTTGATGACTGCAATGCCGGATATTATTATGGCATATGGAGATTCCGATGAATATTCTTTCCTATTGCGTAAAAATTGTCAGTTATTTGATAGGAGAGAGTTCAAATTGATCACCACATTTTCATCAACATTCAGCGCATATTATCAATTTTTTTGGAATTCACTTAATCCTGGAAAACCTTTAGACTTACAAAGACTACCCACTTTTGATGCAAGAGCCGTTGTCTATCCAAATGATGAAAATGTGATGGATTATTTCAAATGGAGACAAGTTGATTGTCATATTAATAATTTATATAATACAACGTTTTGGAATTTGGTAATTAAAGGTGGAATGACAACAAAGGAAGCAGAAAATAGACTTATCGGTACACTGAGTGCAGATAAAAATGAAATCTTATTCAAGGAATTTAATATAAATTATAATAATTTACCAGAAATGTATAAAAAGGGTACAATATTTGTCAGAGAATATGTTGATTTCTCAATAAAGAAATATCAAGAAAAACCAAATAACGAAAATTTAGAGAGATTGGTGAAAAGGTCGAAGCAAAGCATCATTAAAAGGCATCATTGTGATATTATTAAACCCAAATTTTGGGATGAAAGACCTTATCTGCTCCGTTAAATTATTTTTGATAATTTTTATCTTTATTTTATGATATATTATATGTACAAGTTATATAGAGATTACTATAAAAACATCATGCAAACTTTTTGCCTTGGATTGGAACTTCAACCTTTGGTGTCACCTTAGCAGCCTTTGTTGGACTTGGCCATTGTTCATGAAGTATACCGGCTTTTTTAAATAAATTTGCAACTGTATCACTTGGTTGTGCGCCAACAGAAATCCAATATTTTGCTCTAATAAAATCCAATTTGACATCTTTAACTGGAATTATACCCTGCTCCTTCATCAATGGAGAAATTGGAGTCGGCACTGGATTGTACGTACCAATAACTTCTATTGGAACACTTTGTAAACCACCTCTCTTTCTTCCAACGGCAATATTGTAAACTGGTTGTCTGGTTCTACCTTTTCTAACAAGTCTAATTCTAGTGAGTCCCTTCATTCTATTCTGTTTGCTCCTGGCGGGTAGTATTCACTTTACTTCCCTCTGACTTCCCTCACCAATCGTCTTAAAGTAAGACCTCAAATGTCGTCTTAACCAGGTACTCGTTAGTTCTATGTTCTCACTTCCCAACGACGGGAAACGGGAAATTTTTTGCTTTTCCTTCCGTGCACCACAAAAATTGCATTTTTTTTTTCTTTCATGAAATTAGAATTTTTTTCACTTTCCTTCTCTATTTTTTTATCTATAATTGATAAACCTCAAGATTAAACAATTTTTTTCTCTAATTGAAGAACCATTATATCCCATCAAACATGGCAAACGAAAATGATGCTAGAACTGACCATCTTATTGGTTTGATGGAAATGGACGATAAATTGGCAAAACTTAGAACACAAATAAATTCTAAATTGGAAAATCAAAAAAAATTGGCGGTAGTTTTACAAACAATTGAAGAAAACTTAAAAGAACAAAATCAAAGCACCACCCCGATCACATACTTTGTTTCCTTTTTAACTTTATTAGATCAATGTTGTGAAAATGATGAAATTAAAGATTTAGATTTAGCTACTTGTGCTCTATATTTTCTTGATTTGATTTCACCATACACTCCATCAAAATTATTAAAATCCAAATTTAGTGATATTTTGGTGAGAGTTGCTCCTGCGCTAACCAATGATTCAGCAGATGCACCGCTAGTAAGATCAAGTATAGGTTTCTTAGAATCGCTTTTAAAAGCTCAAGATCTCAAATCCTGGACTAATTCAAGCAATTATAAAATTTCTCCCAAGAGAGCATTATCTGCACTTTTAGATTTATCATTAGATCCAAGGCCTAAAGTTAGAAAGAGGGCACAAGAAGCAGTTTTACACATTTTAGCAGGCATTCAAGCCTCTATTAAGGAGGATAAAATACATCCAGCTGCCATTTATGCAAGTGAATTTGCCTTGAACAATTTAATCAATTTAATCAATAGTAATTCTGTTTCTAATAAAAAATCAAAGGAAAATAATTCAAAAGAAGCCAATCCTCAAATAATACACAATTTACAATTGATTACTTCGATCACATCAACTAATTTATGGCCTTTGAAACAAATTACACCACTTTGTGATGTTCTGTTAGAAATTTGCAAATCTGCAGATCAATATCTCATTTCTTCAGTTTTTAAGGCTTTTGAGGGTATGTTCAAATCCATGACATCTGAAATTGATTCAAAGAAATTTATTCAAGTTTTAGATATAATTTTTGACTTACAACCTGCACTGAACGACCCTCATTTGGCTCCATCTTGGTTGGCGGTTATTGCAAAGGCAGTTTCTTCATTTTCAAGCAATGTTAATTCTTTGGAAATTATGTACAAATTACCTCAAATTTTTACATCTGTGGGTGCTTATTTTCTAAGTGAAAACTCAAATATTTGTGAGAGTGCCTCCCAATGTTTAATCGCAATTGTCATTGAAGGTATCCAGGATAAAGATTTGCTTTTACCTCCTTTAGTTGATGTAGAAACTTATGAAAATGTTGATGATATTATCACAAAACTTTCTGTAATCACATTTGATTTCTTATCGGTTAGATATAGACTTTCGGCAGTTTACGTTTGTCAAATAATTGAATCAATTTTTCTCAAATTAAGACAAAGGGCAAACCCTGATTTCTTGAAACACTTAGAATTGATTGGTAATTGGAGATCAAATGAACAAGAAGGATTTGAGTTGAATGAAATTTCTGAAAAAGTTATTGCCAGTGCAATTTCTGGTTTAGGACCAGAAGTCGTTCTACAAACATTACCATTGAATTTAACAGATCCTAAAAAGACTGGTAGAGCTTGGTTATTACCAATTTTAAGAGATAATGTTGAAATGGCACAATTGAATTATTATATCAAAAATATCTTGCCAATTACTGATTTCTTTGAAGAAAAAGTCTCCAATGGTAATCCAAATTCTGTTAACACGAAAGTCTTTTCTACTATCATTGACCAAATTTGGTCTTTATTACCATACTTTTGTACTTTACCAACAGATTTACAAAAATCATTTACTGATGAATTCGCTGCGAATTTGTCAACATTACTTTATGAAGAAGTTCAATTAAGACCAATTCTTTGTCATGCATTAAAAAATTTAGTTTCTTCTGAAATGGAAAGAGCTCAAGGTATTGGTAGTGCTGAAGGAAATAATGCTAGTTTAGAGCAACTTTTCCCAAGCTCAAAGGCGCAATCAGACATTGAATATTTAGCATCAACAAAAGCAAACAAACTTTTATCTGTTTTATTCAATGTTTTCACTCAAATTCCAATGGATCAAAGAAATTACGTTGCTGAGGCAATTGAAGCATACTTCAAGATATCCAAATCTGACGATATGGTTGCAACCTTCAATAAAGTTAGTGTTTTGCTTAGAAAAGCGTTGGATGACGAAAAAAACGATGGCACTTTAACCAAAGAAGATAACAATTCAAATAAAAGTAAAAGTCATATCCCTAAATTATCAGTTACAATGATGGATTTGATTGTCATGATGACTACTTATATTCCAACAGAATCACATAATGCATTATTAACAATTTTCAATGAAACTGTTAGAATTGAAAATTCACAAATTCAGAAAAGAGCATATCGTATTATTTCTAAGTTATTGAATATTGAAAATCATGACACTATTGTTCAGTTGATCCCAAATATCATGCAAGTGTTTATTGAAACTTCAACTATTGTTTTACCATCAGCTAGACCACAAAGATTGGAAGCCTTAGAAAAATTAATTAAATTATTACCTCGTGATTCCTTGCATTTTATAACTGGTATTTTATCCGAAGTTATTGATTCAACTAGAAGTGCAAACGAAAAAACTAGAACAACATCATTTTCATTGTTGGTTCAAATTGGTAATAAATTCAAGGAATTTAATGGTGAATTAATCAGAAATACATTAATCGACGCTGAAATTCCAGATTCTCAAGCTACAATTCAAGAATTATTTTTGATGTGTTGTGCTGCTGCCGGTCCTGAAAATCCACATCAACGTAGTGCTGCAATCACTGCATTATCATGTATTTTTTTCGAATTCCATAATGATCTTGAAATTTCTTATCAAAAAGAATTAATGCAATTTGTTGAAGTCTTTTTGAATCAAAACAATAGAGAAGTTATAAAGCCAACTCTAGGTTTCATTAAAATTGCAATTTTATCACTACCAGAAGAGGAAATTTTACCTGAATTAAAAGGTTTATTGACCGAATTAATGATTATCAATAATAAGCATAAGAACCATTTTAAATCTAAAATTAAACATTTACTTGAAAGAATGATAAGAAGATTTGGTTTTGATATAATCGATAACAATATTCCCGAGGAAGATAAAAAAATTATTAATAGTATTAGAAAGGCTAAAAATAAGGCAAAACGTTCCAAATCAAATGAAGCTGCAAGCAATGAAACCAATGCAGATCTGTCGAGTAAATCTGGTCTTTCTGCATTCGATAAGGCATTGTATGACGATGAATCCGATTCTGATGATTCTGATGAAGAAGTTGAACATGCTAATAAAAAAGGAAGATCAAAGAAGGGTAACCAACAGTATATTTCTGAATCTAGGGATGTTCCTCTTGATTTATTGGATAAGAAAGCTTTAGAACATATCTCAACATCCAGACCGAAGAAATTTACCAAAAAATCAATGGAGCAAATGACTAACTTCAAGACAAAGGATGGTAAATTGGTTATTAAGGAATCGGGTAATGATGATGACATTTTATCTAATAAGAATTCATTAAATGCTTATGTTGAAGCAGTTAAACAAGGTCCAATTAGGGGTCAAAATAACAAATTAAAATGGAAAAAACAAAAGGTTGATAATGTTAATTGGGATGACGATGATGCATCAGATGGAGAATCGAAGAAATCACAAAGAAAAAGTAATTTTAAGAGTAAAGGTGGAAAAATTGGTAAATCTCAACCTAAATTTAAATCAAAGAGAAAATTCTAGATGATGGAATAGCAGATAGATAGTTCTTTTCTTTTGTATATATAATTAGTAAAATTCATACACTGTTTTTAAGTCATAATATAAAGTACAATACACATTACATACAAAAAGTTGTTTTAGCAAAGATGACAGCTTAAATAAATAAATTTTAACCAAAAAGATTTAAACCGTTGGTGTTTGCATCATCTTGGCCATATAAATCCAAATCTTCCATTTCGTCTTCATACAACTTATGATGTTCATAATAGTCATAAGCTGCAAGACCGGAGTTTACATTATTGTCAACATCCATTCGATGGCTATCGCTATTAGTATTACCATTATGATCGCCTGTGTTAGTGGAGGTGTTGCCTGTATGGTTTACATCTTCATCACTACCATTCTCATCTTCATCGTCCTCATCACCCTCCACGTCATCATCTTCATCTTCATCTTCATCATCGCTTTTATAATACGGGCAAGCATGTAATAAATTAGCAGGCATTGGTCCAGCAATGAGAAAGTCATTCGTTTCCTTTGACTCTGCATCTACCAGATGTTTTAGGTCTCGTGGGATATACTTGGATAATACCGTCCCCTTGAATAAAGAAGGTTTAAAATTATGTGTATCATTATGGTTAGCACTTGATGGTGGTTGTGTAGTAGAATTTGGATGTTGATTAGACCCATTAGCCACTAAATAATTCATTATTTGGTCTCTCACCAAATACTGTACCCAATCTTCATCAACTGCACTTGGGGGTATTTCATAGTCGGTTGCAATAAAGTCATTGGTAATTTCAGTCTCTTTACTCTGATCATGAGGCTGTTGTTGCTGGGTGTTGCTAAAAAGATAGCTTTGGTTCATATTGTATGGAGTGGGTGTTGGCTTGGAACTAGTCACTGATGGTGGTGGCAAGTAAGGCATTGTGGGATTCTGTAGTTCTGCCTGTTTTGTTTGTTCATCTAGGGCTTTTGTTAAATTTTCCATTTTGGAATTGACGTTTAATAACATCAATTTTGTCTTTTTATTTTGTTCTAAAAATTCTATATTTGGTCTAGCTATTTCTCTCATTCTTGAGTTCATATCATGATTGAACCATTTTTCGAAATTTTCAATTCCAATATTGGTCAACGGGTTAACATCAAATTTATCGAGTTCCTTTGATGGACTTATAACTTTTAATTCTAAAAATGTATGTGTTATATCTTCTATGTTTGGTTCAACATCGCCTCTCAAAGACATATACTTCAATAGGGTAAGGATTAGCAAGTTGAAATATCTAATTGCAATATCTGTGAACACTTCCAAAACATGTTGATTGTCCGCACGATCAAAGCCATGAGCTTTGAGCATCTGAACAATAGTCACCTGCAGCAGATGAAAATAGAATCTATGTTTTGACATCCGTTGTTTAGTGTTTAAGTGATCTGTTTGACGACAAAGACTCCAAAAAAAAATATCAATAAACATGTTGAATCCAGTAAATTCATAATTTATAAGATATTTTCGAAATTCTGGTTCAAATATGTTGTCAGCAACAAAGAACGCGCGGATAGAAAAAATAAAAAAAACCAAAAAATTGGTCCCTAGCAGGATCGAACTGCTGATCTTGGCGTTATTAGCACCACGCCTTAATCAACTGGGCCAAGGGACCTTTTCTTGTAATGAGGTAGATTGCTGAGATTTCTGTAACAATTAGTACATAGTACTAGTAATTTTTTTCAAACTTTTTTCACATTTGACTTCTTTGAATTGAAAAAATAGTTCAGGGAAACGGTTTTGTTTTCATAGTTCAAACATTAATTTTTACACTTTCTAGTTAAATTTACAAAATTTAAAAATTTAAGAATAAATTACTTTTTTTTGGAACCATGAAACTTATGTGACAAATATTTGTACGCTTCTTTGGTATTTAATACCTTACCATCGTCATCAGTATAGACCAGTTGGATTTCATTTGATGTATTAGTATTTTTGGCCATTCTTTCGCTATTACCACCCTTTAAGGCATTTAATACAGTTGAAACACCATAGGTATTAAAATTCTTTTCATTCTCAGAATCTAATATTGCTTTATAACGCCAACCTGCTTTGTTTGCCGGTACGTTTACATTAGATTGTGGAGTGAAAACGGTTTGCACTTTTCTATTACCCGCTTCAGGATCGGATTTGTTTAGTTCTGAGACTTTTATATTTTCCAGGAATTCAATATTCTCATCGAGTACCTCACCATCATGTACTTTATTCTCAGGTTCATCTTCAAAGCTCGTTTCATGTTTTACTTTCTTTCTCATCAAGTTTGTTTTTCGAGTTGCACTTAATAATTGATCAAGTTCGTCATCTCCGTTCTCATCATCCATTAGTAGTATAACAGGTTTAAAGTCTTTTTCAACTAACTCTGTATCGAAAAGCTTTTTCCGTGCCTTACCTTCTGTTTTCACCCTTTTAGACTTTTTGAATTTTGAAACATCCCTTTTGATAAATTTGGATATTTTTTTTTCTTGTTTTGTAGTTTCATCATACGCATTGATGTCATTATAATCTTCATCTTCATCACTACTTTCTAAATGAAGAGATTCAAGTTTTCTTTTTTTAATTTCTTTTTCATTAAGTTGGTTCAATTCGTCATTATTTAGCAAAAAACTTTCTTTCGGTTCTATAGGTACTTCACCATTATCAGCTCCAATAAGATTGACAAGTTTTCCAGAATTTTTTTTCTCTTGTAATGCCCGACTCAACGCTTCATCTTTTTTCAATTGTGAATTTTCAAACGCGTCATCATCATTATCATCTAAAACATTGGTATCTTTGGCTGTTAAAATAATTTCATTTCCATTTCCCACCAACTTTGCAAATAAATCTTTATCATGAGAAACATTAACATTCACAGTAATATCATTTTCACCATTGGATTGTTTTTCTTTACTTTTGAAGCTTAGCTTCTTCACTTTATCGTTTTTGATTTCTTTCCCCACTTGCTCTAGCCACAAATCAAAATCTAAAACTTCGTTTTTCTTTTCTGCATTTTCGATTCGTGTCAATATACCACCCCGCTCCATTCGTTGCTTTATTTTCAACTCATTCTTTCTATTATTTATATCCTTCTTTAGATCATCAATTTGTTTCTTTTGTTGTCGCTTTTTTTCCAATTCTTTATAGTTATTTCCTTCGACATCACCAGTTTCGTCAATAGGAATAAGTTTTAGACCCAATCTTTGTCTTAATCGATTCGTTTCCTCAACACTTATACGTGATTCGTTAGTTCCAGCCTTTGAACTTTTTCCATTTTGATTTTTCACCTTGTCGTGTATAGGGATTAATGCAAGACCCACCTGTGCTCTAAGTTTGTTGGTGTCTTCTATCGAAAGTGAGAGATTCATTTTGATGTCACCGTTTTTTGAACGTTGTCCTGTAAACCTCCCAGTGTTATCTACCTGCAGTAAATCAGTAAGAGATAAAAAGAGGTAATAATATAGCATACCTCAACTCAGGTCTCGGACTGAATGCAAATCTCAGCCAGTTCGCAGCTCGTCCAGCCACTCGACGCCGCAGCCGCCACAGTCAATTCCTATATTTCATCTTCTTCCCCTTTCCCTGCCCTTCACTCCCCAACTTCAAACTTCCTTACACTATTGGAGAAAAGCTCAAGTGACAACATAAACAAAATCAAGATGGTTCACTATATTTACTCAGACAACGATTTTAAAGCTGGTGGTATTGAGGCACCATACCTTAAATTATACTCTGCGTCAACTCCGAATGGATATAAAGTTACAATTTTACTTGAATTACTTAAATTGAACTACTATGTTCGTCCAATCGACTTTTCAAAGAATGAACAAAAGGAAGATTGGTTTTTAGAAATTAATCCAAATGGTAGAATTCCATCATTGACATGTGCTGATGCTAATGGTGAATTAACACACGTTAATGAATCTGCTGCAATTTTATTATTTCTTGCTGACAAATTCGATAAAGATTATAGATATTCTTTTCCACATGGTTCAAAGGAATATTATGAAATGCTTGAATGGGTCTTTTTTCAAATGGCTGGCTTAGGTCCAATGAAGGGTCAATATCATTGGTTCAAATATTTTGCTCCACAAGAGGATGATTTTGCTATTAACAGATACTACAAAGAAACATTAAGATTATTCGGTGTTATGGAAGAAAGATTGGAAAGAACAAAGAAAGGTTTCTTAGTTGGTGATCACTTATCACTTGCAGATATTGCTGCTTACCCTTGGATCAATGGCAGATTTAAGATACCATTGGATGATTATCCAAGGTTAGCTCAATGGGTTGAACATATTTCAAATATTCCTGAAGTACAAGCTGCTTGTAAGATCCCTGAATCTAAGAATGCTTGATTAATATTCCAATTTTTAGATATTTAAACTTATATATAAATATATATATATAGTTTAGGTTATAGTATAGTTTATAATTTATAATTTATAATCAATCAATATTTAGATTCAGATTGAAAGGGATGCCGTAATAATGAATTATCTAAAAACTGTACGATGATTTTAATCCATATTAAAAGTTATATTAATTGTAATAATAGTCCTGCGTTGTTTATTCTACAAAGTTACTTTTAATAATTTATGATGTAACGGACAATTTATTGGCAAATTTAATCCAATCCAAACCTTTGAACATTCCGATTGCAACTGGATTTAAATATATGCCAAGCAAAGATCCCATTTGCCAATTTTCAATCTTATAGGGACTTCTTGGTTTTAGTAATCTAGGCTTGTCAAATTTTGCATAAATCAAAGGAATGGTAGCCTTATCAAAATCTTCCTTACCAGTTCTTGTGAAACCATTAGTTGAAGCAATCATGAAAACTGCAGAATTACCCTTCTTCTTAAAATATTCCTGACATGAGCCCTTAATCTCACGTATTAATTTCGGATCAATTTTAGAAGTATCATAACATTTACATTGGACGAATAATTTAATTGTTTGATTGGCTCGTTGTACTAATGGTTTGATTTTTTTAGAATTCACAAATTCATATTTTGTCTTTGTACCTGCACCAGATTCCTTGTTAAATATAGATGTTGGATCCCAGATTGCATTAATATCTATCCCTTTATCGTTACTACCACCTTGATGCAATGTACTTCGAATTTTAAAACTTTTTTCTAGACTAGTTTTAACTTGGAGTTCATATAAATTACCCATAAAAACGGGAGAAGTTGGCTTCAAAGCCTTATAAGATGCATATTCTAGATATGATGTTGTATCAGTAAATTTATCAAGTAAGTTTGAGTTGGCATGCACATTAAGTTTAGATGAGTTTGTCAAGTTTCCATTCTTTGGTGGGCGTCCTCTCGGTCGTTTTCCCTTTGTAACCAGTTTCTTAGTTTTTTCGTTTGGTATAGAAGGCGTTTCTACTTCAATATTTGAGGATGAAAGTAAAGCATTTGTTGTATTCAACATACGTGAATATTTCACTAGACTTGTTGTTCTTGCTTGATGTATTCCAGTTAGTTGAACACTTCTTGACCCTATTTTGGCAGATGTTTTGGGGAAGACTGAGAGTTCCAGGAACAACATCAATTTATTTGAAAAAAAAAGGTTATCACCTTTTGTAAGACAAGAAGAGTTTCTTCAGTAGAGAACAGTGCAAACAACATCTGCAATGGAGGAGGTAGAGAAAAGAAAAGTGGGTGGATACAAACAACACCAAAAAGCGAAGAACGCGTTTGCGATGGGTCGTTTTTCAATGTTGAAGTAAAGCTTAGAGCTACAAACTATGAAGTACGCACGTTAGAATTAAACAGAACGTGCAATTAGATATATATATATATATATATATAGATATATATATATAGATATATATATGTGAATTTATATGGACATGTTCCACAACATGTTGAAATGGTAAGTGGCAAACGACAACTCCGTTGTTCTCTTGTTTCAGTTAGAAGAATCAAGTTGGATTCTTAATGCTTCAA
This sequence comes from Pichia thaimueangensis, assembly GCA_030569635.1. Taxonomy (NCBI): domain Eukaryota; kingdom Fungi; phylum Ascomycota; class Pichiomycetes; order Pichiales; family Pichiaceae; genus Pichia; species Pichia thaimueangensis. The sequence goes on along the minus strand of JAJMLM010000187.1, from coordinate 322,988 downwards.
TTTTCTTTTCTAAATTACCAACCAATCTGTTGAATTCCGTATCCGCCTTTTCTACTTCGTTAGTTGTCTCCTTTAGTTGCTTTTTCAATTCTTGTGTAATTTCAGTAAATGTTTTGTTAGTTTGATTGCTGTTATTATTGTTGATGTTGCTACTACTGTTGTTGACAGTGGTGTTGGTGGTAAACGATTTGATAGGAGTACCCCTGGTGGACAACTTTTCTGTCGGAGTGACCGATGATGTGGTAGAAGATCTGTTAAGAGGACTGGTACCAGTAAAGGATTCACCCTCCTTGATTTGCTCCAGCGGTTTCTTCGATTCTGAAGACAATGAAGCCACAGGTGCTTGTTTTGCGGAAAGCAAAGGGTCTTCAGCTTTGGATTCTGGCGATGGAACAACATCCTTCACCCATAAATCTTCGGTGACAGAAGGTTTCTTCTCTAGTGGAGACATTCTTTACGTCTTGCCGTAGATTGTGGTTACTTCTAAACGGTTCAAGGGGAGACTCTGCAGAGTTGTGATGTGTAGTAGATAATACAACGTGTCGTACAGCGAATTAAATAGACTTCAGTTCGCTCCCTGCGCAAGAATCGGGTTAAGGGTCAACAGGTGGAAGATGGAAGAAGGAAGGCACGAAGTGAAAACGAAGTGGAATAATCTATTCGGTATTGTTGACGAGAGAGCACAATATAAATAAATTGATGACCACTTGCCAAGAGTTGATGCAACAGATAGAGGATTCTCTCCGAGAATCGTACGTTAAAACCGTTCGTTATGTCTATACCAAGGACGAATCACAACATGCTCTTTACGACGACACCATGAATGATTTATACACGCAGATAGAAATAGACTTTTCAATCCTAGAATCCATAATACTGCCTACAATCCCTAAGAACGATGAAAGAGAAAGGTTCGAGTTGGCCCTGTATAGATTCAAAGAACGATACCGGGATATACGTACGATGAATAGATCACAAAAGGTAAATGAGAAGATGAAATATCTAGAATCGTTGTATTTGAAATCATTTGATACCTCTGAGCTTCAAGGTGAAGATGTATTGAATAATACAGAGAGAGACGAAACCAAAAAGGAGTTGTACAGTTCCCAATATAATTCAATCGACGACTCCCAATTGCAAGAGTTGTCGGCGCAAGAAAAATTATTACAGCAAAATGCCATTCTTACCGATAAATTACAAAATGTTAATGCAATGATGAAGTCAACTTTATTGGCCGGCGAGATTAACCTATCAGAACTTGAAATATCAACCAATTCCTTATCTAACTTATCGGATAGTTATGCATTTTTCGGTGATGTGTTGAACAAAACTAATACGTTGGTCAAAGCAATTAATAAAGCTAGCAAAAATGAAAGGGCTATGATTTATAGATCATTATATTTCTTTATAGCTGTCTGCTGCTGGATTCTTTGGCGACGAATCTTTAAAAGACCCGTTCTTTTAGTTATATGGATCATATTAACTCCTATTAAGCTGTTTTTCTGGACTTCATCGGGTTCATCAGGCCCATCATCATCATCATCATCATCATTTTTATCTTCTATGGTGACTACAAGCAACATGATTGCTCCTACAGTTTCTGCCGTTTCAATAATTCCAACCAATTCTTCCACCTTCTTAGATGTAATAAGTACTGCAACAGAAATAGTCACTACAATTATACAAGAAATCATCGAAAGGGATGAACTATAAGGCAAATAATAAATTTATATAGTTGTTAAAATTCTTTATAGAAAAAACCTTAGATACTACCAAATAAAAATAGAAATAAACGTATAGATAAAAATAATGAATAATTGACAATGTCCGATGCTTAGTAATCGTCACCTCTTGACACAACTTCTTTCCGGGTTGGCTGCAATAAGACTGTGTGTTCAAATTGTGCAGTGTAACAACCTTTAACATCAACCAAAGGAGGATATTCATCAACCAAACCTTCTCTGACTAAATTGTTTAATGCAAGTAAATATTTTTCTTCACCAATTCTATCCAAATAACGTCTACAGAATGGTAAAGTACCGAAATTTTTATCAATCGTTTCCAATAATTTCTTTGCACGATCTAATCTGATAGTTGCATTTGTTGGTGGTTCATAGCTTTTCATATAATGAGAACATTCACCACTTGAAACAACATAACCTTTACCAGTTGAACCAAAAGTTTCAATTGCAACTGTTTCGTTTTCTTCCAATTTGGTAGGATCACCATTTTTGACAATTGGAATAGTTTTACCACCATGAATACGACGATTGAGGATGTTATGACCATTCAAATTTCTAATACATTTGATTGGATAAACCTTACCATCGAGTTCAATTTCATGGGATTCCATAACTTCTTCAACTGCTTCACCAATATCTGTTAGTCTAACATCAATACCGGCAGTTCTGATACCCGTATTGGTAGATTCTCTAACGGCATTAAGCAATTCATCATATCTTGGATTAAAGGTGTGAGTGAATGCACAGTCAATGATATTACCATCAACATGAACACCAAAATCAACTTTTAAAACATCATCATATTGAAGAACTGTTTTATCACCAGCATTTGGTGTAAAATGGGCGGCACAATTATTCAATGATAAACCAGTTGGGAATCCCATACCACCCTTTAATGAATCATTTGTACCTGCCATGTCTCTGACTTGAGTTTCAATCATTTCCGCAATTTCAGTCATACTCATACCAGGTTTCATGTTTTCTTGTGCATACTTACGAGCTCTTCTATGAATTTCAGCACCTTTACGGAATTTGTTCCAGGTCTTTTCAGCTTCTTCAAGATTGGCAGCTGCACGGACTTCTTCATCTGTAGTACGTTTTAAGTTGTAATCTTGAAATTCACCAACAGGATAAACACCTCTGTATTCATTAGCAATCGCCTTTTCAAAAGTTTGTGCAGGCTTCTTCTTCTTCTTCTTTCTTTTCTTCTTCTTGTCACTGCTGTCTTCGGCACCGGTGTTACCTTCTGCCTTGTCTTCAGTGTTTAATCCTTCCAGCTTTTTTGATACCTCTTCCATGGCGGAAGCGATAGTGACAGTCTCTGTCATAGTTTCTTGTAGCATCGTTGTCTCTGTTCTCTGAGTTGCTGTACAATAACACAAGAGTATAACACCCCAACCTCTATACAGGAACCCCGTAACCTCACCTTCTCAGTGAAAATCCGAGAAGGTGGAGAAAAGAGAAAGGTCTCACCATCTTTTCCCAATTTTGAATTTTGAATTTTGAATTTTGAATTTTGAATTTTGAATTTTGAATTTTGAATTTTGAATTTTGAATTTCGCATTTCCAACATTTTCGATTTTCGCTCGATGTTCCACTTTCCACACATGAAAGTGGAAAGCCTGGAAACAAATGGACGAATTGAGAATTGAAACCTTGCTTCATACTATCCCCCCATTTCAAATAAACAGACACCAAACATAAACCAACCACGATGTTTCCAAGATCATTACTTTCTACCTCTGCTAGAGTAGTCAAATTATCAAATTGCACAACGTTTACTAGAGCGAACAGCTCACTTTCCAACACCGCTTCGACGGTCAAGGCAGTCAACTCTGCAAAACCAACAAATCAAAGATCATCTCCATCGTTAAATTCCGTACTTGGGAAAAGTAACCATTCTGGATTTTATGCTGAATCTCGTTCCAGCTTAATTATAACAGCTGAAAAAGCTCAAGACCCTTACGATTTTGCGACAAATTTCATTTTACCCGATAAACTAGCAGGTCGTTCCGTAAGTGTCGTTAATAAAGATTTGGATAGAGCCATTTTTCAATTAGATTCCTTAGTAAGAGCAAACAGATTAAGAGAAATCAATTTTGATCAAAGATTCTATACAAAACCAAATAAAAGAAGATTGGCTAAAAGAGTTGCTAATCGTAAAAGAGTTTTCGAATCCGGTATTGCTAAATTATTTGAAGTTGTTAAAGATGCTGTCAGAAAGGGTTATTAAAGCTTTATTCTGGTTTACTTGTAAATAATATAAATAATACTGTATACAGACCTTGTATTTTCGCCTCACACATATATATATATATATTACATGCTGAACAGCAAGATTGAAAACAGTTTAATTTTGAGTTTTTGATCATTCAATCATACCATCGTTCATATTTTCCATGGCTTCTTTGATTAAATGAGATCCTTTTGGGTCCAAATTTAATGCAATAGTAAACTGTTTGACAGCATCATGTTTCTGTCCAAAATGCTTATATAGTTTACCAAGTAAAAAGTGAACACTTGCCTCATCGGGAGCTAAATTTTCAAGCTTTTCAAAATCCTTCAACGCTTCATCATATCGTTTCAGACCAAATAAAACTTGTGCCTTTTTAAATAGAGCTAACATAGAAAGTGGTTGCAGCTTACTTGCAAATTCATACTGCTTCAGACTTTCTTCCTTTCTGCCTAATTTTTCTAAAACCATACCAACACAACAAATTAAAATAACATTTACTGGGTTTATTTCAACCGCTTTACGGAAATGAAATTCCGCCTTGCGGAAGTCTCCAAGTTTCAGATAGACCATACCAATACCATAGAATGCATTATAGTGTCTTTTATCAATTACAATCGCATGTCTAAAACTTACAAGTGCAGCCTCAAATGCATCGGTTGCCAAGTATTCATGTCCCTTCAATGTGTATGCATATGCACAATTAGAATCAACTTTAACTGCTTTCATGAAACATTTAATAGCTTCCTCTGGCTCTTTTTTAAAACTGAACAAATTCCCAATACATATCCAAGAAATTGGTGAATTGTTATCTATTTCATATAATTCATGTGCTAAGAAACTTAATTCAACTTCTTTATGCAGATGCCATAATAACGTAGAATAATACTCCATATCTTCCAATCTGGTTCTATCCATTTTACGCAATTTCTCAAAATAATTATCGGCTTCTTCATAATTAACAATTTCAAAATGCAGCCTACCCAATTTAGACAAAACCCATGGGGTATTTCGTTCATTTTCAGGTAATGAATCAAATATCCTTATTGCTTTGAAACAATCATAGCTTGTTGATGCTAAATAACCTTTCGCAAGCTTAGAATAGATGGATAATAAATACTCGCTATTTAAATTTTTCATTATATCATGCTCATCAAACAGACTAGTTGAATTATATAATCCATTGAATACACTATTGAGCCCTCCGCTATTTCTAACGTATTTAAATCCATTATTAATTTTGTTTGACACATTGCCACTACTAAACACATCATTGCTATTACCCATATTCGTATGCTGATGGGATACTCCAAATGCACTTAACATATCTCTTTTTGAACCTACCGTAGTATCTTTTTTAATAAAATTCACGTCATCTTCTAAGTTATTGGATCCATTATTTATTTGGACATTACCTATAGGTGGATTATGCAGAAGCGTCGAAGTAATGGAAGACCCAATTCTCGGTATCGAACTAAGGTTATTCCTATTACTCGACAAATTTTTATTTGGTTTATAAGATTGTGATTTTTTTGTAACAGGTGTTATAAATGATGATTCAGGACTGCTGGTCGATATACCAACTGCAGGCTTTATCTTGGTTTTTGGTGTTTTAAATATTGCATTTTTTCCGACCCTCTCCTTTGGTTTATCTATATTCATTTCAATACTACTTGTTGAAAATAGTCTCTCCTTTTTATTTTGTCCTATTTCATCGACTCTCGCATTATCTTCATGCAGTTCAATATCTTGTTCCATCTCCGTTTCTAAAATTGGCTCATCTAATCTTGAGCCAACATTTACATTATTAGACAAATCTGTTTGAAATAACGAATCTGATGAGGTAAAACCTTTAACTTTGTAAATCGAATCCACTTTAACATTGACGCCCATACGACATAATTCTTCGAATGCCTCAAAAATAAAAGGATTTAGTTCCAATACTTGTGAATAATGCATACTAGCTCTTGGTATATCTCCCACTGTGGCGTACAATTTGGCCAACAACATGTAATAAGCAATTGAATCAGGAATCAACCAATTACTATGGTTGTTATGAAGATTAGTTCCACGTGAAATACCAGTTTGCGCCTTCAATTCCCATTTATTCATGGTACGTAACAATGCTCGTATACCTTCATTTTCATGTAATAACTCTTTACAAGCTTTTGCAAAAATATAAGAGCAACCCACGTGTAAAGTACAATATTCGGCAGTGGCATTGTAGGCAGCTTTGAATCTGCCTCGACGAAATAAAACCGTAGCATATAAATGAACCGCATCAAGTTTTGAATTGCTCACTACTGCATTACCACTCAGAGATAATAATGATCCTTTTCTATTTGCCGAAGATGACGCATGTTTCGTACCTTCAAAGTCAATATCTCTACCAATAACCTCTGGATCAATACGCAAACTATTGCCGTGAATAGAATGCGGGATTGGTGTCCCAATAGGGCCTGGTTTACTACCTCTGCCATTACCAACAAAACCATTAATATTGACATCTCCAGCACTATCCGTTGTAATATTCTCCGAACTCCCAATTTCATTATTTGTATTTGCTTTATTCTCTTGAGCTAGTAGTCGTTCAGCTGTGAATTCTGCGGTATCAAACATATCGTGCTCCAAGCAGTAGATAATTAGAGGCTTGAGCACTGTAGCCGATTGATCTATAACATTCATTTGATTATATAAATGTTTTGAATTTGGATATTTTTGTTATTAAAGCAGTGAATTGACTCAAAGAGAAGGTAATTGAGGTAGATCAAAAGCCAAAAGATTAGCACAAAATCAAAACATGCCCCGTGCGACAGATCTGTGTAACGTGCAGCTTTTTTGCTTATGTCATCAAGCTTGTTACATGCAATATATCCCACCTCCTACTTCGAGGTGTTTTTTCATTCTTTAGACATTTCGTTTCTATATTACGTTAAACGTTAAACTAAATAAATTTACAGATAAATCAAGTTGTATAGACTAGGAATTCTTATGCTTGACTCTCAATGGTACCCACACTCTTTTGTGCACTCAGTCTCTTTTCAGTAAGACATGCAATAACTGCGGCACCAACACCAGAACCATCCTCAGCATGAATCAAAGTAATTGGATAATCCTTTGGATCACAATTCCATTGGAAAATATCATTTAATGCTGCATGTGCACGTGTTTTGAAATTTGGATATTTATTGAAAACTGAACCATCACTTGCACAATGACCAGATTTGTAATTCCTCTTTTTACAAATTGCTGCAATACCACAAACTGATAAACGTGCCGCACGAGTACCAATCAAAATACAGAGATCATGAATAATTTGCCTTTCTTCTGGGGTTGTTGTAATATTGAAAGAGTCTAAAAATAGTTGTTCAACTAAACTTGCACTATGTTCTTCGATCCTTGAAGGGAATGAGGTGTCCATTGCAAAAGGTTCTTGTAATGGTCTAATATCTTGATTCTTGAAAATTAAATCTTGAGAATAATAGTCTAATAAGATCAATCTAAGAACCTCACCTAAATAATAACCTGCAATCATTTTTTCATAAAATTGTTGACCAGGTCTTGGGGATTCTTTATCAATTTGAACATCGTATTTAGTTCTTGGTAGAACAGCCCATTCATTATCAAATGCACCGTATTCACAATTAATTGCCATTGGTGCATTATCTTTAACGATATCATTTGGTAATTTACCTTCTAATTTTGGAATTGCAGTTGAAACATCATAATAAGCACCGTTACAACCTGTACCAAAAATCAATCCCATGATTGTTTCAGGATCACAATATTTAGATGCAACTAAAGTACCCGTAGTATCGTTAATTAATGCAACAACTTCAACAGGTGTATTTTTGGCATCGATTGCAGTTTGTAATAAAGGAACAACATTTGCACCTTCAACACCGTCAATATCGAAACCTTTAGTCCATCTTTGCAAAATACCTTCGTTAATTGCATCTTGAGATGCAGGATATGAGAAGGTGAAACCTAAGGGTAATTTTGACTTTAACTCAGCTGAGTTGTATTGAGTTTTAACAAAATTATCTAGCGAATCAGCAATAAAATTCCATAAATCTTCACTTTTACCTGTTCTCATTGGAACAGGAATTGGGTATTTTTCAGCTTCATAAGTGAATTTGGAACCACCTAAAAGTGAAACCCTAACCACACGTAAATTTGTACCACCTAAATCAATTGCCAGATATTCACCAGTTTCTTCACCAGTTGGGAAATCTAAAACCCAACTTGGGATCATTGGGATATTACCGCCGGTCTTGGATAATCCCTTGTTTAATTCATTAACAAAATGATTAGTAATTTCTGTTAATTTTTCAGGAGTAACTGTAAGTTCCTTTTTGGTATTTTCAAATGCTTTTTGTAATGACATTATATTTTGGATATATTTACTTCAAGATCGATCTATAGATAAGAGGTGAGAACGAAATAGTAGAGAATTAAAGAAAAATTTAAAAAATGAAGAGAAAGAGAATATTATGGGAAGTTGGAGTATATATGACTTTAGACTAACTGATGTCAAAGTTGGAGAAACAGAGAAGGAGATTCCCCAGTATTTATATTTAAGCAGCGGGGTGGTATAGACCCGTGAATTATGTGCAGCCCACAAACGGCCAACGCAAAACACAATCAATCGGACTCGCAACGAAAACGAAAAACGAAATATGAAAACCGTGAAATTGCCCATCGCTCGTCTCCCATTTCCCTCGTTTACTTTTTTTGCCGTTCTCTTCCCCCTTTTCAAACAATCAATTTAACAGCGCCGCTACAATACGCGCGGAAAAACCCCAGATCATGCGACATGCAATTGTTGACCCCAGCTACTGTTGGCTAGCTTTAGAGTGTGAGGGGAGCGAGGGGCTAAAAAAAAGTAACGAGAGCACTTGCACGCGGAAAAACAATGACAGCACCACGGATTATTTTATATTTGTTATATTGTTCCCCAGGCAAAAGTAGAAAGCGGGGAGAAATATGAGCGTGGAGTAATATAAGTAGTATACTTAATATATTTATAACTGTAAGGAAGACGATATATAAACGGTATATATTTGACCTATACCGGAAAATCCCCAATTTCAGTTATGCAACTCACCCCACACCCTACACCCTACACTTCACATTATTTTATTTCTGTTTTCGGATTAACTTGCAGATTCAATTGGCCAATCAAAACATAATCGAGGCACGCAATCTACAAAAATCATGACGTATATATCGTATATATCGCAAATTTATTTGTTAGAAACTTCATCACCGGATTAATATTGAGATTTCCAGCGTTAAAGCCGTTAATTATTGGATGCACCTATTTTACAGCTTGAATTGATATATTCGATTTCCGTATGGATCAACCTTAAGCTCTACGCATTGAAATTAAAAAGAGTATTCAATGTAGAAAATTAACTGCATAATATTAGCAGCATAAAAATATAGGAAAATGGGAAATTGAGAAAATAGAAAAAATGGTTAAAAGTTAATGAAAATTATTGATAGGGAGAGGAAAAAAAATCAAAATAAAATCAAAAATAGAAGCAGGAAACACAGAAGGAAAGCTGATTACTTTACATGCTATTTACATGTTATTCTTAAGACGAGCTAACGTTTCAAATAATCTACTAGTATCATCTCCACTATTTTGCTGATTATCTCCATCATTAGGTGGAGGATTATTGTTATAATTAGTAATAGCTGCGGGAGCATTTGTTCCAGGAGTCATATTTTGTAATTGTGCAAGTAAATTTCCAACACCAGCATTTCCAGCATTAGGAGAAAAAGATGTTTGTGGAGGAGGATTGCGTTGCTGTGGAATATACATCCCTGAATTGCCCATATGACCATGTGGAGATCCCATAGATCTTTGTTGTTGCTGTTGTTGTTGTTGCTGCTGCTGTGTAACCATTGATAACATTGTTTTCAATGAATTTTCATCTAAAGATGCCAACTGACTTACAAGTTGGGAAGCAACAGGATTTTGATTGTTTGTTTGATAGTACTGTTGTTGTGGTGAGGTATTATATCTTGAATTGCCGTAGTACTGTTGTTGGTTCTGTTGTTGAGGATACATTTGGTTAGGGGATAAATATTGATTTCCCATCGGTGTAACTTGAGGCGGCAAGTGCTTCTGTGCTTCCTGTTGTCTTGGCGAGTATCTAGGAAAGTTAGACCTTCTATCATTATGCCTGTTATTGTCATTATGTCTATTATTATCATTGTGCCTATTGTTGTTATTATTGTTATTGCTGTGACGATTATTATTATTATTATTATTATTATTCCTTCTTCTATCATTTCTGTCATTACGATCATTTCTTGAATAATTATCTCTATCTTGATTTCTTCTCCTATCAGTACGATCACCTCTGTTATTTCTATCATTACGATCATTTCTGTTCCTAATATTTCTGTTATTATAATCTGGCCTATAAGAATCAGACATATTATTATTATTATTATTATTATTATTATTATTAATAGTTGGTTTAGATGATTTTTTAATTTGGTTGACAATATAATTTATAGCACTTTCCATTGATATGTCTTCATATTCATCAAATTTAATTGCACCATCATCAGAATCCCTTTGAAATAAAAATAAATTGACCATTTCCATTTTACTTGTAACAATAGCTGCGGCAACACCGGAATAAGCAGATTCAGTAATAGTCTCTTGTGGAATTTCATTAGCAGTTGACTCTATATGCTTGATAGTACAGTCTAATCCAACTTCGTTCAAACTATTAACCAACAAATGATTAAAACTAGCCTCCGATTCAATTGAGATAATTACCCGGACCTTTTTACTTTGCTCTTTATTTGATCTAACAGGTGATCTTTCACGTTCGGTAAATTTTCTTCTTGGAGAGTTATCCCTTTCTCTTTCTCTGTTTCTATCCCTATCACGACCCCTCTCTCTTTCTTTGGTTTCTTTAATTTTCGAAGGATCCTTGGTATGCTTTTCATGAGTTTTAGAAATTTCCAAGTGCATCATTCTGTTATGTAAAGGCACATGTTCTTCACCTTGAATTGCCTTATGACATGCCTCCGCATTAGTAAATTGAACGAAACCATAACCTTGTTTCATATTAATGGCTTTAACATTACCATATCTTTTAAAAACTCTCCAAACGTCCGATATTTTCAAAGAATTAACTGCTAAATTACCAATGAACAGCCTTGAACCAGTTGGGAAATCTAAACATTCGAATTCTTTTGAATGTTTCTCAGCAGCTTTTCTGAATTCATCAAATTGATATCTTTCGTCGCTATCCATCACTAAAGTTAAATCAGGACGACGACAATAAGGATTAATTGGAACCAATAATTGACGTTCATCGTTTTGTTTCAAATTTATTTTATTGTAAGAAGTTGTAGCAGCAAAATTTAAATTTATTTCTTCAGCATTTACTTGTTTATTATTTGAAATTTCATATGCCTTCAAAACTGTTGTTTCCTTTTCGGGTGGGGACAAGGAATTGAAGGAAGGATCATTAAATAAAGGTCCTGTAATAAAAAATTGAACGATTTCATTAAATAATGGGACATTTATATTTGAATATTTTGCATTAAGTATTGCAAGATTTTCATTTATTTTAAAATCAGTATCTTTAGAATCATAGGGTTTAGCGGGTAAATTAGGAAGTATAGTTGGATCATAGTTATTATCTTCATTATCATCGATTACTTTGATGATATCATTTTGGTTTGAAAAATCGTCATCATCATCGTCATCATCACTATCATCATCAGTTTCAGCAGAATTACTGGCAAGCTTATCATAGGAAGTATGTGTAATTTCTGTATCATGATCGGCAAATTTTACGTTTTTAACACGACTTGGAGTATTATTATTGGAAGATAAAGATGAAGATAAATTAGAAGGTGGGGGAGGTGTTAAATTAGTAGGAATATGATCATCAATAGTGGTATTGTTATTTTTATTAGAAAGGGAAGTACTTGTGGATGGCAATTCTAATTCAGGGTTATAATCATCGTCTGTAGTATTAGTTGCATCAGACATGGTTATATGTAATAAGGCTAATGAGGAGGTTTAGGGAGTATGTATGAGTAAGATTTTAAAACAAAATAACTAAATGTTAAGTCTTTATAAGGAGGGGGGTAGGGACTTGATTAATCTGTATGTCAACAGCAGCTGTGTGTATGTAGGATAGATGAAGGATCTATTGATGGGTGATGCTTGATGGGTTAGAGAGGTGAATCCAGGAGGGAGAGGTAAATAAGAGGAATTAGGGGCTACGGGTTAAGAGGTATGATTATATAAAAGCTATATACAAGGGCAAGAGGGAACATGTACACACAGTACACACATATGGCGAAAAAAAAATCGACGTTTAGAATTTAGAAAAACAGAATGTGAAATTTGTTAGCAGTTAGCACCAAGTGAGGGAAATTTAAAATATGAAACGGAGTACGGAGTAAGAACAGTTTTTTCAAGTTAATCATTAATCAACCACACAGAATTGATACAAATATAATCGACTATCTAACCAGCAATGCCACCAACTATAAGTGGAAATAGTTTGGAATGTTGTCAGAGAATTAGGAACCATTTTGGAGTAATTTCGATCAAACTTTTTCGAAAAGAGACAACGTGGACCTTCCAACTTCTAAGATTAAGTTGATAAATTCACGAAAAAATATGATAGGTGCATGACTTCGCCGTTCTAATTGGATTGAACAATATTGTCAGATTAATCAGTGGTCGAACTCAAATATTTCTTTAAAAAAGGTTCGATGATTACCGAGATGACATTAGACAAATTACATGGATTTTTGAAGGGATAATGCAAAGATGGATTATTGAACCACCGAACAATATACAATCACATACGATGCATATTGTACGTTCTCAAGTAATGTAGAGTTTGGAATTTAAGAATTATCAATTTCTAGCAATTGATCTTCGGCTTTTTATCATTTCATCTTATTTATATCCCGAATCTCGAATTATTAATTAAAAAAATCTGACAGTTAAAGTTACAAAAGTATTAAAAAGAAAGAACAGCATTTTCGACACTTCGAAAACAATTTTTGTCTATATACAAATGTAATAATGGTAATTCTGAGACTGTAGATCCACATCCACAACAGAAGATATTAGTATTGAATTGGATCATATACTATATAATAGGAGATTTCATAATAGAACTTGCATAAAATACAAGCAACCAATAATATATGCGAATAAATGCGACATCATTTAAAATTGAATAATTAAAATAATGAATATTAAGATTGTATGATGATTAATATGAGGTCATCATCAAGTGTCATCTATATTTTGTATTTTGTGTATTTTGTATGTTTGGGTGTTGGATTATTACTTATTGCTCGGATTTCTTTTCCATCAATTCTTGCCTTTGAACATTAGAAAGGTTGGAATCATTGGCAACACCTCTATCAACTGGACACGGAACAAGGCTATTTGCAAGTACTAAGGAAAAAGCGACGAGGAATGTGGTTGAAAAAATAGATCTTGAAATTGCAGTTCTGTTGGACGCTCTGATCATCATGTTTTGTGAAATTAGATGTAGGAATAATTAATATATTTATCTAGTGGAGTTACCGGGAAGGGAATGATGAAACATGTGAGGTAGGAGAAAAAGGTAACAGAGGTAGAGACAAGAAAACAGGAAAGAGTGTAGAAGCTATACAGTGTAATCAGGTGGAAAAGGGGAAAAGGCTGTCCAACCAGTGAGGACAGCCGTAAATAAGCTTAAACGTTAGCTGTTGAGCTGGTTCAAACCACGAGAGCTGAAAAAACATGAAAAAAACATGAAAAAAACACAATGGGAAAGCGGGTGAAACCCCGCTTCCAAATCCCGGCCGCTGCCCTCTGCACGCGCTCTGATTGGCTGCTCGCTGCTGCTGCCTCCGCTGCGTCGCGTCGTCTATAATGATCACGTGCCGCAGCTTACCCGGCCTCACTGGCTTCTTCTCTTTTCCAGCTGCAAATTTCACCCATGAATTGCGAATTTGGCATCTGGCATTTCTCTTTTCAGGACTTGCATACCTTGAATTATGTTGATCTTAATATCTTATAATAAGCCTGATTATATTTTTTATCCTTTCATATCCAAAATAAAACATATTTATAAATATCCACAGAAAATGTTTCAACTTCGCCGTGTGGTAGTTTCATCTTCCAAAACAATCTCAAACATTCGTTTGAGTTCCTCTTCCACCATTCCTAAATTAGGTACAACTCCAAATAAATTTAATGCTAAATCCTCCGCTTTCAATTTACGTCCAGATTTACCAGATGGGTTATTCTACCATCCTGCACCTGCAGCCCCAAACCCTGAAATTACTCCAAAGGCTTTCCTACCTAAATCAGATATTAGAGCCAATTCAGCATTATATTATCCAGAACAAGATAGATTGATAACAGAAAATATCAAATACATGCCTATAATTTCTAAATCTAATATTCCTAAAAATTATAATTTTGATTCTAAAATTGTTGAACAGATTCAATCAATGAGAGATGAAAATAAATCAAGAAAACAAATTCGGGAAGCATTGAATGTTAGCGATAATTTTATAAGTTTAGTATCAAAACCAAATCCTAAAACCCAAGAAAAGCAATCCAAATTATTGAATAAAGCATCACGTAAATGGTCTGCTAAGACCCTCAAAGCGAGAAAATTAAAGGAAACAAGAAAACTTCTTTGGGAAAGAGATTTATAAAGCAACACATGCCTTGTACATATAACTAACAAACAAAATTTATAGTATATTATATTCATTCCTTTATATATATATGAATTCTAATTAATAATCAATACACAGATTTATTATACTCTATTTTATTTTACAATTGGTGAAAAACTAACATTTTCTTCATAATCTTTTAAGAATCTCTCTAAAATATCTTCATCACCGGGACAAAGTTCCATTTGAAGTTCAATTTTCTCATTCCCTTCATAATTTAAATAAATATGATATTTTTCATCATTTTTTATTTGATGTATTGTCTTAATGATCTTACCATTGTTCAAATCGAGGCATTTATACCCTCCACAATAAACATAATCATAAGTAACTTCACCGACTAATTCACCAGTATATTTTCGAACAACTATTTGTAAACCATACCCTAAACTCCCACTATCATCTAAATCAGTTATATGTATTGAATTAATTTGATGTATTTCAACCGTACCCGAAAATAAATATCCTGATCTATGTTGATTTGCATTCCCACGCTCGATACATAATATATCCTCCTTTTCATTACCAGTAATTCCCATTACCTTATAATGATCGATGGTTCTCAAAAACGGAATTTCTGTTCTCTTAGGTAGAGTAAATGTCTTCTTCACACATTTCTCTGGAGCTCTAGTTTTGAAAAATGAAACCATAGATAACGTTGTAAGTATCATCATTTCTCAATATTAATAACATGCTATTTTTCTGTTTACCTCTGAAGAAAGTTTTTATTTTTTAGTATCGATCTATAAAGAGATAAGCGATAACCTATTCGCCACTATTTACATCTTCCCTCTTTCCTCCAAGCAGAGAGCAAGACTTTGTAATAACAGGAAAAAGCAACAATAATGAGGCTATCGCAACAAGGAAAGCTTAATTGGGAAGAGATAGCAACATAGAGGCCATCACTCCTCGCCTCTCGCCCATTTTCTATTTCTACTAATTAATAATTAATTAATAATTTGCGGAAATGCAAAAAACAGCGGCCGATCGTCGCAGAAGAAAGCTGGGTGCTTGGTGAGTAAACACAGGAAAAGGGAAACCGGAAAAACGAAATGCGCTCTCAACTTTAACGTTTGCCATAGACCATAAACCAGAGAATCTTCTGAACGGATACCTTTCCTCTTTTCCTTCACCTGATCAACCTACTCTCTATCACTATTTGATATATATATATATCCTAGACAACAATGTCTGTTTCAGTCAACGAGATCAATTATATGATATGGAGATACCTCCAGGAGTCCGGTCTAGAAGTGTCTGCATATGCTCTAGAGGATGAAACAACAATCAATAAATTGGACTCTGTTTATTCTCCACATGTGCCCTTGGGTTGCTTAGTAGATCTAGTCCAAAAGGGTATATTATATTCTAAAATGACTGATTTGGTATCCTCATCCAAAACAGATTCTATAATGCAAGATGATATAATCAATTTAAATTTCAATTTTTTTACTGCACTCCATGAAATAAATTCCAATGAACAAACGGATCAAAGAAAAATATTGAGTTCCGACCAGTTGGCAGAAACTCAGCCATCAAAACTTATAAATCAAAATATAGGAGATATTCAAATACCCAAAGAGAATGATGATGAAAAATATACGATCAAAAAACTTGACAATGCAACGTTTGAAAAAGTACCACCAACTCCAATACATACACCCTCTGATAAATCAGATTTTATTCAAGTTATCAAAGAATCTATGGATTATGAATCTTCATTTTCGGTTTCATTTTCCCCAGACAGTTCAGACATAATAGCATGGACTCAACGTAATAATCAACCTTCAATAATATATTCATTTTCTACAGATACCAAAATTCAATTACCTTTGCCATTATCTTGTAAAGAAACTTTATTAATATCTTGGTCTCCAACTGGAAATTCCCTAATAACTGCCTCGGAAAATGGTGAATTACGTCTATGGTCAAAAGATGGTATCTTGCTGAGCACCTTAGCAATGCATCATTGGCCGATAGTTTCCACACATTGGTCCCCAAATGGTAAATATTTATTGTCTTTAGACATACGAAATGTTGCAGTGGTATGGAATGCTATTACAGGGAGTGTCATGGCTCATTTAGATAAAGAAAGTTGGTCTCATGTGGATAAAAATATCAATGAATTAATGACTTCTATATATAACAATGATTCCTCATTATATAAGAATTATGGCACTGATACTTGTTGGTTAGATGATAATAAATTTGTTATTCCTGGTATGAGATTCAACTTGTTGGTATGCCAACTTACTAATGATAATGCCGGTACTTTAAATAATGGAATTATTGGAATATTAACAGGTCATGATGAATCTATCTGTATTATCAAATATGATGTGAAGTTAAGACTCTTATGTTCTGCAAGTGAAGATGGCGTTATTAGAATATGGAAAGGTAATTCTACAAATAGTTTACAAATATTAACTGGTCATTCATTAGCTATATCAATGTTAGAGTTCATTAATATATCGAATAAATGGTACTTATTAAGTACTTCTTTAGATGGTACTATTAGAATTTGGGATTTCGTTCAAAATGAAACTATAGATTTAGTAAGCGTTGATGAAGGTCAAGCAATACTTTGCGCTTCCTTATATGAAGATAAAAATAATTCAAAGACTAAACTTATTGCAACCGGCGATTCATTAGGATCGGTTTGCATATGGCGTATAGAAAGTGCAAACGATTCAAAGGATACTATTAAAATACGGCAGGTTGGATTATACCAACATTGTGAGGGAAATACCCAGGGTAATAAATTAGAAAATCAACAAGAACCAGGTTTTGTTTCTGAAATTAGTTGGTGCAATAACGGTTCTAAAGTTGCTGTTAGTTTTAGCGTAGGTAAGAGTGTAATTATTGATATCCCATAACCTTTTCTTTCCTTGTATATTGTTTAATATATTATGTTATTTTATTATTATGTACGTATATATAGAAATAAGTGTATTCTCTCATATTTTAATTAGTTTTAATTATTCCTTTTGAACTTATTAAAAAAAATTACATATATCCTATTTAATTACTCTTATATAGATAACACCAAAAAAAAGCAACCTATTTTTCCTTTTTAGCTTGAGCTTGTAAATACTTACTTCTTTTAGCCAATGCATATTTGTAACTACGTACAAGACCCGCAGTTAATATTCCCTTTACACTTTGTACCAAAGCACTCGAACCGACGGTTTCCTCAACGGTTTGCGATATGACATCACGTAATTCACCAGGATTACGTTTAAATTCTGCAACCATCTTTTTAAGAAATGGTGAGTTCTCGACTTTATAACTGCTAGGTAAATACTCCCAATCATAACTTGGTATATCAGATAATGGGTTTAATGGGGAAATTGATAATAAGTCATTATACGAGAGTAGTGGTTTTTGCGATGGTTTTCTCTTCGTTACCTTAATGACTGGATTTAATATAATATTTTGTGCTATAATGTCTCTAAACAATTCATTAGCATATTTATCCTTTAATAGATTGAATATTCTTGATCTAAATTGACGAGGTAATTCAATAATTATATTAGCCATTTGCTCTTCTGATAGATTCACCTTATATGATGGATCTGTAGATTCTTCACCCTCAATACGTATAATAATTTCTGGAAAATAATTTTGTAGTAAGGGTTTATAAAGATCCTTAAACAATTCAAATTGATTTTCAACTATATTTTTAACTTTATCAGGATTTTCACCCTTCACTTTCAACCTAGGATCTCCCATATATGATAATCCTGCAATGGTTAGATAAAGTTCACTTTCTTTAATTTCTTGCTTATTTAATAATAATAATGAAAGTTTGACAGCATTTGCTAAATTATATTGGTTTAAAAATAGTAACTGCGGGTTATTTTGCACAATTGCTACAGGTTTATGTAATCTACCAGACAGATACATCGTTGACCAATTTGTCAAATCATCAATTAGGGTATCTGTCGATGTTATACCATATTTAAGTTCTAATTGTGTATTATTAATGATGATATCAACAAATGGATTAAAATATATTCCGGCACCTAATGTTTGTACATAATTTATTGCAGATGGACCTAAGTATTTTAAAAAGGAATAGTCAGCACCATTTCTGACAATGTTTTTAGCATGCCAATCTAAAGGATTTGATACTGTACATATCATATCAATTTGAGAATTTGAAATGTCAACGGATGAGCCTTGAGAAAAAACTTTTGAGCCATATCCAAACGAATAATCTGTGGTTGATTCATCAAATCGCTTCATTATACCCTTTAAAATGTCATCCATTGTTGAATTTTCCCTATGTTTCGAATGCAGCTGATTAATTCCAAATTTGCCTGGCAATTCATCACCATTTTTAATTTTATGTAGAGATCGAAGATAATAATGGAAATCTACCGGTTTGGACTGTAGTTCTTGTAATTTTTTATCTAGCACCGAGATGGAAGGAGAGCTCCAATTTTCATCAATATTAACTTCAACATTTATCGGTTTTTTGCTATTGATTTTATTGGATAAATGAATACCTATATGTGATAATTTTTCATCTTTGGTGAGTTCGGGATTAGAATTTTTCGTTGATTGTAATCTTAAGGCGGTGGAAATTCGGGTATTTTTTCCAATCTTGCGTAGTAAAAACAGCGTTTCGTTTCTAATAGGATTTATCCTTAGCATCCTGAGTAATGTGCTGCCCCTGGCAAGCCTCCAAGACCCTCTCCCGGGGTAAAGAACCCTTCTACCCGTCCTTCCTGTGAACATTTCTTCTCTAAACCAGAAGTTGCCATTCTCTGCGGTGCCCAGAGCACATAAAAAAACGGCGTCGACCGACCGCCCAAACACACATCCGTGCACCATCGAGATGAAGCGTGTTGTTTACACTTTTGTTGATACACTTCTGAGACTATCTCTGTTCCATTTTCAGCTACAGCGGACATGTGGGGCTCATCCATGCTCCACATTCTCCAAGACTGGTTTAGACACTCATAATACAATACAGATGGATATTCCAAGAGATTTAATTTTGCCTCTAAGGGAGAAAAATATGAGTCACTCGAGACCGTTACAACGCCAAAATAGCTTTCTCTCTCCGATACGAACATCAGCTTTTTCAAATAGAAGGCTTTCCTCAAATAGAAGGCTTTCCTCAAATAGATCTTCATTGGCACGTTCACCAGACAGAACAGAGTCAAATAGAGATAGAAAAAGAAAAAGACTGAGTTTATTACCTGCAAATGCCCATCTCGGTGCTCCGAGATTAATAAATCCACCCAATCAACGTCGCCAATCCAATATAAACGGTCATCTTAATAGTAACAATGCAACAAATACAATACAAAACAATGCAATTTCAAGTTCAGCAACCCCATCAACAATAAGAAATATAAAGACGACGACACCATCTTCTGTCCAACAATTAGTTCAAAATTCAATGACTAGATCGGGAATATCTTTAAATACACATCGTGGATCAGTGGAAAATAAGAGAGACTCCACTGTACCACCATCATCTGCCGCATCTGTAACTCAAGTACCCACTCGTTCTTATGGCTATAGTAACAAACCACAAGATCCAAGGCCCATTAGAAGTCACAGATTTCAATCAAAAATTCATGATGAACTATTTGAATATTTATCTGCAAATAAATTCGATATTGATATGAAGCAAACACTGACTCAGAAAACTTTAAAAAATCCAACACAAAAAGATTTTGTCTTAATTTTTCAATGGTTGTACAAAAAATTAGATCCAGGATTTAAATTCAATAGGTCAATCGAACAAGATGTTTATACCTTGTTAAAAATTTTAGAATATCCTTATTTAGATACCATTAATAAATCACAGATAAGTGCAGTGGGTGGATCCAACTGGCCCATATTTTTAGGGATGTTACATTGGTTACTGAACCTAGTTAAAGAATCACTTAAATTTGATGAACTGGATATGTATTCATTTCAAGAAAAACAACAACAGATTGCCGATGATTTTGAAAGCGATTCCAGGGATGATCAAATACTTTCAAATGAACAATCAGTACTCAATAATTTGTTTTTAACTTACGTTTTGAATTCTTATAGAAGATTTTTATCAACAGGAGAGGATGATTATAATGATTTTTACTCTGATATGGAAAATGATTATTTTTCTTACATTGAAGAAGTACGAGATAAGCTTAATCGAGCTTCTGAATTAAATATACACCTGCAAGACCAATTAGATCGTGCCAAAGAAAATTATGATAAATATTTTGATGAATTGGAGAGAGCAAATGCATTGAAAACTGATGTATCTAAGTTTAAAAGCTATATAGATATTCAAAAGCAACGACAATTGAAATGGCCAAATGTTATTGAAAAGGCAAAATCAGATATTAATAATATTATGGAATCTATCAAAAATATAAAAAAGGAAAAGCAAGAAATAATATCTGATTTAGAAAAGAAAAATTTAACGTTGAAAGATATAGAAAATCTTCATAAAGAACGTGCTGAGTTGACAACAAGTTTAAATACAATTGATGCAAATCAAAAGCAAACGAAACAATCAATAGAGTCAAAACTTGAAACATTGAAATCTTTGTTTTTTGACTTACGATTGAAAATTGAGCAATATAACAATTCAATCTATGAAGTTTTGGGTAATTTAAGCCTGGAAACACCATCAGATGCTTCATCATTAATAATAAATTTTCTTGATGAAGAATATTATACCACCAAATTTGGACAATCCGCTCAAGATATAATCCCTGTTCTACAATTCCTTCGAAATTCTTTAAATGATTTGAAAAATACGATACAATCACATAGTACCAAATTACAAGACGATATGTTGCAGTCACAAGAGATATTGGATGATTTAAAACTTTCGATTGTTTCATATACCGATAAACTAGAAGAGTTGGAAGATTCATTATCGAAATCCAGAAAAGAATATTCTGAATTAAATGAAAAATACACAACAGATTCGTCAAATAAACAAATGGATCTCGAAGAAAAGGCTAAAGAAATTAGATTATTTAAATTACAAAATACAGAAAATAGAAAATCCATTGAAAGTAAATGGAAGAAAACACAGGAGGAATACAAGAAGACTATTTCAACGATTGGTGAAAATCGTACACAATTAGTTTGTGATATTGCACAATCTTTGGATTATATTGTGAGCTTCAAAAGTGATGTCATGACGGATTTAGAAAATGCCGTCGTTGAAGTCAATCAAGAGTTAAAACAACAGATAGAATCTGAAATTCAAGATGAATAATCTGAACTACTAACTAAATATATATTAGTTTAAATTAGTCAATTTTTAATTAAAATTTGTATACTATATGAACTGTATAAGAATTAATAATGAATAAAATAATATAATCTAACAACGTGTAACTTATAAATTATGTAGCAAAAATAAAAGAGAAAAATAAAGAAAAAATACCGAGTAAGTTCAAAACTACTATCTCTTCCTTCTTCTGTAGTAATTTTTTTCAAAGAATGGATGATGTGACACACCCAAGTCTTTATTTTTATTTCGAGAATATTCAACATATGCCATATCTTCACCACCAGCCAAACCAGCCATCGAAGCTTGATTTTTAACAGAGGTTGATTTAAGTTTCTTGGAAATCCCATGCCCTATCAAATTGTCTGCGTCCTCACCCAATTCAACACCCGCAGCTTCTTCATTTTTCAATAAAACCTCTTGTAATAATTCCCGACGTTCCTTTGCTGAAGCATATGCAAGATTGGGCAAATCTTCCATACCATGTAAATGTGTAATAATTTTGAAAGCATAACCTTGATCAACAAGAAACGCCTGTCTTTTAGTTGAGTAATACATCTCTTGGGTATCTTTTGAAACCAACGAATAAAAGAATGCATTGAAACCTTCATCATTTCTACGTTTAGCACGTAAAATACGTCCCAATCTTTGTGCCTCTTGTCTTCTTGAACCATAGTGAGAAGAAATTTGTATAAGGCAAGTGGCTTCCGGCAAATCAATCGAAGTATCACCAACTTTTGATAAGAAAATTGTACTGACACGATCATTATATTGGAAATTTTGTAAAATATTCATTCTCTCTTGCTGTGGTGTTGAACCATAAATAAATGGCTTACCCAATTTAAGTGCATATTCCTGTAACGCATACACATTATCTGAAAAAACAATAATTTTATCACCTCTACTTTCATGATATTGAATTAAAAATTGACATGCTTGGAATTTTGTTGGATTCATAATGTATAATAACATTCTCTTACGTGCATTTTCTCTTAGATATTCCTGGTAAAATTCACTTGTCATAGGACACCAAACTTCCGCACATTGAACTTTAGCAATATGCCCTTTCTGTGATAGTTCCATCCAATTGGCTTCGTACATCTTTGGTCCAATAAGGAAATTAAGATCGGAAATCTTTTCATCCTCTCTCACCAAGGTTGCAGTTAATCCCAACTTTGCATGCGTTGCTAATGCGGTAACAACTCTTCTGAACATGGCTGCAGGAACAACATGCACTTCATCTAAAATGATAAAACCCCATTCTCTTGAAGTTAAAAAATCCATAACTTTTTGTGAATCATGAGATCTATTTCGTGTATTCGCAACCATTGAATATGTGGAAACAACCAAACCAGAATCTCCCCTAAACATTTGTTTATTTTCTGATGTGAAAACCGCAACATTTTCCGGTTGAATAGTACACCATTGTAAAAATTGCTGTCTCCATTGCATAACAGAAACAGAAGATGTACATAGCACAATAATTGATTTTCTAATGGTACATGCAGCGGTAATACCAACTAAGGTTTTACCAGCACCACATGGTAAAACAATAATACCTGACCTTGCACGGCCATTACCGAACATCTTACTCAATGATTTTTCCTGATATGGTCTAATTTGAGTTGAAGGTTTCAAATCAATTTCAAGATCTGGGTTACGATTATCATTTCTAAAATCATATTCTTCCAACATGGGGTAATCAATCTCTTGACACCTCTTCTTAACAGTTTCGACATTTTCGGCAGCAATTTCAAAAGAATGAACAGTATCGTCAGCATTTTCATCTTCTGCATCTGCGATGACATCCGCATAAATATTTTCAACATCCTCTTCTTCTTCATTGTTCTTTTTGTCATTTTTTTCATCATTTTTGGTATCTTTATTTTTCTTTGTACCTGGAATAACCAAATCACCTTGAGTAGGAGCTTGGGTTTCAACCAATCCATCATCTGCAGTTGCTTGATTGTCAAAATTTTGAAGTCTGAGTTTACCAATAACATCATCCTTCAACAACATTCTTAAAATTTCAGCAGAAGAAGATTCAACAAAATATCTATTATGTTTTAAAACTAATTTAACTTTACCATATGAGTGAGTTGCAGCCTTGATAAACTCAACAACAGATGTAGCAACTGGAACTTTAGATAGCCGATTTAAAACTGAAATTATATCATCAGTTTCTAAGCCAACTGAAACTGCAGCATATAAGGAATGGGTTGTGATTTTATATTCATGCATAAAACTGGGTCTACTAACCGGTTCGGCAATGGTGACCAAAAAGTCCTGTGCTTGTTCTGATAATGGTGAAAAACTTTCAAGATAAATTTTACCATCAGATGGACTAATCCAAATTGGTCGAGACGAGTGATCTGGTTTTAATTTTAAATAAGAAAAATCATTATTTGCAAAAATATGAGACACTGCATCTGGTATAAAGTCGCTTGGACGATCCAGTGGAACTTTGATCAATTCTTGATCATCAAATTCATCATCACCATTGGTTTCTTTAATAGACTTTATAGCATCTGATGTTTTCTTAGATAGTTTTTGTCTCTTTCTTGTAGGTTGTACAATCGGTGTCTCGTTATCAAAATCTGAATCATCGACGGAACTATCGTCTGAAAACAAATCTTCTAGTTTTTTCTTGTCTTGATTTGAATCTGTAACTTCAGCAGGCATCGTGGCCAATGTGGGGGTGACTATTGGTGATTAGCAGGATAGGGCCAGCCATAGAGAAGAAGAACAAAGGCAAAAATGGCACAGTTCTTGTTAGAACCGATTAATCCTTAGTAATAGTGAAATATGCACAAAAAAATCAGACGAGCACGTCGATCGGCGTAACATTCAAACCATTCCATAGGGTAGAGGGTGGGAGTTGAAATGACAAGTGGTGATTATTCATGTGATTATTCAAGCTGTATATTATAGAATACAAGGTGAAAATTATATTATATATTAGATTACTTTATTTACAAAAGAAACATATAACAGATCAAAGAAGTACAACTTTGTGAAGGATAACTCGCATGTTACCAAAACACATCTATAGTCTCTAGTCTCTAAACTTATAGCTGCCAACAGCCATTGTAATAGAACCACCTCTGTACGAACCTCTCTTCATTTTATTTTTGCCCTTGGTGAAGTCTTTACCCTTGACAGCACCTAATTTTTGATTTGCCAGTTCACCCCAGGTACCAGCAGCACCTTGATATGTGTTATCTGTGAGTGCCCTGGCTTCGAATGAAACTTTAGATCTATCAATTCTAGAGAAATGTTTTTTTTGTCCTGGTTTTAATTCCTCAGTAGTTGCAGGAATCAAATCATCATCCTTTGCTTCTGGAGTTTCTGGCTCCTCACTTAAGGTTTCAGTTTGAGAATCTGACGATGATGGAGGATCTTCCCTTTTGGCCTTTTTGGAGGATTTTTTAGTGCTTTTGTCATCTTCTTCATGTTTTCTCTTATTTTTATTTTTATTTTCAGAGTCAGAGTTGGAGTCGGAGTCGGAGTCTGATTCAGACTCTGAATCAGAATCAGAACTAGATGAATCACTCGAATCACTTGAATCAGAATCAGAATCAGAATCAGAATCGGAATCAGAATCAGAATCGGAATCAGAATCAGAATCAGAATCACTTGAATCGGAATCAGAATCACTTGAATCGGAATCGGAATCGCTTGAGTCGGAATCACTTGAGTCGGAATCACTTGAATCGGAGTCAGAGCTTGAGCTAGAATCAGAGCTTGAGCTAGAATCAGAGTTAGATGAATTAGAGCTTGAACTTGAACTTGAATCGGAATCGGATGAATCGGATGAATCGGATTTTTTAGGACTTGATATCTCTTCCTTATCTTTTGCTTCAGCTGGTTTTTCTTTTTTTTCCGAGTCAGAGTCAGAATCAGAATTTGACTCAGAATCGGAGCTCGAGTCAGAATCTGATGAATTACTTGAATTATTATCTGAAGAATCTTTCTTCTCTTCTTTTTTGTCAGCATCTTTCATTTCAACGTCGTTGTTTTTAGCTTTGTCCTCATTTTCAGAATCAGAATCAGAATCAGAATCAGAATCAGAATCAGAATCAGAATCAGAACTATCACTTGAATCGCTTGAATCACTTGAATCGCTTGAATCACTTGAATCGCTTGAATTACTTGAATCGCTTGAATCGCTTGAATCGCTTGAATCGCTTGAATCGCTTGAATCGCTTGAATCGCTTGAATCGCTTGAATCGCTTGAATCGCTTGAATCGCTTGAGTCGCTTGAGTCGCTTTCATCCTTCTTGGAAGGCTCTTTCTCTAATCTGGCATCTTTTGCTAACAATTCTTTATTGTCAAAAAAATTATCCAATGAAACACCTTCTGAAGCAGCCTTTTCAGTATCTATTTTATTATCAGTTTTGGTTGCATCAGACAGCAAGGCATCTGCGGCACTTTGTAAACCCTCTTCACATAGATACTTGTAAACCTTTCCTAAAATATATTCTTTTGATGCAGTAGTCATATTTATTAGCACTTCTGGCTATGTGTTGTGTGTTCTATTTGTTTATTATGAATCTGCTGAATCTTGTGATGTAGCAGGTAGAAGAGGAAAGAAAAAAATTTTAATCTGGAAAGTTTTTCAAACGGGTAACTGAAAATTTTCAAGACTGATTACGTAACGACGTAGCGGGCGTTTCCCGTTTCCCGTTTTGCGTTTCCCCTGCCATGAATTCTGTATTCGGTGTTCTGTGTCAAGTGGCACAGGAGAGAAGGTAGAATAGGAATGATAATAACATCCATGTGGGACCTTGGCAAACAGCAAAAGAGACAACAGACAACACAATGACAGCAGAGAGATCCATAGTCATAATTACATCCGACAATGACCGCTTTAATGTGGAGAGAAAGGTGGCGGAGAAGTCCCTACTTATTAAAAACATGCTCAAGAATCTCTTGCCAGCAGAAGGCGATGAAGATTCAGATGAGGAAGATCAGGATGTAATTGAAGTTCCAACTCAAAATGTTCGTTCTGCTGTGATGAAAAACATTCTGGAATGGTGTGAACATTACAAGAACACCGATTTCCCAGATGATGATCAAGAAGATGACTCCAAGAAATCTGCACCAATAGATCCTTGGGATAAAGACTTCCTCAATGTCGACCAAGAGATGCTTTACGAAATTATATTGGCAGCCAATTATCTCAATATTAAGCCCTTGCTCAATGCCGGTTGTAAAGTGGTTGCCGAAATGATTAGGGGCAAATCTCCGGAAGAAATTAGGAAGACCTTCAACATTGTGAACGATTTCACTCCAGAGGAAGAGGCTGCCATCAGAAGAGAAAATGAATGGGCAGAAGACCGTTAGAGTCGGTCTCTATATTTATGCACATCATATCTATTATTTATCTAGTGTCTTTTTTTTTACTTTTATAGTTAATCGTTAATTGCTTACCTATTCCCTACCCTGACAATGTCCAGTTTGGCCCCCCGTCCCTGTCCCGCCTCTCCCCCGTTTCGGCACTCGACCCTCGGCCGTAAAAAGGGGGATAGGAAATTGGCTGGCACTTTTGCGAGAGACAGAGGCCACGGGACACACGGGACACACGAGACACGGGACATAGGAAACCACGGGTTTGCTCTCTGCAACTTCATATAATTCCTATCCATTCCTTTGACTATTTGCATATCCGTTTGATTTTTTTCTGTCAGCTGGAAGTATATCAACAATTTGCTCAGTATGCTGAATGGCCATTCAAAGAGTTTCCGACTTAAACGTCATGATTCCGATCCCGATTCTAACTATGACGAAAAGAGGCACAACCATTCATTTTCAAGTATGTTTAAACGTAATAAGAAAGATGGTTTTCCAAAGTCACAATCCATGAGATTTAAGGAGAAAACTTCTTTGGATCTATCTGCCTTGAATGCAACCAAGCCGACCTCAAAGGAAAGAATGGAAAAATCTCAATCGTTTCCTAATGATTTAGCATTCATTTCACAAGATACCAAAAATAGAACATTTACAATCAATGGTGAAAAAATGGACTTATCAAGAGTTCCTGAATTACCACCATTTAAGTCATTAACTCCGGAACATACTAATTCGAAGAAGCAGGAATTTAGAGCCGTAAGACGGAAATTATTGGGTAAAAAACATAGTGGTGATAATGATGAAGATGATGACATTGAAGATGATGATGAATTCGAAGAAGACGAAGGAGAACATATTCAATATGAAGACGAATTTGATGATGATGAAAATACTACACTACCTACTCCCAGATCAGCACATAATAGATCCTCCAAACATCACGATTTTTTACCTGGTTCATTATCACGAAGATTAAGTAAACATCATTTGAAACCAACTCTCACAATGCAAAGCTCAACACCAAATCATTCACAAACCTCGTTGTTAAATGATGAGAATGGTAATTCAACGACCAATGTTAATAATTATACAACCGATGATGATAATCATTTGACTTTGAATCAACCCACTGGTATTTTCTCAAGTTTAATGAATACCCTGAATTTAAAGTCATTTACAGATTTAACCAATCATGATGATATCGATAAAGAAATTGCCGAAGATGAAGCAACAGATATAGATAATCACACCATTTCATCATCTTTATTATCTCCGAAGGCTCAAACTGATCAAAATGATGTACTTGATGCAGTTAAATTTGTTCCAGTCAAAAAGGCTCTAATTTCTACATTAGGACAAGGTAGTTTGACACTGGATGCATTTCCTAAAAATGAGACACAACTTTCAACTGATCAGGGACATTTAGGTGTTCCAAATACAAATAGTAACCATTCAAAGCAAATATTACAATTACCACAATCTCCAGATATGATGGTCTCTGCATCAGATGGTAATTTTTTTAATAATGATAAAAACGTTGGTACTACCAATACTGACATTAAATCAGTTCCGATAACCACTAGATCGAGATCCTCTATGTCTCCATTACCAAGAAAACAAACAATGAAAATCAATAGAAATTCACTCACTTCAATTAAATCTGACATCGAAGATGGATCAAACGCTCTACCAATGTCAAATAGCATGAGTTTTAAGAAAAAAATTTTTCCAAATAGAAAGTCCATAGATTCTTTTAACAACTCTATAATCATGACAAATTCAAACGAAGACGATAATTTAGATGATATTCTAGCTAAAAAAAAGGAATATTTGTTTGAAAAGCTAGATATCAAACCTCCGAGTGATAAAAGACAGGAAGCCTTTCATTCATTGTTTCCAAGCTTACCACTTAATGAAATTTTTATTGAAGATTTTGCGTGTGCCTATCGTAAAGAAATCTTGGTACAAGGTAAACTTTATCTTAGTGAACATCATATATCTTTTCATTCTAATATCATAGGTCTGGTAACACGACTGACTATTCCATTAAATGCAATTTTGAAAATTCAGAAGCGGAAAACCGTGGGTATTCCAAACGCGATAGAATTCAGCAATTTGCACAACAAGTATATTTTTGCTTCATTTATGTCTAGAGATCCAACTTATTCCTTAATTCATAAAGTATGGAAATCAAATATTAATAGTGATGGTTATGATACAATTGATCTTGATTTAGATGATGACATCGATTCTTTAGATGGTGTTTCTGCTGACGATTTTGACGAAGACGACGGTGATAATCACCCCAAAACACTTAAAGGTAACACGAGCAACACAACTGCTGTCAATAACGGTACTGATTTCGGCAATGTCAGTACCAATGCAGTCGACACTTCAGATACCAGTATTTCAGATCCAGAAGATATGGTCAAGGATGGAGAAGATGATAAAGATAATGCAAAAACCGCTCAAGCTAATTCTGACAATACATTTAATGGATTAACATTTGAAGGTCCTAAAACCCATGCACCTACATCTAATGGATATGTATCAGAATCATCAGATACAAAAATTATAGACGAAACAATTGCTGCTCCAATGGGCTTAGTCTTTAATTTACTGTTTGGGGACGATACATCTTTTGTTAAAAATTTATTAAAAGTGCAAAAAAATTATGATATTGGTGAAATCTCCAAATTTGCAGGTAACAAAAGATTGTATCAGTATACCAAACCAATTAATGGCCCCGTTGGCCCCAAACAAACAAAATGTATCGTTGAAGAAGTCATCGATCATAAAGATTTCAATCAAAATTGTCTTATTCTCCAAATAACTGAATCCCCTGATGTTCCATCTGGTAATTCATTTAAAGTTAAGACAAAAATATACCTAAGTTGGGCTGCAAATAATTCGACCAAAATATACGTTTCCACCACGGTTGTTTGGACGGGGAAATCTTGGATTAAAGGTGCAATTGAAAAAGGTACCATTTCGGGACAAAAAGAGTCTTTGGGTATTTTAGTTAATGAATTAAGGAAAAAGGTTGCATCTGGTGGTACGGTCGGTTTATCACCAAGTAAAGGTAAAGCAAAAGAAAAAACCAAAAGAATAAGAGAGGGAACAGCTTCATCGACAATTACCGAAACCCCTGTTGAAACTATTATTGCCGCTCCCGAACCGGAGCCAAAGTCATACTTTGATTTGATATTTGAACAAGTTGATATTAAATTCGGCTTAATAGTCATATTATTTGTTATTATCATAACTGATAAATTCAAATCTTCCAAACACAATGGTGGTGGTTACGAATTATATAGTAATAATAGGATGTTAATGAGCGAATCCAGTTTATGGGAGTGGATAGAAAAACGTGAACTGATGAGTGAAGTAAATCCAGATATCAATGGGCTCAATTTGTCACATACCAAATCCAATCCACGAAAAATTAAAAGTAAAAATAAGTTTAGACATAGAGAACCATTAGAAAAAATGGGTAAACGGAAAATGTCGGAGCAGGAATTAAGGGATACAATTGATATGATGCAGCTGCAGTTGGAAAAACTCGAGGAAAGAGCAAATAGCCAGAGCGGCTTGCTCTAGGTACCATTTTATATAGAGCAACTTATTATAGAACCATTTTTTCATGTAGTAACACTATTCATTAATCAAATGCCTTGGTTTTGCAATGTTGTGTGTAATGTGTAATGTAGAAGAACTTCGAGGCTCCAGAGGGGGACAGTCCGAAATTTGAGCTTTGCTAAGAAAATGAACTGCCAACTCCGCTCTTCACTCTTTGCTTTTGTATTTGATTATATTTTATTATACATATGGCTGGCCAGTGGATGGTGTATTAGAAAACCGAATAGATCACATACTCTATATCTTATTAATATAAATAATGTCCGATAATAAAATATTCAATTATGAGAGGGAAACTAAAGCTAAACAATCAACACAATCCAATCTGTCCATTCTAGAAGCTCAAGATCACAAACTAGCCGCCAAAATTGATAATTTGGAAAAAAAATTGGCCGGATTGAAAAAGCTACATCTTAAACTTTCCAGGGAATTATCTCTCGGAAATAATTTACACGGTAAGGGTGAAGTATCTACGGGATCATTAAATAAGTTGTTACAAATCAAACATGAAAAAGAGATGAAACAACATATCGAACAATTGAAAGAGTATAATGAGTTAAAAGATCTTAGTATGGGGATAATTCAACTTATTGCTGATCAGAAGCAGGCGACTCTAAGAACTGTAATGAATGAGATGGGGATAGAAGATGATGATAAATAATGTGTGATGTTTAGGTTTTTAACTAGTGTTATTTTTTAGCTTTGGGGTAAATTGTAAAGGGCAAATCGATTTTGGCGTCTTGCTTATGTAATAATTTTTTGATTTTTTTTTTTCACATTAGAAATTTTCATGTTAGAAACTTGAAAAATCAAAGCTATTTCCAAAACGTGTGTCTTGTCTGTAAAAAGTGCAGAGACTAGGTATTGTTATAGAAAACAAAATGGCCAAACCGAATAGAGAATTGCTTAGTGGTGGTAAGCGTTATAAAGAAGCAAAGAAATTAAAAAACAGAGTTAATGAAGTTGTGTTTGATAAGGAAAAACGTAAAGATTATCTTACCGGGTTTCATAAACGTAAGTTAGAAAGAAAAAAAAAGGCACATGATTTTATAGAGGAACAAGAGAAAAAAGCAAGACTTGAAGAAAGGGCACAGATCAGAGAAGAAAGAAAATTGCAAGTGCAGAAAAAGTTGGCAGAAATGAAACAAGCTATGGAATTAAATCCATTTTTAGATAAAAATTTGACTAGTGATAGTGAAGGAGACGATAGTGAAGATGACGAAACTGAGTATAAAGATGCTCATGAAAATATAAACGATGTTAGATTCAAAAATTCCAATGATGAGAATGATGAGAATGACGAAAATGACAAATGGTCAGAATTTGACGAAGGAAATGAAGATGGACATCATCAATCTTTAGATGAAAAGAAAAAGAAAAAGAAAAATGGAATCTTAAAGAAAGAAGTGTATGAAATTGACAATGAGGATGCACCAGTTACGGGAACCTCCGAGGTGATAATCGAGAGTTTGGATAATCCAAATGCGATAGATTTTAATGTGGTAACCAAAAAAATGAATGTTGATCTTTCCAAGGCAGATGAAGTATTAAATAGTTCGATAACTAGGGCAAAAAAATATGCAAGGTTGATGGGGATGACTGATTCTCCTGAAGAATCTGAAAAAGACAAGGTCAGCAAACCTAGAAAAAAGAAATTTAGATATTTGAGTAAGACGGAAAGAAAGTTGAAGAACTTGAAGGAGAAGAAAAAATCAATAAAGAAGAGAAGGAGAGATTAATCTTTATGTATTTATTTATTTATTAATCAAATTAAATTAAATAATTAATAATGTAATACACAGAATTTTAGATAAATTCATTTAATTAAACGTTTGTAGTTCAATAAAATCCGGAGCAGAACTCATTTTGACATATTCAGTTTCAATTTTTAAGAACACCCAAACCCATCTCCTAAATATTTCTAAAATTTCCAACATAAAGTTTCCTCTTTCTGTTGTGAATAACATTATTGAAAATGAGGCTAGTGTTCCAGATGACGTTAATCCACCATCTACAAAGAATAGTCTATAAAGCCAAATAAATCTTAGTTGGGTATCAATTATGATGGCTAAAATGTAGACTGTTTTACTGTATAATAATTTGTTTCTTAAAATTTTCATATTTGGCTTATCTGTTAAAAATTTTAGGAAAAATTCAAAATTCCAATCATTTGTTATATCCCAATATAACGAATATGATGAGTTGATAAAGGTAAAAAAGTACCACAATGATAATGTTTTGAAAATTCCTGTTTTATATAGAATCATCGAGAAGGTTGGAAAAAAAGCAGTTGAATATTTAAGTGCATTAAGAAGATGTTGTTTGTTTTGTTTACCACTTTGATTGTATTCACTCAGACATTGTTTCAATCTTAAAAGCGATGGAAAATTTGCCAACAGTAAATCAATGTTGAAAATTTGCAAATGAGTTTTGGATAATTCTTTAGTAAGATCTGCCCCCAATGGTAATGCTGGAAGACCCAAAATTAACGCCGATACATAAACCAAAAAATCAACTAAAACCTTATTATATGATGTGAAAGTATCTGTTAATAAAATATCATTATTTCTCAAACCAACATCAATATTTCCTCTGATTACTCTTTGCATAGTTTGTCCAAACCTTTGCGATTCATAAGATGATTTATTTTGAAGCAATAACAAAAACGTGATTATAATACTGATGAGTGGGAACCAATGTAATAAATTTGAATCTATTCCATTTGATGCAAAGAAATAATAAATTAGATAACTTGATATATTAAGGATTGTAACCTTTACCAGTGAATGACGACTTCTCTCAATCATTTGAGGCAATGTGAGTTCTTGTGGTGGAATCTTAAGGACATGCGTTAAGCCTATTTTGAAATTCTTGCATGTAATGAGATTCAAATGCCACAATACCAAACCTGTATTGATCAAAATCACCACTCTATAGGGAAGTGGTAGATACAAATCAAATGCACCAATGACAATTTCCTTTTCCTCTGACATCTGGGAATATTGAAAAACAACGGAGTTTTTAAAATTGTGTAAAATGCATAGATAAGTAGATAAACAAACTCCAATGGCGACTTAGTATGAAATTTAAAAGATTTGAAGATATTTCGGGCAGAATAAACAATAACGAACAACGCGCTGTTAATTTTACATTTGGTGTGCTTTATGCGTCAGCTGCTAGTTGCTGGCTGTTCACCCTGTTCCCTTCAGAAAGTATCCGGATTTTGGTAATCATGGCATTGTAATAATGCCTATTCATGATTAGCATGGAAATACAATAAGTTACATCACTAGGAACAGGAACAAAACAATGTATGCACCATGCACCGTATCTGGAACTCCAGATATCAACAGATAGTTAAAAAAAAAGATGCATGCAAAATTATTACAAGTCGAGGAAATGTAAATTGTAAAATGATATGATAATTAATAATATACGTTTCAGAATTTTCAGTGTATAGTCGAATCTGTCATGTAAGTTCCGTCTGGGGCGACAGCTAGTCATCATTGTATATTAAATCGGAGAAATTAAAAATAAAAACATTAAAAGAAAAAACACATATGGAACAGGTCCCAAACAACCAGTCGTCCATAAAACTGTGGAAGAGCCACTAGTCTACGACGTAGTTCTATGGCTTCCTTACTCATTAACAACCTCAAAAATATAGCCAGAGCGATGTGTATCCGTGCCCCTTGTTCATGAGAGTGGAAAATGCGCTGCTTTTATAGAAAAGGCAGAGAACGATGAAAAATTTGAATTTAAAATCCAGAGAGGGTTTTTTTTAATTTTTTGTTTTTTGGTTTCGGTGCTGCCTAAAAAGGAAATTGCGGGATGGGTAACATGGATTGGACTACTTTGCGGCAGAAAGGATGGGGCTGGGTGAGGAGGAAGGGGGAATGTATGGCCCATTTCAGGTGAACAGCACACATAAATTGTTCACCGATGGTGACGCTGAAATTTAAAGAAAAGTCAAAGTTTACTTACAGAAACTTGTTGGATTTGAACGACAGAAATAAGGCGTACAATAGCCCATTAGCGGTGATTTGCCACATTGATCTTAACGCGTTCTTTGCACAATGTGAACAGCTACGTCTTGGTTTATCCGAACAGGATCCTATTGTCTGTGTCCAATGGCAAAGTTTAATTGCTGTTTCATATGCAGCGAGAGATTATGGAATTTCTCGAATGGATAGGTTAAAAGAGGCCAAGCAGAAATGCCCAAACTTAATTCCTGCTCATACCGCTGTATTTAAAAAGGGTGAACCGTCTTGGAAATACGTCAACTATGTTCCATCCCCTGTAAATCACAAAGTTTCACTTGATCCCTATAGAAGAGAGGGAAAAAAAATCTTAAATATTTTCAGATCAGAGTGCGATCTAGTGGAAAAGGCAAGTGTTGATGAAAGTTTTATGGATTTTGGACGGTTAGTATTTCAGAGAATCTTGACTTTATTTCCTGATTTATTAGCAGGGATGGAAAATACATCAGATAATTTGAAATCAATAACTTTACTACCCGATGACCTGGAATTTCAAGGTTATATTATCAAAAAGAATAACAATGAAGAAGACGAGTCAAGTATAGTGGACGAGGAACATCAATATTTGATTGAAGATTGGGACGACCTTGTAATGCTTGTTGGCTCAATGATTTGTTTTGATTTAAGAAAAAAAGTTGAGGATAACCTTGGATATAAAACATCAGGCGGAGTAGGTCGTGTGAAAACGATTGCAAAACTTGCCAGTGGGTTTAAAAAACCAGATCAACAAACAATAGTAAGAAACGATGCAATTCCATCTTTTGTTAAATATTTTAAATTAACGGATTTTTGGTCCCTAGGTGGTAAAACGGGGAAATGGGTAGACGAGAATCTGGGAAACGATACATCGATAGCAACTATCCGAGATACATATTCGACTGTTTCTGAACTGGCCAAAGTATTAGAAAAAAATTATGAGTTAGCCGAAAAAATTCACCGTATGGTTAGAGGTACATATGCAGTACCTTTAGAAGAAAAGGAATTCTTGAAATCAATGACGTCAAATAAAAATTTTAGAGATAATTGCGTCTCAAACAGAAGCGATTTAATACCCTGGATCAAAGTTTTCATTGGTGAATTAAGATTAAGAGTACAAGAATCTGATGAAGAGTATAATACCACATCTAGAGCCACAAAGATGACATTATCAATTTTAAGTTTTTCAAAAGTCAGACATTCAAAACAATGCACTCTAGGTCAATCACCAAAAGATCATGACTTATTACAACAAATGTACTATACTACTGCGATAGATTTATTGAACAGTTTAGAAACATTATGGAAAGAAGAATCCACAAGTAAAATGTATCCAATAATTAATGCATCGTTATCTATATCAAGTTTTGTTGATAATAGCGGTGTCAATACGTTGGATGATTTAATCACAAATGTGAAGAAAAGAAAAATCGATGTGACAGAAGAGAATACCATAAAGCAAGA
Organism: Pichia thaimueangensis; assembly: GCA_030569635.1. NCBI lineage: Eukaryota > Fungi > Ascomycota > Pichiomycetes > Pichiales > Pichiaceae > Pichia > Pichia thaimueangensis. The sequence continues at coordinate 286,538 of JAJMLM010000187.1, read as the reverse complement.
AAAACCCTTGACAACAGTTACTAAAAAGAGAACTTTATTGGAAAATTTTATATGCAACAGAAAATCTGGAGATACTGGTTCTTCAATTGAAAAGATAGGTGGAAAATGTGAAAAATGCGGAGAAATCATAGAAGACTCTCTTTGGCAGACCCACCAAGATTATCATATTGCATTAGATTTGGAACAGAAATTTAACAAAGGACTCGAGGAGAGTTATGGAGATATTTTACTAAAACAGAAAAATCGGAAAAAAACAAAATCGAAACAAACTACCATTGACAAAAATCAGCGAACATTACCATTTTGAAAAAGGATGAAACACATACTATTCATAAAAACTTCTTAACTATATATATAATTGCTAAATAATATTAATGAAACGTTCGATGTATATGTAATCATGAATCTTTTTTACTATCAAGATATAACTGATCAATGAAATTAGCAATAAAAGTACCAGGCCCTTTACTTTTCAATCCAGCTTCATAACCTGCATTCTTATACGCAGAGACTGCCGCAACTGTTGCTTGATATGCACTAGTGTAACTATTTGAAGCTACATAACTTGCAATAAGACCACCAAGGGCACAACCTGAACCAGTGAACTCAGCCATCAAATGGTTTCCACCAGTAATTCGAGCAATTCTTGGAGCCTTTGTAGGTAATGTACCATCTACAACAATGTCCGTTCTTCCCGTCATCACGACAACACATCTTTTGGATAAAGCTATACTAGTTAAAATGTTTGTTTTTTCATGATCCTCAACTTCCGTTATAGAATCAACACCTTTCATTTTATGATTTGTTGAACCCGCAACTGCCGCCAATTCAGCAAAATTTCCTTTGATAACAGTAAAATGTGCTGATGATAATATTTCCTTCATAATTTCTATTCTGGCTTCAGTTGCGCCACAACCGACCGGATCATAAATTATTGGTTTCATCTGTGAACCATATGCCTTAATTGCAGCTTTATATACTTCAATGGATGTAGATTTTGGTGTTCCAGTATTTAAAACCAATGCAACATTAGATGATTTTGCAAATGAAGGGAATTCTTCAACCAATTCAGACATAATCGGAGAAGCACCAGCAGCAATACAAACATTGGCTGAAATCTGCTGTACAACCGAATTTGTAATAAAATGAACCAAAGGCTTGACATGACTAACAGGAACATAAAGTGGTTCAACATATTCGGGCTGTTCAACTAATTTTGGACTAAAACCAATAAGTACACTCTCTTTTGTTTCTTTTGTTTCTAAAGCAGCGTCATATTGGCCCATGATACAGGAAACAACAGCAACACCATTTGTGTTGAATCCATCATAGGCACAGTGTGCCAATGTATTTGCAATATTATATTTGTTAAGACCACCAATGAGAACACTCTTTAACGTTGGTTTCTTTTCCTTAATGATTTTGAGCAAACCCTTTACACCTTCGACACCCAAAGGTGCCCTTTTAACATTTTTCGTAGTCGTTGCATATGTTGTGCCCATACCAACATAATCTATCAGGGAAGATGAGTTAATTACGCCCATCAACTCATCTTCACATCTAGTCGAAACACCTAAAATTTTATCTTTACCAATGATTTTTCTAACACTGACTGGATCCATATCATCCTGACCAACATGGACACCTTCAGCATCAACCGCCATTGCCACGTCGACCCTATCATTAATTATCAATGGAACATTCCACTTCTTTGTCAATTCATGAATTTTCTTTGCCCTCTCAATGAACGCACCAGTGTCTAGCTCTTTTTCTCTCAATTGGACGATTGTAACACCATTAGCTAAGGCCTTTTCAACCTGGTCATATATTGTGAGTCCCTCAGGAATCAATTCATTGTTTGTTACGAGATATAATGAATAGTCTACTTTTTGCTTATCCAGCATGTTGTTAACTTTCAGACCTGTTTAAAGAACACGTGTGACCGTCAAAAACAGCCCTAACCTACACCAAAGAAATTGGTCGTTGAACTCATATCTTCTCAAGTGACATCATGTAAGGCTTGGAAACCCCACCAGGTAGTCTAAAGCCTAAACCCAGACTCGGGGACTCGGGGCTGACTCCAGCACTTTCGCACCCCGAAGATTGGAACGCCGGCCGCTATAAATGGTAAACAGTGAGCACAAAGCACAATGGCTTCTTTTCCTTTTACATGTCTACGGAGTACACAGGATACTTTTTCCTTAATTGTGCCCTTCTCCATATCTACATAGAGCATTATGACCTTGAAATCAACAGAAAAACAAGTCAAGGCAATTTATCTTTACTCTCATGAGGAACTGGAGTCAATCACTCCTATAAAAGAGGACAAAGTGCCCACCGTTATGACCATGGCTGGGTCAGATTCTTCTGGTGGTGCAGGTATCGAGGCTGACATTAAGACAATTACAGCACATAAGTGTTATGGATTGACCTCTATTGTTACATTGACAGCCCAAAACACAACAGGCGTGAAAAATGTTGCAGAAACTTCTGCAGAGATGGTTAGGTCGATTCTTGATGAAAACTTCACTGATATCAAGATTGATTCAATCAAAACAGGATTACTCACAGATAATGCAATAATAGCATTGAAAGAATCAATCGAAAAATACAATTATTATGGTAATTTGATTGTTGATCCCGTTATGGTTAGTACCTCGGGTTACGACTTTGTCAGCAATAAATTTTTAGATGTTTTGATAAATAACCTAGCTCCTTATACTACATTAATCACGCCAAATTTAATTGAAGCAAAGGCACTTGTTAACACTTTAAGCGGCCATCAAAAATATGATGATAAACCATTATCTCATATTTATGATATGCATGCATTAGCTAAAGAAATACACGAGCTATCGGGAATTAAAAATGTCTTGGTTAAGGGTGGCCACCAAAAGTGGAGTCACAACGAAAAGTTGTTAACTGATCTTCTATATCTGGCTGACTCAGATCAATACATTGTTTTCTATTCTCACATGCAAGAATCAACAAATACACACGGAACGGGTTGTACTTTATCATCTGCAATTGCATCAAATCTAGCCTCCGGATTGTCAATAATCAACTCGGTTGGAAATGCTATCGTCTATGTTCAAAAAGGCATTGAAAACGCTCCAAATATTGGTAATGGCCACGGCCCATTAAATCACATGCAAACCGTTCAGCAATTCAATTACGAATATTTGGTTGATGATGGTAAATTTAAACTTCCTTTTACAGAGGGTAAGGCATTGGATTATTTGATTAATCATCCCGAAATTAAAGAATTGTGGCTTGAATACACCAATCACAAATTCATGAAATCACTTAAAAATTATGATATTCCTTTTGATACTTTTGTTGATTTTTTGAAACAAGATATTGTTTATTTAACAAGTTATGCACACGTGGCTCTCTATATGGCTACTAAAGTTACAAATGAAAACGAATTCCTATTAGAGGCAGATAGTTTGAAAACAATTTCTAAAGAAATCTCTAAATATAAAGTTATGTTGCATAAATTGGGGTTTAATGAATCTCAAATAAAACATTTTAAAGCTTCAAAAGTATGCCAAGAGTATATTGATGGACTTTTAAATATTGCAAAAGAATCAGGTGACATTTTTGACATTTCTGTATCAATTGCACCGTGTTTCCATGGATACTATACGGCAACTGTAAACGCTATTAATGCAACTGAAAAAATCAATTCAATTCCTAAAGATGAATTACAGCGTTCCTTATATGATGGTTGGATTGCTGATCATTCTTCTGAATGGTATAAAAATGGGTGCATTGAAGCCAATACTCGATTGAATGAAATTTTTGAGAAACACTGTAAAAGTGAAATTAAGATTGAACGAGCAATACTTATTTTCAAAAAGTTCACTCAACAAGAAATAAAATTCTTAAATTCCTTCTTATAAACCTTTTATAAACAGTTTTTAGTTGTTTTAAAATAAAATTGAAAAATACGAAAACTACATAGACAGAGCTTTATTAAATTAATAAGGTAATCATTATTATTATATCATAAAAAATTGTAAACTAGTAAATGTGATACATTAAAAATGCATTAATTTAATGTCATTATGCAAAATTAAACCGAAATTAAACCGAATTGCCATTGGTTGAAAGTTCTTGCTTTTCTTGAATCTTTTCTTTCTTGAATGTGTTCATAAAGGCAAGACCTGGGGTATATTCACTGTATAACTTGTCAACATCTTCTAAAGAAAGACCTTTAGTTTCTGGAACAAATGCAAAGACAAACACAAGGGAGAAGAGGGTACAACCAAAGAACACATAGCCATAAGCAAAATGAATGGCACCAGTAATAAATGGAGTAAAGAATGCAATTAAGAAACCCCATAACCAATTTGCACCAGTTGCAATTGCCATACCCTTAGATCTAATTCTCAATGGATAGGTTTCGGAAACAACAACGTAAACACATGGTCCCCAAGTAGAAGCAAAGAAGAAAATAAAGAAACAAGCTAGGAAAATCATGGCGTCACCAACTGGAACACGTGTGTCAGAACCATAACCATCAACATATAAGTTTTTGACACCAATAGAAGCAAAAATCACTAAACAGACTAACATACCAACTGAACCACCCATTAAAGTCTTTCTTCTACCAAAATGTTCCACAACGTATAAAGCTACGAAAGTTGAAGCAAAGTTAATAACACCAAGAATAATAGAAGTTTGGAAGGAATCGGACAAACCAACAGATTTAAAAATAGTAGTACCATAGTAGAAGAAATAATTGTTACCGGTTAATTGTTGTAAAGATTGTAACATAACACCAACGATTAATCTGTAGAAAATCTTTGGTTTACCTGTGAAAAGTTCACCCCATGAAGCATTACCAGCATTTTGTTCGAATTCAATAGCGTTAACTAAGATTTCAGTTTCACTCTTGATGAAATCACTTTCAGGATCAACTTTGTTAACTTTAGCTAAAGATTTTTTAGCTTCATCAATGTTACCAACTTCGATTAAATATCTTGGGGATTCTGGAGTAAAAACCATACCGACAATCATCAATAAAGCCCACGCAAAGGATAAACCTAATGGGATTCTCCATTGTCTTGAATCACCATAATTGTGGTAGGTACCATAAGTAGTACAATAACCTAAGAAAATACCACAAGTAATCATCAATTGATACATGGAGACTAAGGTACCTCTGATTGCTTTTGGAGAGGTTTCGGAAATAAACATAGGAGCTAAAACAGAAATCGAACCAACCGCAATACCAGAAATGATTCTACCAATGAAGTATTGAACCCATGATTTGACGGATGCAATTTGAATAACTATACCGACAATATAAACAACCATGGTAATCATTAAACCTTTTTTTCTACCATACATATCAGCAGTCTTACCTAAAGTAACTCCACCAATAGCACAACCAATGTTAAAAATAGAAACTACTAAACCTGTTCTTGCCTTAGATAAATAATATTCACCCTCACTACTGAGTTGACCAAATCTTTTAAGAAAATCTGGCATGTTAACAAAACCAGAAATGGTACCGGTATCCCAACCAAAGACAAAACCACCGAAAGCAATCATAGTACAACAGAAAGCTGGCATAAGATATTTGGATTTTGGAGCATCTGGAACAGCAACTGAAACTGGTTCAGCGACTGGAGAAAAGTTGTCTACTGATTGTTGTGGTGTATTTAAGTGTTCGACATCATTGACTGGTTTGTCGGAAAGAGAACTTGACGACATATTTTAAAAAGTGTGAAATTGTTTTTGAATATATTTGTTTGATAAAAATAAAAGGAACAAATTAAAAAAAGAAAAATAAACAGAAGAATAAAACAACAAACTATAAAAAGTAAAAACTACCACTGGGTGGAAAAAAGGAACAGAAGAACAACAAATTGGGGAAAGCAATGGTATTTAAATACACATTTGGGAAACTGGGGAAAAAGAATTCTGTTGTGGGGAATTTTTTCATAAAGTGGGGTTTTTCCGTGTTCCACACCGTTTGAGAGAATCGCTTGAAAAATGCGAGCACATCACCCGACCACGCAATAAAATTAATCCAATTTATTATTGTTGTCCAACTATATTCCGGGAAGTGCAGGAAATTCCTGGAAAAATATTCGAGGCCATGGTACAACCGATAAATTATAGCCTCAACGTCATAATATTAATGGAAAATAAAATTTGTCGTTCGCGCCACCCTCGCATTAATTGCCTTCAAACATATAACATGTCATGCAGAAAATTTTATACAAAAACAATAGCCCGGGCTGAATTTGCGCTGGCAGAAAAAGAGAATTAATCCGAATCCTAAACTGGTGTACCGCGAATGCTATCAATTTATAATTGACGTCCGCAAAAACCAGGCTTGAGATAATGTATACCCTTTCAATTGTTTCTATTGTATATCAAGCAGTTTTTCCTGGATGTTTCAAAAAAGTTGGTAATTTTTTCAAATGACATTGGAAAATTTTGGGATTATACCCAGTGAATGGGTAATGATGTAATTTGTTGATAATTCAGTTTTTTTGATAAAAAAATGAAAACAATAAATATGCGAGGGGACCCGGAAAAAATGTTTCTCCGGAATGTACTTAATGCATAAGTCGCAGAGTTGTACAAAGTTTATATATCGGATTTTACTTGGGGAATTTGGAATTTATGAAACGTGGAGATTGAAGATCTTTCTTCTCAGATGTTATCCATTTCAAAGAAAATATTTCACGCCCTTTAGATCAAATAAATTTCACTCAGTAAATATTTTTATAGCCATAGTAATGGTGGTCAATTTTTTGAAAGGAACAAAAAGATATATCCGGACTACCTCTATAAAGTCGTATTCAAAGAAACAAGAGAATAAAAGGATATAATATAGACTGATATTCTTATAAAAATCCATTATATATATAGTTTTTAATTGCAATTTGATCAATAGTATGGTGTTACGGAAGTAGTCGGGGAGTTTTTACAACCAATTTCCACAATTGTTTTATTACTGGGTCTACATAACATTTTACCCCAGAATTTAAAAAAGAAAAAAAACCTCCGTATTCTTTTCATTTTTATTTAGTTTTGTTCTAGATAATAACTATTTTAAACGAAATGCTATATTAAAGTAAATGATTTTTTTATTACTTGGATCTGTCTAAATTAACATTAATTTTAAAGTGCCAAACAGTTGACATCATCAATATAATTTTTGGGTTACAAGAACTAAATATAATGAATTAAAATATCCTAGCTTAATTTTCAGTCTTTGAATTTAACTGTCCACCATCAGCCATCTTTCCACATTATACAAAACAAAATTTGTTAAATAAAGTAAAGTATGAAGCTTTTTTCTCGGCAGGGGGGCACCCATAGTTTACTATTAGCAATTCAGCTCAGCCCTCAGTCCCCCTATCAGCTCCATGCTCTATTTACGAGAGGGAGATCAATGCAGTTGGCGGGAGGAGAAGCAAGTCTTAAAGGTGGGGCAATGCGGTAAACCTTCAGCTTTAAGATTTACCTTAAAACCGTGTTCGGATAAATTTTAATGCTAGCCGGCCAACAATACCAATTGTCAATCACCGATCACCCCATTGATTGTGGGAATTTCAGAATTTGAAATTTAAACATGATCCAACCATTGCTTATTATATGTTCTGTCTGTAGAAACCAAAGGCTCCCCGTCAAACATCACCTTTCCGCCCATCTAACTTTGGATCAAATGTTAAATGGTATACATTCCAACCCCAAACGTACACTACAACTTTTAATCACATTCAAACAGGAGGCAAGAGAGGCATCATGATAAAATTTATATGTTCATGGTTCATTGATATCAACTTTTTGATTAATATTATCAACGGTAATGTTAATAAATCTTTGTAACCCTTCAACACGATATAACTTAATACGGAAATTATATAAACTAATATATCCTGGTTTAAAATCATGCATATTTCAAATGTACTTTGGAACCAATAGTTTGTCGAAGATTCTTATTTTTACTATATCGTAAGCATATATGTGATATATGATCGGATTCAGGCTTTTCGGGAATTTGGCCTGTTTATAGAATGACAAAGTGTGCAAGATAATTCAATGTAAGGACAAAGTTTGTGACAAAACTTAATCTATACACTCCATCAAACTAATTATGATCCCAATAAATAAATGTTTAATTCAATGGATTTGTTTTTAAACATATAAAGAATTTAGAATTTATATAACTATAAACATGAAAATATAGGTGAGATCATCTCAAACTACTTATAGACGCAGCACTAAATGATTTACAAAACATTTATTCTTCGTAAACTCTAGTGATCATACCAGTACCAACAGTCTTACCAGATTCTCTTAAGTTGAATCTTTGACCAACTTCCAAGACAACTGGATATAATAACTCAACAATCATTTCAATATTGTCACCTGGGGCAACTTGTTTAGAGTGATCTTCTTCAGTATCTGGGAATTTCAAAGTAACATTAACATTGGTAGTTCTAATGTACATTTGTGGTCTGTAATTTTCAGAGAATGGGGTGTGTCTACCACCTTCTTCTTTGGTTAAAATATATAATGAAGCCAAGAATTTCTTGTAAGCCTTAACGGAACCTGGTTTAGCTAAAATTTGACCTCTCTTAACTTGTTCTCTCTTGATACCTCTCAATAAGATACCTGGAGTATCACCAGCTTGAGCTTGATCTAAATCCTTGTGGTACATTTCAATACCGGTAACAGTAGTCTTGATAGCACCATCCTTACCACCAACAATTTCGATTTCTTCACCCTTCTTTAAAGTACCTCTTTCAACAGTACCTGAAACGACGGTACCTCTACCTGAGATAGAAAAGACTTCATCAATTGGTAATAAGAATGGTTTTTCTAAATCTCTCTGTGGAGTTGGAATCCAAGTATCAACCGCATCCATTAATTTAAGAATTGATTCTTTACCAATTTCTGGTTTCTTGTTTTCTAATGCCATTAAAGCGGAACCCATAATAACTGGTGTATTATCACCATCAAAACCATATTCGGAAAGCAATTCTCTCATTTCCATTTCAACTAATTCCAACATTTCTGGGTCATCAATAGTATCACACTTGTTGACAAAGACAACTAAGTGTTGGACACCAACTTGTCTAGCTAACAATAAATGTTCTTTAGTTTGAGGCATTTGACCATCAGTAGCAGCAACAACAATAATAGCACCATCCATTTGAGCAGCACCAGTAATCATATTTTTAATATAATCTTGATGTCCCGGACAATCAACGTGGGAGTAATGTCTGTTAGCAGTTTCATATTCAACATGAGCAGTAGAAATGGTAATACCTCTAGCTCTTTCTTCCGGAGCTTTATCAATGGCTGAATAGTCTAAGAAATCAGCACCACCTTGTTCAGCTAAAACCTTGGTGATCGCTGCAGTTAATGTAGTCTTACCGTGATCGACGTGACCAATGGTACCAATGTTAACATGTGGTTTACTTCTATCAAAAGTAGCAGCAAATCTAAGTGAAGTTCTTGGCGCAATTTTAGAAACATTAGCAACTGAAAAAAAATAAGTCACAAAAATTTAAAATAAATGAGATTAGTTAATGTTAGTATTCTAATTCATGCTTGGTTTAAAAATGCAAAAATATAAAACCATTATCGATGTATTATGTCGAAATTGAGTGTGGATGATCGGGGATCTATTCAATATACATACCAGAAGTTCTGTTGAATGTTCTCAACGCATTAGCAAAAAAACGAAATGCCATTTTTGTGAGATACAGAAAGACAATTTTAAAAGGGGGTGAAAAGCTGTTCCAACATGTAATTGATGATATTGTTCACCATTCGTAATTGAATCCCCGAGAACCAGAAGTTGAAAAACGCTTTGCCCTCACCATTCACAATCCAGGACTGGGAATTTTTCAGAGGCTGGAGGAAACGTCGAGTACCACGTACACGATGTTTATGCTGAGGAAAACACAAGACTATTTGGTGCACGGGTGATTCTAAATATAAGGCGTCGATCGACCCTGATTTCCAGCTTTAGTTCAGAAGGCTCACATTTCATACTTTAGCCCCTACGTTAATCATTAAAAGGATTTGTATTAAATATATAAAAGATAAAAAGATTATAAAAAGCCGTGTAGTTAAAGTTTTTATTGGACTTTGAATGGGTCATCATTTTCAGAGAAATCATCTTTGTTTACGTCTTCGCTTTCTGCATTTCCTTCCCGATTTTTAGATTCTTTATTTTGGTTTTCCGTGGTTGAAACATCACTAGCAAAAGAATCAGTTTGAGAAGAAATGGAAGAAGATAATATAATCTCATCCCTTATCAAATCAACTTGTTCTCTCAATTTGCTATTATCCTGATCAATAAATTCTTTAAGAGTTTTATTCAAAGGAGAAAACTCTCCATCGTAGAAAACAGACTCTTTAACATACATTAGAATCATCCCATCACCAAAATCATACTCTGTGAATCTTTTAGTGAGACTTTGTATATCATCAAAAGACAATCTTGAAGTCGTGAAGTTCCTGCATGTTTCACTAGAAATGTTTACACCAATCCAATTGTTACTTTTCTTTTCCCTATAATAAAATTGCACAGCATTCAAGACAACACCAGCCAAAACCCATGGTTCAAATTTTGCTTTAGTTTTTGCATCTAACAACTGATCAATATCATATTTACTCGCCCGCAATACAGCTGCCCTATCGTCCAAGTCCCGCTTCTCATCACTAGCTTCTTTCAATGAATCTGCAATTTTAGCCCCAATCATCCCAATACTCTGGCTGGCAGCCGCATATTTGTCTTTTTCTGTACAAATAGTTGAATCTATATTTTGTTGTACTTCTGATTCTTGCATTTCTTTTTCTTCTTTTTCAACCCTTTCAATTTTTGAAGACTGTGCTTTTAGGTGCTTAGCTGAATCCATTAAAAGTTTATGAACACTTTTACCATTGAATGCTCTTAATTGGAAAATGCGTTGATTCAACTCCTGTTGTCTGGATCTTATACTTTGCAATTCATCATCTATAGAAAGAAGAATATTCCTATGTTCGTAAGAATATATCTGTGGATAAAAAATCTCTTCAACTTTAAACCCCCTTTCTAAATTACTTGATCCTGGTTCAAAAACAATGGTTAGAACATCAGGTATGTTTGTTAGAAATACTTTTTCGGTATAATCATCACCATTATTTTGAAAGAAACATCTATGAATTGTCTGGTAAAGTCCAGAACTTACTGTATCATTCATAATGGGAATGTTATAGAAGGTATCTTTTCTAAGATTATCTGACTCTTCAAAACCACCCACACATTTTAATACTTCTTCTAAGGGTTGCCTTGATGAGGCATCAGTTTGAGTAACAGATTCTAATATCTTACTCATAATAAAATCATGAAATTCCGCAATGGATTCTAACTCTTCAGTGACCAATTTATTGTAGCAATATATTAAGTTATACAAGGAAGCAAATGACCTCTCAGATTCATCACTTAAAAATGCAAGTAATCTTTGAAGTTCCTGTACTAACAATGGATTTTCAGAACACGTTTCACGATTCCACCAATTTTGTTTAAATGGGAAAACCATAAATTCATGTTTCAAAACAGCGTTTGTAAATTTTGGAACCTGTGATAATATCATTAAAATGGGTGCCATGTATGATTCATATAAATCTGCTCTTAATGGTAAAATGACACCGGGTTCATCGGGTTTTCTCAACATCATCGTAATTTCCGTATAAAAATCTATATTTCTGGAAGCACAAACGTCAATTGATATATCATCATCATTTAGTTCCATTTGTTGAGCAGGTTGATACAAATTTGAATTGAGTTTTTCCCTTATTTCATTATCAATTGGAATTGGAGCTTGAATTTCAGTTTCCCAATTATTGGCAAAATTAGTAAAGCCATCATTTAGTGTCGAAGAGTATGTCGGTGGTAGTGGTCCATTTGTATTTGATTCTTTCTCCTCTGATTTTGAAGAATGACGTGGAGGCGGTGGCGGGGGCGGTACCTTTGTGGAATGGGCTGGGTGTACAACGTTTGAGAATGTGTTCAGGTTCATGGATTGGTCACATGCTTTATTTTCTGGGTCTTCATTATCCATGTTGTTAGTTTGATTTTAGTATGGTTGTCAATGTATTTCCCGAAGGGATAAATAATAATCAAGATTATTATAAACGTAGCAGATCCACATGATTTAAGAGTATTGATGTGCATACATTAAAAATACCATGTACCTTGCGCTTTGTGCTCGCACTCGGCATTATTCATTACTTAGCGATGAGTGTGTCACTTTTTATATTTTTTATCCCAACAGTTGTAAGATTGCAGGTACAATAGGTTCTTAGATAGCATTCTAATAAACTCGCTATATATTTAATTTAAAGACGACATTTGCCTATATATATTAGAAATAGAAATACTCATTCATTTCTATCTTACAATGCGATAAAATACCAGACGCTATAAAACCTAGAAAACATCAGGCAGTCTTTCAATAACGTAGGAATGTCCACCAACACTCATGATTGGAATCCCAGGAACTTTTCTGATTCTTCTTTTCAAATCAGCATCATTAGTCGCCACTATATAACATTTATTTTGCATAACTCTACTGACAATACAGTCATCAGCATACGTACCCTTATGTGAGCACTTGAGCCTTTTAATTCTAGGATCTTTAGCAAGAGTTAATGCAATTCTGTATTTATGTCCAAGCTTTTCTAATTCTGCAATGACACAGTCTGTAACCACAGGTATACACTTAGCAAGTAAACAGTCCATCATTCCTCGTACAATATCAATTTTCTTTTGAATACTGAAATTAAAAAAATTGGTATCAATAATGACTTGATAAGGTGGTTTTATGGATTGGTTAAATTGAAAAAATAATGCTGACGATACTTGTGGAACAGCTCTTACAAGTTCTTTATCTTCTTCTGTTTCCTTAGGTTTATCTTGGTTTTTCTTGATTCTCTGGTCATCTGCCTTGACCATTCTCTTAACGGAAATCTTTCTCGTTTTCTTAGCTTTACCCATTATTTGATATAATTTTGTTCTCCTGTATGTAGAATCCAAATGGATATGGACTTTGTTAGATAAATGCCTCTTTGCCCAAAAAAAAAAAAAATGATAACCTTTAGAAGAAAAAGTCCCTTAAAGAAAAAAAGTATCTGTGAAAAAAAAAAACATGTTCATGCGCCACTTATACTTCTGGCATGGCGCATGGCACAATGTCAAATTATCGCCGAAAAGGGAAAATCAGAAACGACCTCTGTTTCCCCGTGGAGCATCATTCCCTTTATTCATATTAGCTTTTTCTAAAATAATATAAAATATTCTGTCAACGCCTATTTCCGGTTTCAACCGTTGCTAAAGTAATCAATAATGAATGAGAATTTAGTTCAGTCAGACAGAGATTCTCAGCTTTCACTCAAGGAAGCATATTTTACTACCGAGCCACCTTTAAAAGTCCCTAATCAAAGGGTCAGTTCGCTGGATAATAATTACAATTTCCACCATAACCCGAATTTACTGAAAAGATTAAAACCATTAATGGCATTCAAAATTTATGAAGATCCAAAAAATTATTATCCGTTATTATCGGATACAAATGGTCTACAAAACACAATGATTCGGAATAAAAGGGAAAAATCAAAACATATTATAACGGCCAAAAATGATGTTAAAAGAGTCAACAAGCATAGATTTGTAAGTGACACAGTATTAAATAACAGAGTGGTTTCAAGTGATAATGAATTAATTTTTACGAGAAAAAATAACAGCATTACATCGTCCGAATTCCCCATTAACCAATTAATACTTCCATATAATTCAAACAAGTTAAGAGGCCATAAAAGAGTTCCCCTTGTTAGAAAAATGTTTTCGGAGATTTCACCATTAACTGAAGGAAAACGGTCATATAGCTATCATACCATAGATCTAAGGAAGAAGTTAGCAAGCGAAACGCAACGTAATGACGACACAGAGGGTATTGCAGGCCACAACATTGAAGCCACAATGATTCAGGATACTGAAAATACTCATAATAATATAAATGATGACGATAATAAAGAAAACTTAACTCCATGTTTGATTTATGATTATTCTTTGATTAAAGAATTATCAGATAATACCAATTCAAGTCTCGCCTCTAAAAAAGGTCAGAAACAACGAGACAATAGTGATGGGCTCATTCATCTCTTCACGCCAGAATACTTCTGGAATCACATCCTCAGCAACAAGGAGAGGGGCAGCACCATATCTCTGGAAGACTTTCATCTGTTGCTATATGACTATGAACAGTTGTGGAACCTGTTTGTGCTTAACGAGCGCCGTGAATAGACGTGCACGTGACTTTAGAGTTTCTGGGGCAAACTGCATTTCCACTTTTTTTTCAACGCTCTCTTCAATCTTCTATGTGCTCCATGTTAAAAGTTCACAACAAAGAACACACGTAAAAGTTTCTCCGTCTTCTTGCTTCTTTGGTACCATATATATGTTCCTTTGCTTTTTATATTTTATCACGAAACGACTATCACATTTCTGAACTTGAAAATATACTCTAATAATTGATAAAATGTCTTCTTATGCTGAGCATCTAGATGCTTTTGTTTCAAAACTAGAAGATAAAACCTTAGATTATCAAGCAAAACATTCCTTATTTTCGGAATTATGTGATACACTTGAAACATATTATGGTATGAATGAATATGAATATTTTCTAAAGAAATTGATTGACGTTTTTTATGATCATTTGAGTACAGTTCCAATATCTTTTGTTGCAAATTCGCCGGAACAAAAGTTGAGACATTTGATCCTTGATATAATCCATCGATTACCGGTCAATGAAACATTTCAACCGTATGCAATTACTCTTTCGGATAAATTACTTGAAATTCTTAAAGTAGATAATGAAGAAAATGGCTTACAGTGTATGAAAATCATTACTTCACTACATAAAGCTTACAGAACCATACTGTCTGAAAAGGTAGAAAATTACATCAGTGTTTTGAAAAATATTTATGAAAATTTATCTTATTTAGTCGCTGAAAAATTTGGGCAGTCAAAGTCACTAGCATTAAACAATGATTCATCCAAAACTGTAAGTATAAATGCTGATTCAATTAAAAAAGAAGAATCATCCGGAAGTGATAATTCGACAATTGGCCAAGTCGAAGATAGTGTGACTGTAAAAGAAAACAGAGAAGCGACTAATTCTAATGAAAGCAATGCCGAAGAACATGACATTGTTATGACAACAGAAGAATCTGAAGAAAATGAAAAATTTGTTGATGATGCTGAAGCAGAACCCAAGGCATCAGAAGTTAATGAACCTAATGATTTTGAAAAATCTGACTCTCCAGCAGATTTTTCCAGCACTGATGAAACAACAGCAACCAATACATTGCTGCAAGCAACACGTTCATTTAAGATGGCAGCCGAATGTCCAATAACATTAGTGTCATTGTACAGCACTTATAAGACCTTATTAGATTCAACAGTCGATGTTGTTCTCCCATTAGTTATTAATGTTTTAAAATTGCAAGCACCAGCTCAGACGGTAGAACATGAAAAAGCCAAGGCTGCAAATACCAATATAGTCAGAATTGCACCATCTCTACAGAATAATTCTGTTTACAATGATTTCAATTTTGCCCAAGTCAAGGCATCTTCTTTTATGGCATATGTCTTCATCAGAAAAACCAACTCTTCAAATTTAGAAGCTTATCAGCACGAAATCCCTGATATAATTATTAGACTGCTACAAGATTGCCCAAGAGAGCTGTCATCTGCGAGAAGAGAATTGTTACATGCAACTCGCCATGTTTTATCAACACATTTACGAAACCTCTTCTTATCTAAAATTGACTTATTATTTGATGATCATATTTTAATCGGTGATGGATTAACTGCCCATGAAACATTAAGACCGTTGGCTTATTCTATTGTTGCTGATTTTGTTCATGTTAATACCTCACTTACGACTGAACAAATCTGGAAAAGTGTTAAAACATATAGTGGTTACTTGCAAGATGACTCATTAGCACAGACGGTTCATATTATGAGTGCAAAACTACTGTTGAATTTGATGGATAGAATTTTAAAACTTGCGAATAAAGCTGAATCTAGGCAGCTTATTTTATTGATTATTGATACTTTTGGTAAGAGATTTGAATCACTTAACTATCAATATGATAGTATTATGAAGCAGCATGATGATTTCAAAAACAATAGGACCGATAGAGCATTGAAATTAAAAGAACTTGAAACTTATGGAAAAGAATTAACAGGTAGATCTCTCGACGAAAATTATCATATCAGAAATCTTTCTGAGAAACTACACTTAAATGATAAGACCCTGGGTTCAAAAATGGATGTTGATAACGAAAAGGACCTTATAACAGACTTATCATTTGCTGAAATTGAAAGAAAACTACCTATTCAAATTTTTTCTCCACCTTCTCAAGATCCACTGGAAGGTGCCAGATATTTGTTTCGTACTTTAATGACATTTTTGAAATCAATTTGCTATGGCTTTAAAAGTTGCAACCTTGCAGCCCCAAAAGATTATACTCCTCAGACGTGGCAAGAAACCGCTCGAATAATATCAATTGAAGAATTGAATATTTTTAAAAGATTATTCAAAGAATCCGTTGGAGGCCTTAAATTTTTTCAAAGCTCAAAAATTACAACGATTACATCTGCATTAAAACAATCGTTTGATATTACTGGACCGAGTCTTCCAATCACATCATCCAAAGAAGAGAAAGACTTGATGGAAATATTAGCCACTATGTTCATATATTTGGAGCCTGCAGCATTGAGTGAAATTATTCAAACCGAGTTGCCAATTCTATTTGATTCCACTCTTCACAATCCAGCCTTACTTCACATTCCTCAATTTTTTCTAGCCAATGAAACCACCACATCCAACTTCTCAAGTCTTTTAATTGTATTTGTTATTTCAAAATTAGAAAAATTGGGTGATATGGATATTGTAGAATCCAATATTTCAATCAGACTGTTCAAATTGTGTTTTATGTCTGTCAATTTATTTCCTGCAGCTAATGAAAACGTTATTCTACCACATCTTAACAGACTGATATTGGATTGTCTAGATTATTCAATGAAAACAAAAGAACCCATTGTTTATTTTTATTTAATTAGAACTCTGTTTAGAAGTATCGGTGGTGGAAGATTTGAATCTCTTTATAAAGAGATATTGCCTTTATTGCAAGTTTTATTAGAGTCATTGAATAAATTGGTACAAACGGCTCGCCGTCCTCACGAAAGAGATATTTACGTTGAATTGTGCTTAACTGTTCCTGTAAGATTAAGTGTACTGGTTCCGTATCTGGGGTACTTGATGAAACCTTTAGTTTTTGCCTTAAATGGGTCGCAGGATTTAATAAGTCAAGGTTTGAGAACGCTGGAACTATGTGTGGATAATTTAACCTCTGAATATTTTGATCCCATAATTGAACCTGTTATTGAGGATGTTATGAAAGCACTTTGGAAACATTTGAAACCCTTACCATATTATCACCAACATTCACATACAACATTGCGTATTCTTGGTAAATTAGGTGGAAGAAATAGAAATTTTATGACTTTGCATAATGACCTTTCTGGTGAAACGTTGACGGACCAGCAATTAGATGGTATGTTCAAAATTGAAGGTATATCTCAGCAAGTTCCTGTTTCCATGACTGCTGCAGTTAATACTGCATTAAATACTTTGGAAAGTGTTCGTTATAAACTCCATTACAGACTTAGTGCATTCAATTATTTGACAACATTGTTGAAGTTAATTGTAAATGCCGATGAAATTCCCGACCAATATGAACTTAAAGTACAACAAGTTGTTAATTTCATTATTCAAGAAGGCAAAGAACCACTATCTCATAACAAAATTCATTTGGAACCAGATGATACAACTGACAAAGTAAAGTTTGACAGGCAGGAAGAATTACTTGTCAGATTATTGAAGTCTTTATTTTTTGCTGTTTCGTTGGACGAGGCAAAAGAAGAATCTTATGTCTTAATTGAAGGTATTTGTCAACATTATGTTTTATTGAGTTTAAGTAAAGCAATGATTGATCATCACAAAATTTCCAGACGCTTTTCGATTGCAAATCATGAAGGCAAACATTTTTTGAACACTAATACAATTTATGAAGTTATTTCTTATGCTTTGAGTCACTATATTAGTTCAGTTAGAGATTCTGGTAAGTTTGCAATTAAGATAATTTTTGATACATGCGTTACGTTATTTGGATCAGTACACGATGCTTTAAAGTTTATGCCAATCAGAAGAATGTGTTCCACATTCATTCACTGTTGTTTTGAAGATGCTTATTATGACAAGTTAGGTGGGTGTTTAGGTCTTCAAATGATGATTAGAGAATTAAATATCCCATATGAATATTTTGGTGTTCGTCAGCTAGAGATTTCTAGAGCCATGTTTTTTGTTTTGCGAGATACACCAAAGGATGTGCCAACCGAAGTTTGCAATATTGCCAATGAGATTATTTTAGATGTCCTCAAAAACTGTAACAAGGAAGTTTCAAAAGAAGTTGTTTTCCAGCAATCATTTCAATCTATTGTTAGCCAAATTGTATTTGATTTGAGTAATTCTAGCATTAAAGTCCGGAACACGGCAAAAGAAGCTTTGAAAACTTTATCTGAAGTAACTTCTGTTCCAATTTCAAGTATGATATCCCCAAGTAAAGGAATTTTGTTGGCTCCTATTTTTGGTAAACCATTAAGAGCATTACCATTTCATATGCAGATTGGAAATATTGATGGTATTACATTTTGTTTGGGTTTGGATGATACTTTTTTGGAGTTTAACGACGAATTAAACAGGTTATTATCTGAAGCGTTGGCGTTAGTAGATGCAGATGATGAATCATTAATAAATGTCAATAACATTTCTGAACACAGTACTGCAGAGCAGTTAATTAATTTGAGAATTGTATGTATTGAATTATTATCATTGGCCCTAACGAAAAAGGAATTTTCTAATGGTCAAGTAAGGATTAGAATTCTCAGTGTTTTTTTCAAAACTTTATGTTCTAAAAGTTCAAGAATTATTAATGCTGCACATTCGGGTTTAAAAAGGGTTCTTTCTCAAAATTCGAAACTCCCAAAAGAATTACTTCAAAGTGGTTTACGTCCGATGTTAATGAATTTGTCAGACTACAAAAAATTAACTGTCTCGGGGTTAGAGGCGTTATCCAGATTACTTGAATTGCTTATTTCATATTTTAAAGTTGAAATTGGTCGAAAATTACTTGATCATCTTATGGCTTGGGCCCAGCCTGCAACGTTGCAACATATTTCTTTACAAGAACTTGATTCTAATACTACTATTCAAATAATTGTTGCCATCTTTAAAATTTTCCATCTTTTACCTTCGCAAGCTTACACTTTTTTGAAAGAATTAATGGAAACATTGTTATTCCTTGAAACAAATCTTCGTCGGCATTACAGTTCACCATTTAGAAAACCAATTGGTAGCTTTTTAAATCGTTTTGCTGATCATTCAATTGCTTTTATGAAAGAACACTTTACTTCAAGAAATTATGGTTCTAGATTTGCGTTTTTTATAGGCATCCCGGAATGTTCTAGTTTAAGAGAAGAGTTTAAGAAAAATATTGAAGAGTTTACCGAACTTATTATTAAGGAAGCGAATAATGATATTAAATGTGTGATGCTTGTTAATATGATCGATACAATAGAATCTCTTTCCAAAACAGATAATGAATGGTTCAAATCATCTGGTAAGATTTTAAAGGGGATGTTGCAAATTTTGGTTGATTGTATGAATTATGAAAAATCATCTTCCATTTCATCGCCAATTCACTTCCAAATTGATCAAGGCATTAAAAAACTTCAAATAGTTTATGTTTCATATTTGACTTTGAAAAAAACTGATACAAATAGTGTTATCAATTTAATTGATTATCTGTGTTTGCATAATATTTCTATATGTGAAAACTTTAAGGACTTTATTCTGATCAATTTGGTGAAATCGGAGAATATTTCATCTAATAAGATATATTTGAATGATATTATGAAGTTTATCACTGACCCTGAATACCAATTATCAACTAAAATTTATTTGCTTAAACATGTGGTGATTCCTATGTGTTATTATGATGCCAAGAAGCATTCTAATTATGAACTAACTAAAGAAAATGAAATAACTGCACCATGGCTGGAAACAATGGGTGAAAAAATTTGGAAAGCTGGTAATGAAAAACCCAAGCTAGAAACTTGTACTGTTGATAAATATAGAGTTGAATTGTTGCAATTGACATCATTGTTAGTTACTTATTATCCGGAAGCTGTCGTAAAGTGGAAAAAAGATATTATCAAATTTAACTGGAATTTTATTAGTCTCGAAGATAATATATCCAAACAAGCAGCATATATTTCAACAGTTTATTTTATCAGGGCATTTGACACACCTTCGAAGGTTGTTATGCAAGTTTTTGTTGCGTTGCTGAAGGCAAATCAAAATGACGTAAGATTTATGGTTAGAGAATCCCTTGATTTACTTGCACCTTATCTTAATCATAAATTAGATTTAGATGGAGAATGGTTGAATTGGACCAGAAGAATATTATCGGAAGATGGTTTTGTTGTGACTCAAGTTTCTAATATCTACCAATTTATTGTTAATCATCCCGATCTGTTTTATTCTGCCAGAGATCAATTTATTCCTAATATAATCAGTGCCATGGGTAAACTTACTGTTATGAATAATTCTGCTACAGAAAATCAACTTTTAGCTCTGGACTTGGCTGATTTGATTTTACATTGGGAAGCTAGAACCAAAAGAGAAATTGAAGAAAATTCCAAGTTTGATGGTGTTAATGATAAAGATGCCATGGATATAGATACGAAAAAAGCTATAGAAGCCGACGACAAGAATCCTGCTGGTGAATCATTTTCCTCCGTGGACGCTATGGATGTCGATCAATCCACCAAAGAAAACGAATCTAAAAGCGAAAATTCCAATCTATCTGCTGTGCCTCATGTTTATTCCGTTCCACTCGGTCAAAGGGATACTTGCATTACATTTTTGATTAGATATGTTTGCATATGTCCTCAAAGGGCGTCTGAAAATGAGCTGGGACGTCGAGCTTTAAATATTTTGCACATTTTATTATCACCAAGATTCTGGCCGGATGTTTCAATCAAACTTATATTTTTTGAAAAATTTTTGATAAATACAGATTCCAATGTAAATAATATGCTTGTTTATTGTTTGAATGCCTTGGAAGTTCTTAATATTACACTTGAATGGAAAACATCTGAGTGGATAATATCAAATTTGTCAAATTTACAATTGTTATTGGAAAAATGTATTCGATCAAATAATCATGATATTCAAGAAGCGTTACAAAGTGTATTAATTCTAATATTACAGGCTGTTGAAATTGAAACATCATCAGAAGAAGAAACAACGGATAGCGAAGGTATTAAATTTATGAAATTTCTAGTTTCAGTTATTGCAGAAGATTTAAATGTAATGAGTTCTGTTGCGGCAGGCGTTACCTTGCTTTCAACTGTTTCTAAATTCAAGCCTGAATTGCTAGAGAACAATATCTCCTTAATTATTAAAACATTGGGAAAATTAGTGAAAGATCATGTAACACTTTCAAGTCAAGGTAAGCATACAGGTGGGGATGCTGCAAATTCAACTGAATATGAAGCTAAGATGACAACCAAATTGGTTGAAAAATTATTAACATATGGTGCTACTCAAATTGCATCATTAGGTGATCAAAGACGTGTTTATTTGTCTATCTTGGTTCAGCTTATTGATAAATCAATTGATAAAGGTTTGTTAAATACTATTGCAACTATTGTTAGAAATTGGTTATTTTCTGCATCCACAGTGGCTCCGACGGCTAAAGAAAAGGCAGGCGTTCTTTCAAAGATGATGATTTATGAGTTAAAAGGTGATTCAGAGCTTACTAAAACATACTACCAGATCATAATGGATATTTTCAAAAATGAAAAATTGAATTATAGTGAATTAACATTTAGATTGGAGCATCCATTTTTGGTTGGAACGAAAATTTCAGATGTTGGTATTCGTCAAGAATTGATGTCCATTTTGAACAATTCTCTAGAAAAGGATATTAAAAGTAGATTGTTTTACATTATTCGTGAACAAAATTGGGAGTATTTGTCGGAATATCCATGGCTTAATCAAGCTTCACAAATTCTATATGGTGCATTTGATTTTGGACATGTACTTAAATTGGCATCAAATGAAAACACACTTGCTGGTTTGAATGAAATTGAAATTGTTTTACCGGAAAAGAAGGCTGAAAATGCGTCTGCTCAAATTATTGGTTTACTTTCAAAGCATAAAAAATTTCTTCAAGATAATCTTAAAGTGGTTGTATCAGACCTCCTCAATCCATTGTTGGATATTTCTTATCAAAGCCCGGAAGCAATTCATAAGTCCTGGTGTAATTTGTTTCCAATTGTTTACAATTCCATTGATCCGAAAGAAAAAACGGATTTTGTTTATACCTTTGTCACGTTATTATCCAAAGACTACCATATGCGCCAACAAGAAGGCAAACCAAATGTTATCAATACTATGTTAACAGCTGCGGGTAAATGTCCAGATTTACAGTTACCACCACATCTAGTTAAATATTTGGGTATCAATTATGATGCATGGTATTCAGGTGTCAGAGTTTTGGAGCAAATTGAGTCAAGTCCAATTACTGAAAATTCAAAAATCAAAGACACTAATAGGGATGCTCTAGTCGAAATGTACTCTAATTTGCAAGAAGATGATATGTTTTATGGATTATGGCGTAGACGCTCAAAATACTTTGAAACTAACGCTGCATTATCTTACGAGCAAATTGGTTTATGGGATAAAGCAATGAAGTTATATGAAACTGCACAAGTTAAAGCAAGAAGCAGTATTCTTCCTTATAGTGAAAGCGAGTATGCATTATGGGAAGATAATTGGATTTTGTGTGCTGAAAAATTGCAATGTTGGGATATTTTGACAGAACTAGCTAAACATGAAGGGTTTACCGATTTATTATTAGAATGTGGCTGGCGAGTTGCGGATTGGATTACCGACAAAGAACCATTGGAACAATCTACAAAAGCGGTTATGGATGTTCCCACACCAAGAAGACAAATGTTCCAAACGTTTTTATCTTTACAAAGTTATGCACATAATAATGAAACATTACCAAACGTTACCAGACAAGTAGATGAATGTATTCAATTGGCTCTAAGAAAATGGTATACGTTACCTCAAAGGATGACAAATTCTCATATTTCGCTGCTTCATAGTTTCCAAATTTATGTTGAATTCATGGAAGCCACTCAAGTATATAGAAGCTTGGCATCTACAACTGCTGAAAACTTGGATGTCAAATCTCAGGATCTTAAACGTGTTTTGCAAGCATGGAGAGAACGCTTACCTAATGTTTGGGACGATATTAATATTTGGAATGATCTTGTTACATGGCGTAAGCATGCATTTGAAGTTATCAACAAAGTATATATTCCATTGATACCAGCCCTTCAACAAACCAACAACAATAACAACAATAATTCATATGCCTTCCGTGGTTATCATGAAATTGCTTGGGTTATAAATAGATTTGCACATGTTGCCAGGGAACATGATATGCCAGAGGTTTGTATTAATCAACTTACAAAAATTTACACCCTTCCAAATATTGAAATTCAAGAAGCATTTTTGAAATTAAGAGAACAAGCTAAATGCCATTACCAAAATCCAGCTGAGCTCAATACTGGTCTTGATGTTATTAGTAACACTAATCTGGTTTATTTTGCTGCACAACAAAAGGCCGAATTTATTACACTTAAAGGTATGTTTTTGGCCAAACTCAATGTTCCAGATGAGGCAAACCAAGCGTTTGCCACCGCGGTTCAATTAGATTTGAATTTACCAAAAGCCTGGGCCGAGTGGGGATTCTTTAATGATCATAGGTTTAAGGAAAGCAATGATATCAACTATGCCAAACATGCCATAAGTTGTTACTTACAGGCTGCGGGCCTTTACAAGAACAATAAAGCGCGTCGTTTATTATGCAGAATTTTATGGTTAATAAGTTTGGATGATAGTACTGGTACCTTAACCGAATCTTTTGATTCTCAACAAGGTGATATGCCAGTTTGGTATTGGGTCACGTTTATTCCTCAACTTTTATCTGCTCTTTCACACAGGGAGGCAAACTTTGCTCGTAAAGTATTGATCAAGATTGCAAAATCTTATCCACAAGCCCTACATTTTCAGTTGAGAACGTCCAAGGAAGATTTTGCTGTCTTGCAAAGACAACAAATTGCCGTTTCAGGTGCTAATATGTCAGCGGGGGCAAATAATAATGGTAGTTCTTTGGCAACAAACGGTGCGAATGGAAACACTCCATCTGGAACTCCAACTGCAGGATCCCCTGCCCCTAATTCAACGACTGACCAATCTACACAAGTAAAACCATGGATCCACATTGACGAAATCATGGGTATTCTGAAAACTGCTTATCCACTACTTGCCTTATCCTTAGAATCATTAGTTGATCAAATTAGTCAAAGATTTAAGTCTAACCATGATGGTGATGCATATAGATTGGTGGTTGCACTATATAATGATGGTGTACAATACTTCAATAGATTATCTAGTCCAAAGGAGGATGCCAGATTACCCCCATCCACTGAAGCTAATATTGTTAGATTTGCCAACACTGTTTTACCTAAGCACATCAAGGAAGAATTTGAAGTTGATTTGATTCAGACTAAACCAAATTTAGAAACTTACATATCCAAGTTGAAAAAATGGAAAGATTGTCTCGAAGAAAAATTGGATAGAACATATGGTAAAGTCAATTTGGAAAGAGTGTGCCCTCATTTGAGTCAATTTCACCATCAGAAGTTTGAAGATATTGAAATTCCTGGTCAATACCTACTGAATAAAGAGAGTAATCAATATTTCGTCAAGATAGAAAGGTTTTTACCAACTATTGAAATGATTCGTGGCTCAACAGCATGTTATAAACGTATTACAATTAGAGGTAACGATGGTAGCTTACACAAATTTGCCGTTCAGTTTCCAGCTGCAAGACATTGTAGAAGAGAAGAGCGGATTTTCCAATTGTTTAGATTATTTAATGATCAACTTTCAAGAACTGTCCAAACAAGAAGACGTCATATTGAATTCACATTACCCGCAGCGGTTCCACTTTCTCCTCATATTAGATTGGTATCTGATGATGAAAAATACATCAATATGTTGAATATCTATGAAAACTATTGTAAAATAAAGGGACAAAACCGAGATGAACCCTTGGCGTATACAATTGAGAAATTACATGCCGCATATGATCCTAGGTTACCACGCCCTGATGTTCTAAGTGTTAAAACGGAAATTTTAACTTCAATTCAATCATTGTTTGTTCCAAATAGTGTTATGAAAAATTACTTCTTGAACTATTATCCAAATTTTGAAGACTTCTGGATTTTCCGTAAACAGTTTAGTTCACAATATGCAACGTTTATCTTTGCAACATACATGCTATGTATTAATGCAAGACAACCGCAAAAGATCCATATCCATCAAGGATCTGGTAGAGTTTGGACGTCTGAAATGTTACCATATAAAGTTGCTGGTGGTAAGACTCCACATAATATATTTCAAAATAGCTTTTTAGATGTTTCTGCCCAACGTGCAGCACCGATGTTTTGTTCATTAGAACTGGTTCCGTTTAGATTAACACCAAATATTCAAGAATTGATTGGACCTATTGGATCCGAAGGTATTTTATCGATGCATATGATGATTCTCGCACAATGTTTGGGTGATCCACAATATGATATTGAGCATTTCTTAAACTTGTTTATTAGGGATGAAATACAATCTTGGTATGCACAAAGAATGAGATCTGCAACACCTCAGGAAACCCCTAATTTGAAAGAAATCGTTAGGGTTAATGTTGATTATATTACAAAGAGAGTTGTACAGTTAGCAAATACAGAAAATTATGGGCAGGCAGTCTCAAGTCAGTTTGTCGTTAATTTAATTACACATGCTGTTAACCCCAGAAATTTGGCCAGTACTGACACTCTTTGGATGGCATATTTATGATCTTTTATTGGATTTCATATTTTTATTATTTTTTATTTTTATTTATATTTAACTTTTCTTGTTCTTGTTTTTATTTTTATTATAATATCATTATCTTGTAGTTTTAGACATATTTTGTTTAATTTTAAGCTATTAATTTAGTCGTTAGAATTCTCAATTCTGAGATGAAAAGAGGATTGGTGAAAAAAACTAAAACATAATTACACATTCTAGTGCTAAAAAAACAAATTATTAAATTGTCGATCAAGAACACTATCATTAAGCATCAGTTCCAAATCAGACCTATTTTGTAAGCGCTCGATTCTATTGAAACAGTATTTTATCTTGCGACTTGTAATAAACAAGTTCACGGCACATAAAATAGTATTGATTAATGTTAGTTGAAAAGAAATTAGTTGTAATATTTTTACAAATAAAGTAAGATCCACCTCAACATCTTGCCTCAATTGATAATCGTATTTTGATTCCATATATGGGCCACCTCGTAAAACTTGTAATAAAGCACAACCGGAAAGTGTTAACGTAAATATATATACGAAAACGCTATTCCGTAAATGTCTGTAAATATCTACCTCAGTCGAGAGTTGCTGCAAAGGAGATTCAAACACATTTTCTATATCCGATAAAAGAGCTAAAGGGATAATATATGAAGTAAATAAATTTATTAGTTGGGACAAGAAGAATAAACCTAAATTTTCTGGAACAACAAATAATGTGAATGTAATATAACTGAAGACACATTGCGACAAAATTGTGATTACCAACATTGTTAATAATGATTGTGCTTTACGGTTGGAGCATACTGCATCCCAATTTAAAACAGATAAAAGTGAAGTTTTCTTTAGTGTATAGTTTCTACGGTTTCGCAAAGAATTTTGATCTATATTAGCTATAGATGTGATATTTTCTTGGGGTGATGCCTCTTTTAGGATACGATCATTATAATCTAGAATTTCACGTAATGTTTTAAACTCGGAGATTATTCTTGTTGTCATAGCAAAGACGTAATTTTTATATCACAAAAGTGGAGTAAATATATAGCCGTAAGAAGAAGGTAAGAAAAAGGATAGTAGAATAAACTACCAGCTTCTACGAGGGGCAACTGGCAATTTCCAACTCCCAACTCCGGGACCGAAGATTCATCACCGATTTCCCGCGCAATTCATTTTGATAGGCAAAAGATCTACAAACGTTCAATATTTAACGTATATAAATCTAGTTTCTAAATATCGGTTCTACCTTCTACCTAAACGTGGAATACCACCATCTTTCTATTTTGCAGATGAGACTGTTCGATTGGACAACGCCGATATTGATCCAAACACCTTTGGCGCCCATGATGTTGGCCATTATCATATCTGTAAATAACCTGTCTCCAATCACAGCTACCTCAGCTGGATTTTCACAGACACCCTGCTGTTTAAAGTATTGCATTATCTCCTCATGACATCCTGGTTTCTTCGTGGTATGCCTTAGCACGGAAACACCCGTTCGTTCCTCTAGTATTTTTGCCTGTTGATGTTCCTGATCGTCATTTGTACCTGCAGAATTACTGACTATTAATAAACTGGCCGACGGATATTCTTTTTTCAGGTTCTCCCATTTATCTGCATATACTGACCATACTTTATCATCATGTGCTTTGGCAAAACAGTTATCCTTATCAAGTACAATGGCTTTGATCTTTGAATCTGGAATGGAAATTGGCACAGGGAGGCTGTTAAATGTTGGTATTACAAGGTGGGGCATGCATAATTGAGGATTGAGCGCCAATCTTGCGATATTGAGAGTAGCACTTAAGTTGAAACCAGACATTTTCAACTAAACCTTTTGCGTGTCTATTTGGTGGTTACTCATTACGAATATGTCTTTCTCTACAATCCTAAGTTTCTAATATCTAGCTCTAGATCTTCGTTCATTTCTTCCAATTTCAGCACATTCCAAAATCTCCAGAGGAAGCGACGCGTCGCTAGTTCCCCGGTTGGCACGTGAAATTTTCATTGGTTTCTGTCGGTTTCTTTGTACCCTCCACTGGACAGAGATCATGCACACTGCATGTTGATAGATAGTAATCCGATTCTGACAACTTTAGACTTCAGTTTCAATTATCCAACTCTCAGAGAGCATTGAAAGCCGCTGTTTATTGAATAAGAAAACAGAAAAGCAAATACAAGATGGTTTTAGCAGCATCAACTTCAAGACCAAGACAAAATGGAGGAACCAAGAAGAAAATACAAAATTTTTCAGCCTTACAAGCTAACAGTGCCAATAATAGATCATCTTTTTCCGATGATAATGATAATGGGGATAATGAGGATGATGAACAGACATGTTTGATTTGTGCCGAAAAAATTAAGATTGCAGCTTTATCTCCGTGTAATCATAAAGTATGTCATATGTGTGCATTTAGAAATATTGCGTTATATAAAAAGAACCAATGTTTAGTTTGTCGTTCCGAAGCAAATTTTTTTATTTTCACTGAAAACTTGTCTTTGGAAAAATTTAATGAAATTGATGAATCTCAACTCATACCTCAATCAAAAGGTGATCACGGTGTTCGATTTACAAGTGAATACGCTAGAGATGAAACATTGGAATTGTTAGAATATAGATGTCCTATCAAATCATGTAGCTTCCACGGTAGAAAGATGAAAAATTTTAAAGAATTAAAAGACCACGTTAGAGAAGTGCATGATAAATATTATTGTGATATTTGTGCCAAACACAAAAAAGCTTTCATATCCGAATTAAAACTTTACACTAGAAAAGAATTGCATAGGCATCAAAGCAGTGGTGATAGTGCTGGGTTTAAGGGGCATCCTGTATGTAAATTTTGTCCTAATAAAAGATTTTATTCTGAAGATGAATTATATATTCACATGAGGGATCATCATGAAAAGTGTCACATTTGTGAAAAAATAGATCCAACACATCCACAATGGTTTAGAGATTATGACCATTTATTTGAACATTTTAAATCTGCACATTACGTGTGTAATGTTCCTAGTTGTCTAGAAAAAAAGTTTGTTGTTTTCGAAGATGAGTTTGAATTACAGACACATATGGCAAAGGAACATCCCGATTTGGTTGGAAATAATATATTACTATCAACAAATAGATTTAATAATCAATTAACTACTATATCTAATAATAATAAGAAGAAGAAGAAGGTTTTGGCAAATAATAATTCCAATCACGATAGTTATGAAATGAAAAAGAAAAGGTTGGAAGAAAGAGCTAGGCACTATTTGAATTACTCCCAGCCTGACTTTGATAGATTTTTAGTTGCCAATATAGAATATAGTGATGGATCACTTACAGCACAAGGAATAGTTGATAAATATCACGAGATTTTTAACACCAGCAAAGATGTAGATTACGATTTACTAATCTATGAATTAGCGGGATTGTTCCCCTCAAAATCTTCATTACGCAAAAATTTAGAAGTTATTAATAAACCGAACTTAGAAATGAGAGAGTTTAAAGAACAATTTCCTGTATTGCCTGGAACTGAAAGCACAATGCAGTCATCTTTTTGGGGCACCAATAATAAACCAAAATCAAGTACAAAACTAACATTAGCAAAGGCCAATGGCAACAACGCAAACTCATTTCCTACTCTTCCTACACACAATGAGAATCTTTTTCCGGCATTGCCTGGTACCTCATCAAGTTCATGGGCTGCTAACAAATCCAAACCAAATACAGGTTCAAGTTCTAAATCTTCATTAAATGTTAAAACTAGAGGCATTTCATTAAATTCAACTCCAGTTAATGCATACAGCATTCCTGGTTATAATCCATTACCTGAAAAGGGTAAATCAAAGGCGAAGAAAGCATGGAATTCTATTAAAAACGTTTCCACAATCAATTCTAATGTGTCGTCAACATCATTATCGTCACCATCGTCATTTCCATCATTATCATCCATTAGTAACGGTAGGCCTACAGTAGGCACATCGTCTTCAACATCTTCCCTATCAGCATCCTTAGCTAGATCATCTTTGCAGCCAAAAATAGTTGGACAAAGTGTCGGGAAGAAATTAGATGATTCGATGTTCCCAAGTTTGCCATCAGCGCCACCAAAGAAAATCATACCTAGAGTCAATCCTGTAAATAATTCATCAGCTGTTTGGGGTGCATCTGCAGCTAGTACCACTTCATTAAATGAGTCTAGTAATGGTGACCTGGATATAATTGGTACCAGCGTGAAGAGTGGTAAGGGTAAGAAAGGTAAGAAAGTGGTGTACCGTATCGGTATCTAAATAGGTTTCATGTAATCAATAAATTAGAATCTTTTATAAACAGAAATATAGTATTCAACGTAAAATTTGGAACTGCCACGTAGAAAGTGTAGCTTACTTCAAACAACAAATATATGGGTATATTTTCTTGATTAGAGAAATGCCAAAAAGTGCGTAAATGCCTCGCTATTGGTGATTGAAAACAGATATGATTAGGTAACTTAGAAACAATGCCTGCAGTATTCAACATTTACATGCATAAAAATCATTAATAGTGATCAATTCTGTCTGAGAAACATGAGGATGTCACCAATCATATTAAAAGTTTCCCTCGAGGTTATTAAATATTAGTAGTTGATGAAAATTGACCATTTCATTGATTTTATTCTGGTAGTAGTGAAATAAGTTTTGCAAAACTCTTAAAAACTTTTTTTGGAGGATTTGGAAAAAAGTACAATTTTCGGTCCTTTAAAAGAATATTTTCCATATTTTGAGCTCCAGTATGACGAGATTTTAAAGTCGGACTCTTCTTTTTAATCAGTTATAGAGAACACATTTGTAGAATTTGATGAAGTGATATATACAAGTTACTCTGTTCAACTGTATGTTCCAAAAAAATAATTGATGCAGATTTAAGGGATCAATTTTCTAAAATTTTAACAAAATGTGTGAATGAACCAACTGATTGTAAACCTTTAAAACATCTTAACTAATTCAATTATGATATACTTGTCCAACGTGAAATGTCATAGTTTTTCAATAACGCCGATTTAAAAGAATGTATTACACAGGCCATGGAAAAATGTAGTACTCTCATAATATTTTTTATTGTAATAGCTAAAAAACCTGTGAAGTTTAAGCAAACGTCGAGAATACTTAACTTTCTGGTAAACGCAGATAAACAATGTTTGCCTGCTGAAAAATGTCTTACATTTGATGATCCTGAAAATTTACCAATTAAATTTTTCAAAAATTTGATTCTGCAGAAGACCATAATTATTGTTTACATTATAAACCAATATCTTTTGTATGAATCGGTACTTAGAATATTATATTAAATAGATTAAACATTATATATTAATATATATGAAGTTGCGTTTTTATTATACATGTTTAAAACCTCTGGTCCACGCATAACTACCATCAATTAACAAAATAACAATAAAACATGGTGTAAAAGTTGCCCAAAAATAAGTTTGTTGAAACAGTGGATCTTCAAGATTGTATAATTCATTGACAAATGAAGACATTGTGGTTAGTGATCCACAAAATCCAGATTCAAATCCTTTTAAAATGAATTGATGTACTTTATTGGCTATTAACAAGTCATCTGAATTTTTGTAACCAAGTAATAACAAGTACATTATTGAAATTAATGAACATCCTAATACATTTGCCATCAATGTACCTGATGGAAACCATGGGGCAAAAAAGCGACCGTTGAATACAGATAGTCTGAATCTTAGAAAAGCACCAACAACACCCATCAAAATTGCAAAGGAGTATGTTTCCTTATAAAAATAGGTGACTGGTAATGCAGCAGATAACACAATGTTTGCAATGATGGCAGCTATTCCAATCAAGACGCACGATAGCTCAAAAATTCTGACATTTTGATAAGTTAAGAATCTAGAAAACTTAGGAACTATAAAAGCATCGAATCCCATTGCAAATTGTTTCCCTAAAATATGTCCAAATACAGGAATTCCGAAAGTAATAATGGAGGAAGCAAAAAATTCCATAACTTTGTAACCATCATTTGGTAAAGGATTTTGGACAATGTCTATCGTTTTGAAAAAGATTTCAATAACTGCACTTGAAAGTGTTGAAAAACTACCACACAATCCACCCGTTATACCAGTATGTAAGGCCAATTGCTTCATATTTGTCTTACCGGAATTTTTCAAAATATGAGACCAAAAACCAACAGAATTATTACACCATGACATTATAAAGCAAGCTGTAAAATTAATCCATACTACAGTGCCTCCACTATAATTAATATAAGAATTATCATAATTGGTAAGTTTTTGCATTGAATCTCTTGCTAAATTACCAGGTATTGAGAATGCAATTACCATCAAACTAACCAAAAATCTATTAGAAAATGGAGTATCTTCAACAGACATGATATTTCTAGGTTTCCAAAATTCCAAATGCATAGGAGTAATTTCATCCTCAATCAATTCTTCTTGCTTCGTTTCGGTTTGGTGGATGACATTTTCAAAATCTTCTTCAATAGTGGAAGCAACAGACTGAGCAATTGAGACTTTACGTTCCAAATTATTACCCGTAGAATCACCTTCGTTGACATCATTACTTGATTCTGAGTCGGATTCAAGATTCGATGGTTCATCATCTTCTGCAAAGTTGGGTGCTGACACTGGCGTGTTGCTGTTCCTTCGTAAATGTTTTGGTGCTATTATTGAAGGAGGTGAGGTGTGTGATATATAAGAGGCCACTGGTGTTATGAACTGTTCAGGTACATCGGCTGCTGATGCAGTTGAGTCTGATTCTGAAGACATCTTTAACTATTGAATGGTTATGTTATGTGTATATGAGTATACGATTATTTGAAAGTATATATTAAAGGCAAATAAAAGAGTAGGAGAAGTTGAAGGATGTTCATTCTCTTATCCATGTAATATCTTCTGCTTTTTTCAATTTCAACATATCTAAGGCAAGGTTTTGTCCGGCAGTGGGAAATAAATTTCCCTGCCTGGCGATTGCTGTAAGCCGTAAGCCGCGAAATTTGAACTTTTCGGAAAGCAGGTATGCGAGGAGCGATAGAGGATGGAGGATCAAGGATACAAGGCGGGGTCGAAGGTAGAAGGGAGAAGAGTATAGGTTTAGAGTTAATGGATGGTGGTGATAATAAGACTAGGAAAACATAAGATATGAGTTTGGAATCGTGGTACTCGAAGGTACTTCCCTTTGCAACAGCACCAGCAATAGTTCGTGCCAACCAGAAAGACACATATTTCATCAAGGAGTTTGAAGGAAAGATTAGTGAACTTGTTAAAAGTATTAAGGGATCACGATTTGTACATAGTTGTGGGTCTGATATCAACACAATAACCAAATTGGTATATTTTCTGGTCACCACTGGAATTGGAGCTCGAACATTAGGTGAAGAGTATGTCGATTTAAGTTATGTCGATAGGAGTAGATATCGGAGGGTTGGGAAATTGAGAAGAATAGGGTTTGTATTGGCATATGTTTTATTACCATATATTTTAAGCAAATTGGCTTCATTGGTTAGTAGTAATAGTGGAGGCTCTGAAATGAGACAAAATAAATTGAAGAGGATTTTATCTAAATTGACATTTGTTAATGTTGTCGATGCGATGAATTTACATTTAGCATTATTTTATTTCACAGGTAAATATTATCAATTAGCAAAGAGAGTCTTTGGAATGAGATATGTTTTCAGATATAATCCAGACGCAAGGTCTAGACAGGCAACTGGCAATTATGAGCTATTAGGTGGGTTGATGATGATTCAATTGATTGTTAAATATGGAGGATTTTTTAAATCTATTGCACATAATTTCATCAAGACAGAGGGGGCACTGTCCGAAAAGGACACAGAAAATTTTAGAAGTACAGTACGCAGAGAAATAGGAAGGGGAATTTACAAGAACATAGCTAAAATGACTCAAGAGGAAGATTACACTGAAATAGGCAAAATCAGCTCAAATATTAAACAAGACGGTAGTGTTGATTACAATGCTACATTGGTTGATTTGAGTGATCCCAAACAGCTCCCGTATTTACCGGAGCAAAGTCGAATATGCATGTTGTGTCTCTCCCCAATGAAGAACCCATCCTGTGCTACATGTGGCCACTTCTTCTGCTGGGGGTGTATCATGGACTGGTGCCGGGAACGGCAAGAGTGTCCCTTGTGTCGGAGCCCTATCAAGCCGAGCCAGCTGCTTCCCTTACGGTGAGTTTAGAAGTGTGTATGGTGTGTTAAGTGTGTAAAGTGTGTAAAGTGTGTAAAGTGTGTAAAGTCTGCTCATAGTTGACCGTTCAGCTCTCTCTAAGCTGTACCCCGAAACCCTGTAAAATATGGAAGGCGGAATCCCCTAACTCCGCTATAATGCCATCAGCTTATGTATACACATAGTGGAGAGAAATAGAGAGATCCAGCGCCGAGACCATCTGCGGGGAGCAAAAAAGCCGCATGTGAATTAATATTCAATACTTACAATAGTCTTACAATGGTTGCTGTAATCAAGAATCAAGAATCTTCGATCAGCAGACCGGCTATTGTGCCCGGAATTGGTGATTCGTGACGTGCTGGGTGAATTTTGTGGCGAAAACGACGCAATGGACCTTGTAGTGGATATAAAAGAGGAACTGTTGCCCCAGTATTGACGACATGTATTTCTCTTCAATCCTTACATCTTAAATCTTAAATCTTAAATTTGAAGTCTTTCTTCTTGTCCTTCTTTTATCACAGACAAAACAATCTTTCAAACAATTATTATAACTCAATCAATCAATATGGCTGGCTCTTGTGAAACTAATCTATCAAAATGTACATGCCCAAAAGCATGCCAATGTGAAGGTGAATGCAAGTGTGGTGCATGTAAGGAAGATAAGTCTAAATGTATCTGTGGTACTGCTAAATGTACCTGTCAAGGTGATTGTGAATGTGGACACTGCAAACAAACAAAGTGTGCATGTGGTGCCGCATAGACAAAATTTTTAGGTCAATAATGAATAACAATAATACCACATCTATCAATTTTAGTATATAGATATATGGTGTATATTGGTAAATGATGAACCTTTGATCATTTTGCTAAATTTATTGCAAAGTTATCTTTCTTTTTTTGCTATTTTATAACTTTTATAACTTATAACGAAATTTTCTATTAATGAGAAACAATGTAAATAGATAAACGAAAAATCAAGCATTTAATTTTTTTTAATTCCTCTTACACCTTTCCTTAATTATAAATGATAAGGGTAACATAGGAGGATGGGGGATGCCCCAGTCTTTATACCCTTTGCACAGCTGGATCACCCTGCTGGTTACTTAAGAGTCTGTGCAGCGCCCAGCGCTACACACACTGAGACAGCAGACTTTGTTCAGTGGGCACGTGACAATTTCATTTAGCGTGAGATGAATCAAAAAAAAGGTCATTATTTCTTCCACTTGAAGTAAGCGTAGAAAGGATATATGTAAATATATATATATATATAGAGAGAGAGAGAGAGAGAGAGAGAGAGAATATGAAAGGATTTTGTAAGGTAGATCAATGAGTTCCATATAAACTCAATAAAAAAATGCTGAAAATAAAATAATATAGACGGATGACGAATAACGAATACCAAGAAAAAAAGGAAACAAAATGCACACACTAATTATCTCATACCTAATTTTTTTCCGGAGTTGCAGTTTCAAATGGAACAACAGAGGCAGCGGTAGCAGTAGTAGATTCAGGAGTAATGGTGTTGATGGTAGGGGCAACAGCAGCAGTGTTGGTTTCTGCTGTACTGGTGTATAATGGGGGATCTGCTGGAGCAGTCGCCTCGGAGGTAGTGTCCGGAGCATAGGTTGAAGCAGATGCAGTAGATGCAGATGCTACACCACTTTGCTTCTTTAATTCAGCTAATCTTAAAGCTTCATCATTAACAGATTTGACATCGTTGGCTGTTTTCTTGTAGAAGTCATGAACTTGACTACCATATTTGTCATTCTTGAATTTATCAAGATAAGAATTGAAGGTACGGACACCTTTACTCCAGTGATCAGAAAGACCCCATTGAGTATTAGCTTGTTCGTATGCTTGACCTAAACGAGTATTTGCATCATTGACAAATTGGGTGTTCTTTTCTTGTAAATGATATTTATTATCTAATCCAGAAATGAAATTATGGAACTTATTGGAAATTCCATTTTGTTGATCAAAATCAACCGCCTTTTGAACAAGAGAGGAATGTAATACATAACCATGTGCTAATAATTCAGCAACAACCGCACTCTTTGGTTTGGATTCTTGTTCAATATCAGCAGTGCCGGTAGTAGTGGTATCAATACTATCATCTGCCTTTTCATCAATCTCCCTAGTTGCTGCAGATACATTAGCTGGCGATTCTTTGACCTCGATTTGACTGCCTTCGAATTCGGCACCATTTAAGAGTAACGCAGTTGAAACTGCAGATATTTTTTCAAAATCAACTTGGATAGTCTTGGTCTTTTCACCCGTTTCAAGGACGGCAATGCTCTTAACCTTACCACAGAATGAGAAAAATTCGTTAATTTTGGAGTCTGGAATACCGACAGGAATTTGAGAAGCAATAATTGTAGCCATTGTGTTGGTAATTGGTATTTAAAGTGATATGGCTTAACCCCTTCATGCTCTGTTCGTTAGAAAGAAGTGGAAACCAGAAATAAGAGACCAAGCCAAGAGGCAATAACGCAACTTCTTCTTCCCCTGCAGCGTCCCCGCATGGAAAACAAAAAAACACAGCCCCCCTGAACAGAGAACACGCTAAATCGGATTGTGCGCTGTTCTTTCTGCCGCTTAATTCGGGGCTGGAGACCATCGCATGGAAATTTGAAACCGGAAAACGGCCTTGATCTATAATATATTAATATCCAACGTTTAAGGTGAAGACTATAAAGATTGAAAATATGCAAAAGCTATATCTTAAACTATGGCTTGCTCTCGTACTTAGTGAGCTCCTTACGCACAGCTAACACACTGTCCACAATGACGGCATCAACACCAGCTGCAATCTCCAATTTGGCATTTTCGGGATCGTTGTTTGTAGCACCATACGTAAAACACGCCAATCCACTAGCCTTGACAACACTAACCAATCTAGGACAATGAACAATAGGAATAGCATCGCTGACAATTCCAAACAAATTCCAATTCTTGGCAAATCGAATTGCACATTGCAAGGAACTTGCCCTAACATCCGCCATTGGATTAACACCGGCTTCTGTTAAGAATAAAACTGGAAATGAAGGCTGTTTCATCGTCATTATTAAACAAATATCAGGATGAAATGATGAAAATATAACATTTCTACCGTCGTATTTATCATAAACCAGTGTTAATATGGTATCAAGAAAATGGTTCATTTCCGGTGCAATCTGTCCAATATCGTCTATTTGGGATTCATCAAGCATTGGATACTTTAATTCAATATTAAATCCGGCATTCTTAGGAACCTTTCTAAACAATTCTTCTAATGTTGTAAATGATGATGCAATTGAACTACCCCTTGAGTTGGCCTTAAATTCTTGTTGTTTCCATGTTTTGGTCAATTTCATCCTTTGTCGATTAACATCCAATTCTTCATCAGAGCCATCATCAAATGATGAGTTCCCCCCGGTACCACTTCCATTTGGAGAACAGCTACTTCTATTTAACAACCTATTACCAGTTTTAATTCGATTCGTTGTCAGTGAACTAGATCTAGATCTTCTGCTCAAATATATATCATCCTTAATCTTCTTACCCTCGTTTTTACCCTCTATAGTATTCCTATTAAAATGCATAAACTGTTCTAATGTTAATGTATGCATAGGTATGTCAATACCGGTTTCTGCAACAATAAAATCATGGTAAATAACAGGAACATCATCCTTTGTCAACTGCACATCAAATTCAACGTATTGAGCACCCAAGGAGGCTGCAGCAATAAAAGACTCAACAGTATTTTCCCCCAATTGCAACGATTTCTTATTACGACTATTCATACCATTACCTCTATGACCAATAATTCTAGGCTTATATAATGATTTCCAATAAACATCAGCATTTTCGGGGATTTTTCCAACTTCTTCAAATGATTTAACAAACAGAAATTCAAACTTAATACTACCTAACACTTCCATAGTTCTAACTTCCATAATTGGAATTTTTACGCAATTATATAATGATCTTTTATTAGGTCCAACTGGGGTGTACAAATCTTTTAAAATTGCAACTCCACGCCCCAATATTTTCCTTTTTTCCTTTTTAACATCATTAACGTCGACATCAAATGTTGGTATTATATCGAAATAAACTATAGTATCTAATGGATTTTGATTGTTACACTTAAATGTAATTGGATCTGTTGCGCTTCCATGATTGTCATCTAGTGGTAATGCTAACGGGAATTCAGGCTGGTTGGGAATATTTGGTGTTCTTACAACGATTGATAACGCAGAATCTAATTCTGTAGAATGGATCTTAGACAATGGAATCTTATTCAATTCAAGTGCCGGCGTAGTATCGCGTAAATCTGTTGTACCAATAGTAACAAGAACAACAGATTCACCCTTCTTTAAATATCTATTACCAACAATGGTATTATTAATATTGTTGTTATTGTTTGGCAAATGAGGGAATGACGAATTGAATTGTTTTAATTGACCCAAATCAATTTTATCACTTTTTTGTACTTCTGGTGTTTTGGTTCTTGAATCAGAACTCCTGAAAATACTCGAAGTTGAAGAGTTTTTACCCACCAACTTTGGTGACAGTTTCGGAGACAAACTTGGCATACTCAATGAATCATAAGGATTGAAATCGGATGGTGTTAATTTGGAAATTATATTGATGTGACCTCTCAATGCAGCATGTTCACGGGGTGTCCATCCACTTTCATCTTGAGTGAAATATTTGGCATGATGACCAATTAACAAATCGATGATTTCATTAAATCCATTGGCTGCAGCAACAAAAATCGGAGTCCAACCAAAAGAAGACTCTCCAATCTCAGTATTTGCATCATGATCTAATAATGTTTTCACACTATCTTTCAAGTTAAATTTAGCGGCAACATATAATGCAGTCTCCTTTGATTGTTCCGTTTCATAAGCATCAATATTGATTCCCCTCGATTTTAACAAACATTCTAATAACCCTGGAGTATTCATTCTGGTTGCAACGTGCAATAGATATGGGCATGTTAAACCTACCTTATCATCAATAGTGTTAAGTAAAACTTCTGTTGTTTTTGGATGTTTACCTAAAACTGCCAGGTGAATTGGAGTCAAATTCTCAGAATCTCCCCATTGTGATACATCATCTAATGAAACATTTTCATTATACATTTTCCATTCTTTTAAAAATTGTAAAATTATTAAGGTTACTTCCTTCAAACCATACTGTGAAGCATAATGAAGGGGCGTTCTTTTGTAATTATCCTTTTGCAAGATTGCAAATTTTAAATGTGCAGGTAAATTTTGGAAAATGTATAATAAACCTTTTGAGGAATCATTTGAGTTGATACCATCAGAACCAGAAGTACTAAATAATGATGCATTGTAATCTGTTTTAGTCAATTGTCCAATATGGTATTGTGTAGATCTAATTGAATTGTTTTTCTTTCCCAATGCAATAACATGATGATGAAGAAAGTTTCTACCAGAAACATCACCCGAATCCGATAGAACTGGAATAATTTTCAATAATAAGTCAATGCATTTAAATGATAACTCTAGAGTCGACTTATTTAAAAGGGACAGTAATAATTTTAAAGGTGCCAAAACTGGAGACATATATTCCTTTGTTAATATGGTTTCCAATTTTTCGACATTATCTTCTTTAATTGCATTTAAATACGGATCGGTTGTAGAATGTTTTATTGCACTATTTGAGGGTTGCATTTGACTGTTGGATATGTGCATCTGATCAGTGACCAAAGGATAGTTATGTAATGGGTTGATATCAAGATTGGAAATCGAAGATGATGCTGAGCCATCTTCAGAATTTTTAACTTTTAAAGATAAACTATTGCTAGAATTATTACTGTAACTGTCATTTTTAACATTCAATAACTTATTCAATAACTCGTTAATAGTTGATAAAATTTTGACAGTATCTGCATCATTACAAAAGGAAGAAGGGTAAATTTTGGTTTGTAAATAAGATTCTTGCTTCTTGGTACCTGTTTTTTTATCCAATTTCTTCAAGATTTTAACAAACCCCCTTTTATTTAATTCTGCGTACCATTTTAAATTTCTGAAACAATTCCTCAATTCTAATAATATATCAACCAAATCGTCATATTCATCCATATTATCTATATCTTCAGATTTTCTAGGAAAGACGGCTATGATTTTCTTCAATCTTCTTTCGTAGTCTAAATATTTTTTGGTATAAAATTCATCTATCTTTTCAGCATCACTATCAAGGTGAAAGAAAAATCTAGCTAAATTAACCTTT
The DNA here is from genome assembly GCA_030569635.1 of Pichia thaimueangensis. NCBI lineage: Eukaryota > Fungi > Ascomycota > Pichiomycetes > Pichiales > Pichiaceae > Pichia > Pichia thaimueangensis. The sequence continues at coordinate 245,960 of JAJMLM010000187.1, read as the reverse complement.
ATTTCAGAATCACTAAAAACATCAATATCAGGATTTTCATTTCTAAGTTCAATTTCCCTGTTATTAATAGCCTTTACAATTTTCTTCAGGGATTTGTATTCAATATAATATTGATGCCACTCGGGGACTTGGTGAGATAACAGAGTATGGCCGAATTTCATATTGGTGTATTTTAATTGGCTATAACTGAAACGGTATATGAATAGGATGGGTTTGGTATTTGATCTCTTGTTTGTGGTTTATAAAGGCGAAAATGAAAACAAGAACCGAGGCAAAGGCGGTGTCTGAGATTTATGTAGGGAGTTTTATTTATCTTCAAGCTCCATATATAGACGGCCCCCATGACCACCGCATGTGAAAGCAACAGGCCAGAACGTTGCATATTTGGTTTTCGGTAAACGTGCCCCAGCAAAAGACAGAAACAAATCAAATTTTTGAATAGAGTAAACCAAAACCGCGCACGCGGCTATAGCATACAACTTTAAAAATTTAATAGACTGAAAATCCAAAACATTAAAAATTAAAACATTAACATTCTGCTGCTCCCTTCTTCAAGTCATCAATCCTTTATAGTCTGTTCCACACCTGCAGTCCCGTTCTTAACTCAAAAGAAAAAACAAATCCCTGAAATGATTGAACCAAAACCTAAAAGTTACAGATTATATATATATATATATGTATATATATATTAAACGTGTTGTCTATCTTAATAATTAGGAGCAAGCCCATCAGACTTGACAAGTCTATATACGTCGTGCACTGACGCATTGATGAATTGCCTTGCTTCTAATGTCATCCACACCTTAAACATGGATAGCTTATCCATATTGTTGAATATCAGCTTACCCTCTCGGAAGCTAATTTGTCTTAAGATAGGAATGGATCTGTAGGAAATAAGAAAATCGAATACAGAAAATATGTTATGTTAGTAATTGGTTCCATGAGATATAATATTAAGTTAAACAAATTAGTTTATGATTAATCCATTCATTATGTTAAAATTGCATTGTTGGAAATCCAACAGTCCAAGCAAATACCCACCTTGCAAATAAATCGATATCCGGATCAAGTTGTCTACATATACCTTCTAAAATTAAAATTGCAACAACAATACTGACAAAGTCACCTTCCATTCTAACATGATGTGACCGAACCATACCTAACATATTATCAAGTAAATCTCCAATTGAAACAGAACCTAATGTGAAGGTTCGTTCTTTAACTTTATTGACCAATCTTTCAACTTTGATTTTGAACAACTCTTTATTAATAGCAGTTTCTGGAGTTTTCGAACGTTCAATCATTAACTCACCCGCTTTATACCCATCAAACTGTGCCAAAGCATTAAATAACGAAATGAAATTAAATCTATTAGTGTCGTCAAGTTCTGTAACTAAACCTGCGTCAATGAAACATAGTTGAGGTACATAGTTTTTGAAAACTAATTCATTTAATTTTGAGCTCAACTCGTTAACTGATAATTCGCTTAACTCGCTCGTTAACTTATCAACTGTAAATTCGTCAATTTCATCGGGCAGATGATTATGGGCGTCACCTTTGACAAATCTAACAAAAATATTACCAGGGTGTAAATCTGCATGCGTGAAGTTATCCAATATCATCATTTTCAAGAATGAATCAATTAACCGATCACTTATATGTTTCAACATTTTATCATTTTGAATATGCTTCAATTCTAATATTTTGTTCATACTTATACCGTAAATTCTATCTTCAATTAAAACTTTCTTAGAACTAAATCTTGGTTTGGGAAATGTGACGTCTTTGGCCGTTGAGAATTTTTCTCTAAATTTGTATAGATTGTAACTTTCAATTCTTAGATCCAATTGTAAATTCATCAAAATTGAGAATTGTTCAACTTCTTGTGGTAAACTTAACCATTCCATAGTTGGAAGCAAATCTATCAAATTTGCAAAAAATGACATAATTTTCAAATCTCTTGATATGTTTTTCTCCACCCTTGGATGTACAACTTTCACAGCGACCAGCTTATCATGTTGATTGGTACTACCGACAAATTGTAACTTTAATTTGGCCAAGTAAACCTGAGCGATTGCACCACATCCAACTGGTTTTTCAGGAAATTCATCAAAAATTTCTTCCAATTCTTTACCACCAAAGGTTTCACGTAAAATTTTTCTCGTTTGTCTGAAACTATGCTCTTTTGCATTACTATGAAGATTACTCAATTCGGCACACAATCCTCTAGTGAAAATGTCAGTACGTGATGCTGCCCATTGGCCCAACTTGATAAATGATGCGCCGCCTAATTCTGCTGCATGTCTCAATAATAGATACCACAATCTAGCACCTGATCTTTCACCTAATTTATTCGTTTTACCGAAAAATGTAATCGGATATAATGCAAAAACTGGCAAGAATATCACTGATAATTCAAGAAATCGTCCAAAGGTGATAATTGGTTCATAAATATAATCCTGCAGAAAAAAGCCAATACTATAACACCAGCCGGTAAACTTTCGGCCCGTACGTTCTGTTCTATATTGAGCCACTAACTTTTTTTTCTCCTTTTGTGATGCAACATACAGACCCATTTCAAATGTATCTTGAGATTCATCCGGTGTCAAACTATTATGTGGTTGTGAATCGGGTATTTCTTTCCAATTATTTTTCACAAATCCTTGTGGGCCTTCTACCAATGTCCCCTTGTAGCCACTTTGATCATCGTTGTGAATGGTTCCAATCATAGATTTTTCGGTAGTTAGGAATAGACCTGCGGTGGCCATAATCGTAACACATATCGACCCAAGAAAAAATGACGATTTGGGAAACATTTTTTTGTGCTGAAATCTAACTATTGAATGAATGGACCTCTTATTGGAATGATTGAGCATAGCTGGTTTGGCACGTTTTATTGAAGCACATTGTAACCTGAGGGAGGGGTTAATACTGTAAAATCTTTTGAATTGTTTTAGACCCCCAGGTCGAAATGTGGGTGTGACCAGTTTTGGATATAACATTATAAAGTTATTGCTGTTGGTGATTTATGAATTCGATGATATGGTTCCCAACCAATGGTGAAGGAAAACCGACAATTTGATGCCTCATCGATATAGAAAGATCTGGAAGTGAGTATTATAACTTGTAACTACGGAGCGACGTACCGACTAAATTAATTGTGATTTCTGTTTTCCATACGGGTTTGCCACGGGTTTAGTTTTTCCGTTGTTAGAAGTTTGGGGGCGGGGCCATAAACTTATTAATTCTACAAAGTACAGTAAGTTGATATATATATAGAGACGTCCTTAAACTTAAATGTTATTTGAATAGACCTATATATACATAGATGCGTCATGCTGGATTCAATTTATTTTGCAAAAATTGTTTTTTCACATTTGTTCCTCTTTAATCACATCGATTAACCAATCCAAACCTTCAGTTAATCCTTCACCTTTAATTGCACTTGAAGCAACGATGCTCCAACTTCTATCCTTTAATTCAACCAACCCTAAAGCTTTTGAGACTTCAGCAGCCGTTAAAGAGCCAGGTTGATCTTGTTTATTTGCAAACACCAACAATGCACTATCAACCAATTCATCCTCCTTTAACATCATATGTAGTTCTTTCTTTGCCACTTCTAAACGATCTCTATCTGTTGAATCGACAACGAATATAACGGCGGCTGTATTTGCATAATAACATCTCCAGTAGGGTCTGATCGAAGTTTGTCCACCTAAATCCCACATATTGATTGAAATATTCTTATATTGCAATGTTTCAACATTAAACCCTATCGTTGGTTTGGTTTTAACGACTTCGCCTAATTGAAGTTTATATAGAATGGTAGTTTTACCTGCACCATCTAAACCTAAAATTAGGATCCTTATTTCCTTGTTCACTCCCCAGAGTTTGCCAAACATCGAGCTAAAAATGTTTCCCATATTATATTGCAAGTGATTGTTATTATATTTTTTGTCTATTTGGGTGTTGCCCCCTTGTATTACCCTTTTCTAACCAGCAGAAATGTTGCCACAACGTGTCTTCAACATCCAATATCTTCTTCAGCAACTCTTGCAGCTTGCCCTTCCGAGACAAAATACAAAATCGCTCGCCCAGCCTCCCGCTTCTCTGTTTTGAGTTTCGAGTTTCAAGTTCCCATTTTTCACTGTTCTGTTTCTCCTTCCTTCATCACCCTTTAATTCGATGTTGGTCGTTGTGTACAAAAAACTTGATCTATAAAAAGCACTATATATATTACTAATATTAACTTCATTATTTATCTTCTCTATCTTTGACACGCTGAAGAATGGTTTTAATCATCTCATTACCCATCTTGGTGGCTTCAGGGAACATATGTTCGAAGAATTTTTGAGTATTTTCAAATTTCGATTTGTAGAGGTTAAAATCGCCATAAATTACAATGTTTGCCCATTCTCTTGATGCTATTGTGAACTGTAAATCATCTTGACGGAAGATCATATTAGTGATTGCAACATTAATACAATCTTCCAATAAACCAGGGGTACAAAATAAATATTCAGAAACACCGAGAAATATTCTAAACAAAGGTGTAGAACAAATGATATGATCATAAGGCACAATATTCAATTGAGACCAGCTGTCAACAATAGATAACAAAGAAAGATGAGAATTTTGTTGATGATCACCGGATGGGGGGTTTTTGCCCAAAGAATACTGTTGTAATAAGTCATCATCTAATAATAATTGGTGGTCATTTCCTAAATGGCCAAATACTTTTTGCTTTGCCTCCATTATTCTTTCAATTAATTCATCCTTTTTACCTTGGATCATCATTGTAAATATTTCTTCACACGATTTTGCATATTGAGTTATCTGTTTATGAGCGGAGGGATTTGTAATTGCCAAGCCGGCATAAACATGCCATTTGTTTGAGAATATCCTCATTGAAATATTAATCTTGGCATTTTCTATACCACCAGTCCATTTAGGGGTTTCCCAAGGATATTGATGACTATTATGCCAAGCTACACCCATACTTAAGAAAGCTGCGTGAGTAACAGCTTGAGTATCCGCAGTAATTTTATCGTGTTCTTCATAAGTTAAATAGACATGTTTTGAATGTAAGCAAGACATTAAAGATTCAATGAAATTAAAATTTTCATCGGAAGCTCTGTGATTAATCAAAACTAAAGGTTGGCCGGTGGTATCGACTCTTGGACCATGCAGAGAATGAACAGAGACTATTTCAACATCTGGTGGTAAATATTTTTCAAAGGCGTGAATTTCAGGACTTTTACAAGATGTTTGACCACCCACTATGGCATTTAACTTAGTAGCCGGACCGTATATTGATGCTATTTTGTCTATATTTTCAGCTTCAACAGAATAAATGATATAATCGGCTATCCTGGAGACATAAAATCCGTTTGGATAGATTTCCACGTCCGGTAAGAAAGAAGCCATGCTTTCCTTCAATTCAGGGTATCTTTCCTCCCTATCACAACCACATACATTCCAACCAGCCTCGGAGAAACGACGTGCATAGAGGAGACCCATGTCTCCCAGACCTATTATTCCTATTTTTTTGGTCTGTTTCAGTTTTTCTATTTCATCAGATGATAAAATTGCCATTGTCAAGTAGTAATGCGTCTAATATGTAGTAACAAAGATATAACGGGCTAGACCGACTACTCCCTCTCCTTTATTTTGGTAGTGTCTACGATGTACACAATATGTCGTCTCTGGTCTCTTGTCTCTTGTCTCTTGTCTGTTACCGAGCACCAAGCACCGAGACGTCTCCAGTGGCCAGTCTTCCAGAGCACCACACACATCATGTCGTGTCACGACACACTCTATGTCTATATGTCTATATGTCGCACCCCGGCTAGAACCGCGATGCTGAAAGCAGAAAGCGTAAAAAGCAACAACACATAGCCCGCAGATCAACAAGGAAAAGAAAAAAGGAGGTCGAAAAATGAGGATTCCCAATTGAGGATCTGCGCCCTGTTCTCTGTTCCTTAATCCTTAATCCTTAATCCTTAATCCCTAATCCAATTTTTTCAATTTCCCTCAGGCTTCGCTCTCGTAGCTTTTATATATATTTATTTTATAATGTAATATAATATATAATAATAATTAAAATAAACACGCTAAAGACAAAACGCACTATAAGTCACTTTAAACACCTAACACAAATCGCTTGTTGTTGTCGTTGTTCCTTTTCTTCCTAGACGTCAATCACCAGACGGCACGACCGCAGCTATCATCTATCTTCTACCTTTCACGTGTTGTTTTATTTTCTGTCTATTATTTGACATTTGACCTTTGATCTTTGATCTTTGACAATTCTATACGAACCTCTACCTCTATAAATCCACTTTCTTGACCATCATTACGCATTTATTACCTTCATTTGATCTCACTTACCATTCATTAAATACAACAGTTTTCTTTATATTTTTATAAGATGACACTATTTACAAACAAAAAAATACCTACTTTAAAATCTTGGATCGTGTCTGATTCCGTTCCAATTAATTCCGATGATGCCAAAGAATCGTTTATTTATTCGCCCAAAATCAATCAATCTCAACTAGATGAATTTAAATCAACTTATAAAAGAAAGACGGATGATCAGTATTTAGTAGATAAACAATATGATATAACGTTTGAAAGAAAACATATAAAAGATTTGGTACATGCAATAACTGAACAAATTAAGAAAAAATATGCCAAATTTCCTCTGATAATATTACCATTCAGATCAAATTCAAAGGATGAAGAATTAAAAATTTTCCTTAATATGGTCTTCAAAAATGGTATGCCCGTTGATGAAGATTCTTATAAAGTAACAATTAAGGAAACAGATGGACATATTTTAATGGCTGCTTTGAAATTCATTTGGTGTCGTTTACCTGGTAAGGCAATTATTGGTTGGAAGGCATACACAACTTTTGTTAAATTAGAAGATAAAGCAGAATTCCCAAATAAGGCGTTCCTTGATTATATGCCAAATTGTTTGTCATCTGGTGCACATGCTTCCATAGTTTATGATTTCTTTGATTTGATAGTTGCATTGATATTAAATTCAAAAGATAATTTAATGACTCCTAAAAAGTTGAGTAAATTATGTGGTTTGTGGGCTTTTAATCCCGTTAGAAATAAAAATTTGAATAATAAAACACCTTCCTTTGAACGAGGTTTATACGAATGGATTCCAGCGGGTGATGCAATGTATCATTTATTGTTATCCTTTGTTAAAGCAATGCCTCCAAATGGTGATATAACAAAATTGCCAAAATTATTTCAAATATTATTGAAAAGTTCTGAATATCCTCCATTACCAACTTCTGCGACATTAGAAATTTCAAGACAATTACAAGAGATCCCAATGGTTACTATAAGGGCAAATAATCCATCCAAAAATCCAGCCGAACTATTAACAAGAGTTAGTAAAACTTTAAAATTTGATGATCCAACTTTATTCTATACAAGGGAAGATTACCTTTTATTAAAACGATTGTTTAAAGAAAAAGATCAAGTTGTTCAAAAATTATCTGCTGAAGGTGCGAGATTATTGGAAAATTTATGTTTATATGATAATGATTTGATTTCAGATGGTAATAATGATGCTAGATTAAAATATAAATTAATTCCTGGTTGGTCTACTGATATGACATCAAGAAAGATACCAGAAACAAAGCAAAAAATGGATGATTTTTTCACTGCAGTTGTTGGAAGAGTCACAATTGATGATTATTTTATTTGGACATGGTTAGCTTCTCTTGGTATTGAAGAAACAGATATGAAGAAAAAAACTTTTGGTAAATCTTATATAATGGAAGTTGAATTGGCTGAAGGATTCAAAAAATGGGTTATAATAGAAGAACAAGATTTAGAAAGAGAGGGATATGATTTGGAATTGGAAATCAAGCAACAAAAATTGAGAGAATTGGAACATAAAATTAAAAGGGCTGAATTGGAGGCTAAAAAGATTAAACAAAAGGAAAAGGATAATAAGGAAAATGAAAAACCTAAAAATTCTGGTCCACCTCCCTTGCCTAAAAAGGATTATGCAGCTGATGATCTGATCCCACCGCGTTCGAAGTCTAGAAAACCACCTCCAACGAGCATTAGTGCCAATAATTCACCATTACCATCTGGTTCTTCAAATTTTACTCAAAAACATGACGTTTTAAATTTGACACCACCACCTCGTTCCGCGAAGAGGCGGGAAAGTAGTTCTTCCACTGGTTCAAGTGTTCACACGAGAGAAACTTACAGATTGAAACCCGATGGTAAATTAGAGAAAGAAATAATAAAAAGTGATGATCCAATTCGAATATCTTTACCTGCATTAGACGATGATGAAACTTTCTTAAAATTTGAAGCTTTGGGAATTTCAGAGGCGGATTTGCAAACAATGTTGATGACGGGTTACAATTATGAAGATATTATAAATGGTTACGCTAATGGTACTCTGCCTGCCGATTTGATGGATGGTGCCAATTATGATGAGTCAAATAATCACTCCCCTACGACATCAAGTGAAACGACCCAGCAAGGACCATCATCTGTCGCTGGTGTATATAGTCAAATTAAAAACAGACAGCCATCCCCTATGAGAAATGTAAATGGAAATAGTGGTTCTCCCCATCGTTCTCCTCAAAACTCTTCACCTGGAAGCAGCAATACCTATCAAAATGGTAGAATTCCTGCTGGTGGTATGCCTATTTATCAAGCATCTCCGGTTATACAACAACAATCTTACCCTTATTACCCTTCAGACCAAGAATTAATGTTAAATAATTCCCCTCAAAGATATTCAAGATCTCCTCCAAGAAGTAATTCCTCTCCAAAAAACAATTCTCCTCCGAGAAATAGTTTCCCATCAGACGGTTCACCAAATGTCTCACCAATTCCATCACCCGCAGGAAGTTCTCCAACATATTATTCTTCAGGTGGTTCACCTCCGAGATCGTCAAATAGTCCATATTCCTCCTCCCGCTCTCCTTCCCCACCACGTCCTGTCAATTATGCTAATGGGGTTAATTATCAAAGATCGCCACAGCAATATCCTCAAAATCAACGTCTTTCATATTCTGTAGCTCGACAACAGAGGTTAACCCCTCCACCCCAACCACAATTTCAGCCTCAAAATAAAAGATATTCAGCTCATCAACAATATCAAGAACAGCAACCATTTTTATCACCAAGTTCGCCAGCTACTACTACATTCTCTAGGAATCCACCATCATCAGTTCAACTGTTTCCACCTGAAACTCCAGAGCATATTCCAACGCCTCCAGCAGAAACTCCAATTACATTGTCTGCGGTTAGTTTAGAAGATAATTCATCAAGTAGCATTCCAAATTTACCACCTCCTTCTCAGTATAGTTCTAGAAATGAATCTTCAAGCACAGTGTCAAATCATACAGAGTATATAACTGCCATAACCTCACCAGTGATTGACGAAATTGATGTTCTTGAATCGGAATTGCGTGATTGTATCGATGATTTAGAGAGTAGTAATACCAGTAACAGTGATCAATATTCGCAAGAGCAAGCTAGAAAAGGTGTATCCGCCTCGAGGGTAAGACGGGAACCGGAAGGTTATGATGTGAATGGTCACAGTAATACACCAAGCGCAATCATGAAAGAGTCATTTACTTCTGGATCGTCTTCTAATTATCCCTCAACTGCAGGTGCTAGCCAATTTAGTGGTAGTGTTCCATCACATATGAAGAATTGTTCGTCACCAAATCTAGTCAACCAGAATAAGATAACATCCCCTCAAATGGCACCAAGACGTAATGTGTCAATGAGATATCAGCGTCCACCACAACCATATTATTCACAGCCACAACTGCCAGGTCAACCAACACCGCCACAATACTATACTCCACAGCAACAGTATCCACCGCAACCAAGACCATATCAGCAAGGGCCGCCTCCGAACAACTCGTATAGCAGTAGATCATACCCTCAATTTGCTCCAGTGCAACAACAATATCCACACCATCATTATCAATCACAACCTCCACCTCAACAGTATCCTCAAGGGAGATACCAACAACAATCTCCACAATTTTATCCACCACCTAGGATTTCTGCTAATCCGCCACCTATGAAATCTACAAGAAATATGGGACAATACCAGGGACAATTCCAACAGCCACCTAGAAATGGATACTACATTTCTAACGCTTCTATTCAAGGTACTAGAAATGGTGGAGATTCCTATATAAGCAACAATGTTATTCGGAACATGCCACCAAGCACACATGTTGATAAGTTACATGGCCCACAACATTCCAATAAGAAAAATACAAGAGATGCATTTATGACAGGTGATTTTGGAATTTAACAATTTCACCTTTTTTTTAGAAAAATAATTATACATGTAATGATGGCATTTGAAAATGATTTTATTTCTTTTTTTTTTAATTTATATATTTACTTTAAAAATTTGTTTAAGATGTCTTTTTGTGTGAAAACTACTGTTCATTTTATTTTACATTTTGGTTTCTTTATTCTACATTATTTATAAATCTTGTGGTAAATTTATGTATCATATCTGTTAATTTATTGGTTTGGTATTCTCACAAAAAATTTGTTCTGCAGTGGGAACCTAATTAAAACTTGCAAAATAAAAGAAGATTTTTTTTTTTTTGGACAGTGTAGAACAGCTTGAGATTGGATAATCGTTGAGTATGGCATTAAGCGTGAAGGGAAGACGAAAGACGCGAGGAGTGCAAACGTAAACTCGACTGTTGCACATTTGACAAAATACAAAAAGCAGGAGGATTATCAAAGACTGTGTTTGCCATGAATGCTGGAAGAGTACTTTATCCTTGTGTAATTATAAAAATACCAAGGGATCATCACTCGACTCACTATTCAGCATGCCACCAAGAAAGACGAAATTTGTAACGTTGAAAATCTCTAGTGATGAGTTATCCAAATATCCAGAATTAGCAGCCCATGTTTGGGTAAAGCCAAAACGTAAAGTGCCGAAAGCCAAACTTAAACAAATGAACATGATTCTAAACAACAGTTTAAAGAATAATACGGATTCTAATAATGCTAATACAGAACAATCTCCGGGTATTTCTGCAGAAGGGTCTCTGAAACTTAACGAAACAATTGATGGTAGTAGTAATAATAGTCCATCAACTAATAATGCTACTGGTAGTGTCTACAATCCTGGCGCCAAATTATCATCAAATGTACGTGTTGGTATTAGCGGGCTAACTATGAATACGAGTATTATTAGAGAATTAGATAGAAGTGGTCGTGTGGTTAGTAACTGGGCTAAATTTGATTCTACGGCCATTGAAGATGCAAACGAAGAAAACGGTTATAACGGTATATCAAATATAGGAGATAAAGAAGGTTCGGATAGTACTATTCAGGGCAAAATTATGGATGTAAAATCAGAAGGTTACAAACTTCCTGAAATTGAGGAACTTGATAATAACAAAGGTGTTTTGAGTATGAGAGATTATAGAGGATACAAAGATCCTGAAATTCAAAATAGGCAAAATGTGATAGTATCAAAGGCTCTAACCAAAGGTCGTAAAGTTGTGAGGAGCTTTAGTGGATATTTAATGTTATGGCCTAGCTGGCATAAGGTAAAGGAAGGTGAACTGCAAAAATGTTCTAACCTGGATAATGCAAGTGCTAACGGTGGAAATCAATTGAAAGGGGTAATTTCATCGACAGATATTAGTTCTAACAAAGGAAGTCCTGAGAGGGTGACGACGACCCCCGGCACTACCCCGGCACTAATCCTGTAAATCCCAAAAACAAGGGGTGTCGTTGGAATGATCAAGTCGGAACTCGGAAATTTAGCTTGATAATTCCTAACGTTATTATATAGTCTCATCAATAGAGTTTATACCGGATTATCTTTAAATTTTCTCTACAATCGGAATTAATATTTGAAACAGAAGAAGTGCAAATTAATCTTTTATAAACGCGGAATTATACTGTACATATTATAAATATAGGAAATGTAACCAAAAAAGAATGTGAGAAACAATTAAGTAAAAAATAGAATGATATGCAGATTAAATTTATTTCTCTTTTATTTTTTTTCAATTTTCTATTTTTTTTATTTTTTGAATGTGTTTTTTCATGAATGTATTGTTGGAAATCTATAAAGGGGTGAATGACATGAATGGTTGAGTGATGATTATAATCAAGACACATTGAATTATTCGTGCTTGAATTTAATTTGAGACATTGGGTAATAGTTACTGTTGTAGACATTGTTAACAGCATCTCTGCCAATTAATCTCTTGGTATCAATCAAAGAGTTATCTAATTCATCTAATGAGGTAACACCCAACATTCTCATATCAGCCTTAAGTTCTTCTCTTAAGATTTGAATTGCCTTTCTAACACCCTTTTCACCGTAACCAGTATTTGCATAAAGGAATGGTCTACCTAAACCAACAGCAACCTTACAATCTTTACCACCAATAGCAAGTGCTTTTAAAATATCAGTACCTCTTCTAACACCACCATCGACGAAAATATTGAAATTTGGATCTAACTTACCCTTTTGCTTTAGAATTGGAATAGATTCAGCCATGACTTCAATTGGAGGTGGAGAAGTATCTAATTGTCTACCACCGTGGTTTGATAAAACAACACCCTTACATCCAATATCAATAGCCTTTTCGATATCTTCAACCCTTTGAACACCCTTTAATAAAACTGGTAATTTAGTTAATGAAATAATATCTTTGACCTCATCCCAAGTCAGTCTCTTATCAATGAAAGATGGCATAGCACCAGAAGTGGAACCAGCTCTGACAGAATGGTCTTCATCTAATTCATCATGATCTTCAGTAATTCTCATTCTAATATCCTTTTCTCTGTTACCTCTGTTAGCAGCATCAACGGTAACAAAGATAGCCTTCATACCTAAATTTTCAGCCTTCTTGATGGTTTTCTTAACAACATTTTTGTCTTCATTAACATATAGTTGGAACCATTGGGTTGCACCCGGAATTCTTGATTCGGCAATTTCTTCAAGGGAATATGATGAAAAGGAAGAAATCATTTGAACGACACCTTCAATACCGGCACCTCTAGCAATAGAACACTCACCATCATCGTGACCTAATTTAGCAGAAGCAGCAGCAGAAACGTAGAATGGAACTGATGATTTGGTACCTAATAAATCATGTGTGGTATCAACATCTTGAACATTGACACAACATTTTGGTCTGAAGTAAATTCTTTGATAAGCATAATGATTTTCTCTCATGGTAATTTCATCTTCTGCACCACATGAATAATAGTTCCAAGCTTGGTCAGTTAAAACTCTTGAAGCAATATATTCGAAATCATAAATATTTTGAATTCTTGACAAAGCAGGTAAATGGTCTAATAACTTTAATCTTTCCCTTTCTTTATCATCAATAACAATTTCCAGTTTTGGAGCTTCACCAATAAGAGCACCTAATTGTTTTTCAGGTGGTAAAAAATTTTCAATGGTACCCTTTGGATGGATCTTGTTATATAAAACGGTTGCATCATGACCAGCATTTTGAATCAAAGGAGTTGTTCCACCTGGGTGCATTTCAATGAAATCAGTTAAATCATAGACATTACCGTTAACAGTAATCCAACAATCATCAGCTTTGTTATGTTTTATAAATTCTTCAACGGGAACTTTCTTATTGGAAGCAACAGCTGCTTCATCATTTGCAATTAATGGTTGAACCAAAAGGTAAGAGCCGGTAGCAGCTGCAATTGAAGCAATTGAAGCAGCTAAAATTTTTGAAGAGTTGGTGTTAGAATTGGAATATTTGTTTGACTTGACAGATGAAGAAAGTGATCTTCTGACATTTGATTGTTTAACAACGTTCTTGTATACGGATCTTAATTGTGACTTTAACATTGTTAATATGTTAAATTGTTTGTATGTTATATATTAATGAGTCTCTTTGTTACTGGGAAAAAAAAGCGAATAAACTGAAATCAAATAGTCGTATAACCCTGAGAGTCAGAAATAAGTAAGAAAGTGGGGATGATTCAATACTTATATAACAACCGTAACGATTGGAAAGTGTTGAAAAAGAAAAGTGGCTAGCTTGCAAGGTGAAAAAAAAAAAGATTCTCCGAGACACCCCCAGATCCCAGACCCTACGACTTTTCCGTAATTCTACGAGGTTCTGAGTCACCCAGCCACCTCGCTCCGGGCCCCGGGGAAAGTGTATATATGGTGTAACCAGCACACGATGATTCAGCATCGGCAAGGAGCAATCGTAGAAATCCGGGTGCGCAGCAAGCCACAGCTGCTGGCACCGTTTGTCCGCTAGCGCTAGAAGATTAATTAATAATTAATGGCAAATCCGAGAATCGGAGAAGCTCCAACTTCTAACTTCTGAGTTCTGACTCAGTTGATTCACCAAGAGGGCAGTTGGCTGTTTAAGCGTAACCCGTAACCCCTATAACCCCTATAACCCCGGACTTTCGAGTTTTTTCAACGCTATTTCAAATGTCCGCCTTTCATGAGATGATTGTATAAGCTCACTTCAGATTAGAAATATATATAGACTTTATGGCTCATCAGCTGTTTTTATCAATTACCAATCCGCAAGATCAATCCGAAACTTGTAAATTGTAAACTGATAATGTGGTTAGTATATCCTGCCTTCTAGAGATTCAATCAGCTCTTTGTGATCTTGCACATTGGTAAACATGATTCAAGAATCACCCCGGTTTCCGATATTTGAAGTTTGCTGTACGTTGTATATACGTGTATCGATAATTTTATTGCATCTTTGAACAGAGTCAAAGAACAATAGCTGAGCTAGGAATACGCCAAATTGTAATTAAGAATTCTCGATGATTCAATTTTTTCTACGAATCTCTATTGCGCAAAATGCAAGCAGAACGCATCAATTCAAACTCTGGGGAAATCTCGTAGAAAATTCCTATTCTCCTATTCTTTCAACCCGCAGGGTCGTAGAGTCCCGGAACACCTCTAAGCTTAAAAAAATTTCTACGAGAAAAATCTGAAAATTAAAATTTCAGAGAGAAATTCTCAGATCGCATATCGCTGGTTGCGGGAAAGGCCAAAAGCTACGAATTGACCAATTGACCAATTGAGGGCCTCTGGCAACGACAATATAGAATGTCGTAATCATGGCACAACAAAGTTTTAGTCGTACCACGACACAAATTTCTCCATGTACGTGCACCGCCCGCTAATTACGTTTATCCTAAAGAGGAAATCTCCCCTTCCCGTAAGTAGAACAATTGATGCCCGCGGCTCTTGGTTCTTAGTGAGATTAATTGATCGATAATGAATTAGCAGCAATTCCTCGCAGTTAACAGTCAATATCACTCCGCCTCTCTTTGAAGCCATCGTACACCGTTATCTCTCTTCTATAATTCTCTATTTCATTTTATTCCTTTTATCTCAATACATAAATTAATTCAATTGGATAACTATTTGAGAATATAGCTCTAGCAATATTAACAATGTCAAATTTCCAATTACCCGTTGAAGAAGAATCAGTTGGTAATCAACTACATAACCAAACTCAATTGCACAAAACAGCGTTGGCTGTATCATCTCAATCAAAATGGGTTTCCCCATTTAGAACTAGTGGTACGGTAGGTCCAAAGCAAAAGGTTGCAAACCAAGCTAATTATTCTTCCTATATTGATGCTGGAAGTGTTCCTGTTGTTGAAAAACCAACTACTGAAAGCGCAAAGACTGAAGAAGCTGAAGAAGTTGAAACTGAAGAACCGATTGAAGAACCAATTGAAGAACCGATTGAAGAACCAATTGAAGAACCGATTGAAGAACCAATTGAAGAACCTTTAGAAGCAAATGAAACTGTTGAAATTACAGATGCTCAACCTGAGGAAGTCGAAGCTGTTGTTTCCGAAGTTGCTGTTAATGAAGATGAAGAACCTCTTAAACAAACTGAAGAAGCAGTATCAGAGGGGGAAGCCGTCGCTGAAACTGAAGATGCTGTTGTTGATGGACCTGAGCCAATTGAAGAGACTGCGCCAACTACTACTGCTAATGAAACTGTTCCTCCTACTCCTGTAGTTGAAAAGAAACCAAAACCTGCTCTTCAAGAAATTCCGAGCTTAATTCAATCACGCCCAAAGATGTTAAGAAGATACAAGGAAAATTTTAACATTACCAGTCAAATTATGAATAAGAACAAAATTGAAAATGTTGATCGTCGTGTTAATTTAGGTGCTGGTTTGGTTTTAACTGAAGAACAAATTTATGAATTGGCCAGAAAGAAATTGGAACCTTTAATGAAACAAATCGATGACCGTGTTGCAGAAAATAACCAACGTGATGCAGAAGCTGCTGCTAAAGTTGAAGAAAACATCAGATTAAAGGATGAAGCCATTATTGCAAAAGAATTGGCTGCATATAATGCTCAAGTTGATACGAAAACTAAAGCTTTCAGAAATGAATATGAAAATAAAACTAAAGAATTAGCAGACAAGGCAGAAAAATCCAAATCGGATACTGAAACTTATATTCAGAACGAAAAGGACGGTATAGTTAAAGATCAAGAAACCGCTGAAAAGGCTGAAGAAGACGCTGCCAATGCACATGTTGACAACAAGGATAATTTAACTTTAACTGCTGATAAATTAAAGGAAGATAAAACTCAAGAATTGGCAGATACTAAACAAAAGCAAATTGAGGAAACAGAAGCTGCAGAAAAATTCCAAAATGATGCTGTCGACTTGCAATCTAAGCAAGAGGAATTACAAAAGGAACTTGACGCAAAAAAGGCCGAATTAGAAGAAAAGATCAAGAAAGTAGAAGCACTGATTGCAACAAAACATGAAAAGAAAGAATCCATTCGTTCTTCAATTAAGAGAAGAAAGGTAGCTGAAAGATCATTCAACATTATTGATGCCAAACATGCTAAGGCCGCTTCAAACGTTGTGATTTTATCAACACAAGTTGGTTTATTAAATGACAGACTCGCAGCTCATTCCACTAAAATCGATCACTTATCAACAACTGCTAAAGAAGTATTGACAACAAAGAAAGCAGATGCTCAACAATCTTCTAAAGATTGGGAAGACCACCTGACTCAAGTGAGAATTGAAGAAGCCAAGAAGCAAGAACAAATCAGAATTGCAGCAGAAGAAGAAAGAAAGAGAGTTGAGCAAGAAAAGGCAGAAGAAGAAGAAAGATTAGCAAAAGAAAAAGAAGAAGAAGAGGCTAGATTAGCCAAAGAAAAGGAAGAAGAGGAAGCTAAGTTAGCTAAGGAAAAGGAGGAAGCCAAGATTGCGGCAGAAAAGAAGAAGGAAGAAGAAGAAGAAGAAGCAGCAAGAGTTGCTGATGAAGTTGCAAGAATGAAAAAAATGAAAGAATTAAATGAAGAAAAACTGAAATTGGAAAAGGATTTAGCCGAACAAAAGAAGAGAGCTGCAGCAGCTGAAAACGCTAAAAAGGGAGCTACCTCATCCGGTGGTATATTGGCTGCTGCTGGGGCTGCTGCTATTGGGGCTGCTGCTGTTGGGGCGGCCACTGGTGCTGCAGTTGTTGGTGCAGCTGGAGATACTGCTAAAACTACCGCTGGTGCAATTTCTTCTGGTACTGCATCTGCAACTAAAGAAATTTCTGGTACTAAGGTAAATGTCTCCAAATCGATTGAAACACCAAGTTATCAAGATGAACTTGAAAAATCAGAAGCTGGAAAAAAAGAACTAAATTCTAATAACCCATTTTATGCTGGTGAATTTAATGATACTGCCAAGAATGATGGTGATGATCTCCCTTCAACTATTCATGAAGAAGAAGAGGAAGAAAAACCAATGGATAAAGAAATCAAGGAGACTGTACCAATTTCAGATGCAGCAGCAGATACTACTGAACCTTTAGTTTCTGCGCCAGTTGTTGAAGAACCAACAAATGATACTGAAACAATTACTGAACCTGTTTTCGAGGATATCGCTGAACCGGTTGCTGAACTTGCTACACCGGTGCCAGAAGAAATCAAAGTTGTCAATGATTCACCATTAAAGAGTTCCACTGTCCAAAGAAAATCTATGGTTGCAGAGGCAATTGCACACATGTCGCCAGCAGACATTGAAAAGATGAATACTCCATTAGCTTTGCAATTTAAAGACAAACCAATATCTACTACTCCAGAATCTAAGTCAAGATCTAACTCCCTTACTACTAAATCAAGATCTAATTCTTTGACCTCAAAGTTCAAGTTGAAGAAAACTGCCTCTTCCAAAGGTAGATCAAGATCCAATTCAGTTAAAAATGATCAACCACCAAATTTAGCTGCTTCCCCAACTAAAGCGAGCAATCCTAAAACAGTGAATGCGAGCAATCCTAATGCAGTAAAACCTAACATTACCGCACCAATATTAGCTGCATCTACTGCAGCTGCAGCTGCTGTTACCACCGATGCCGTTGTTACTCCTTCTACGCCAGCAAATACTGTTCCGTCAACTGTAGAAGAACCAACAACACCGGTGGTTGAATCCAAACCAAGTATTGAAGCTGTTCCAGTAACACCTGCATCTGCCGTAAGTATTAGTGCATCTGGTATTTCTGAGCCTGCTGAAGTTTCTGAGGCCAAAAAAGTTGAAATTAAACCACATGAAGCACCTACTGAAGTTGAAAGTTCTGACGATGATGATGATTCAGATCTTGAACCAATGACCGCTAATCCTGTTTTCATTGAAAAAATTGGTAATGTTGAAGAAACTGCACCAACCACGGCTACAACAGCGACTACAGAAACAGCTGCTGAAACTGGTAATGATAATTACGTTGAAGTTTCTACATTAGAAACTGTTAGTAGTAGTGAATACAATCAACATAAAGATGATCCAAATTACATGATTATTAATGCTTGATTTAATTTTTTTTTCAAACAAGTTTTGAAAATTTGTGTTCGTTATATAAATATTTTACTTTTATTGATTACTTTTTTATTTTTGTAACATTTTATATTTATTTTATTTTATATTTTACATTCAACAAAAAGAAAAAAACGTAGTGGTTACCATTGGTTCACATTAAAATATTTTTTGTTTTTACTTAACTTTACTGAAAATCTATTTATAAGCAAAACCACCTTTTTCAAAAGACCAAGAATCATCTCTAATTCTACCTCTTAAAATTGGGATTTCGGAACCTGGAACATAGACATCTTCGAATAAGATATCCATTTTAGCCTCAGGTGGTGGAGAAGCATCGGCAAGTTTAACTTGTTCATCAACATATTTTCTTGCGGATTTATCAAATGCTTTGATTTCTTCTTCGGTTGCAATATTGAAATCTAACAAATGAGCCTTTAAACCTGCAATTGGGTCATTTCTTGATCTCATATTTTGAACTTCTTCTCTGGTTCTGTAAGTGGTACCAGGATCGGACATTGAGTGACCACCATATCTATAAGTTTCAAATTCGATAACCAAAGGACCATTTTGACCAGTTGTCCAATCCTTAGCAAATTTAGCTGCTTGATAAACGGCAAGAATATCCATACCGTTAACTTTTAAACCTGGAATATATTGACCTCTCTTATAGTAATCAGTTAATGCAGAGGATCTAGCAGCAGCGGTACCCATACCATATTTGTTGTTTTCACAAGCGTAAATACATGGTAAATTCCAAAGTTTTGCCATATTGAAAGATTCAAAAACTTGACCTTGGTTGGCAGCTCCATCACCATATAAAGTCCAAGTACAATTTGGATTTTCTTTATATTGATGGGCAAATGCTAAACCAGTACCTAAAGGAACTTGGGCACCAACAATACCATTACCACCATAGAAACCATTGGTATACATATGCATGGAACCACCCTTACCATAAGAAACACCGGATCTTCTACCCATTAATTCTGCCAAAACTTCTTGAACAGAACTACCTCTCATGTATGTGAAACCGTGACATCTGTAAGAGGTAATAATATCATCTTGTTTAGTAATTGCATTTTCGATACCGACAGCAATTGCTTCTTGACCAACAGATAAATGGCAGAATCCTCTAATTTTCTTGGATTTATAAAGAGCATCTGCTGCCATTTCCATTCTTCTGATGACAATCATATCTTTGTACATTTGCAAAAGGGTACCCTTTTCGGTTTGGTAGTTTAATTCTGGAGGATCTAGCTTATAACTTTCGAAGGAAAATTCTGGTAATTCAATATTAACCAGCTGAAATGAAAAAAAAATGAAAAAAGGGTTATGAATTGATATGTTAGTATTAGCTTCTAAAAAAAAGTTTTATAATCATTGATTAGTTTTCGATACTTACTTCATGCATATTAGAACCATCAGCTTCGGTTGCTAAAGATCTGGCAAATTTTGGCAAAGCCCCAACTGCTGCAGGTCTTGTGGATAATAAACGTAGCATTTGTACTGTTTCTGGATTTCTATTTGTAGTTGGTTATGTGGTTTGGGGGTCGAAAGAGAGAGTGCACTGAGTGAATAGGGAAAGTTCGGACATAGAAACAGTGTATCTGTAGAGTATCTGTAGACGGACCAAGCCAGCAGAGGGCAGAGACCAAAGGCTGTTGTCGGAACCTCGAGTGCTATCACTCTATGCCCCGGCGCGCGGGATGCCTGTCGGAAGACTGTGTGCCCGGCAGAGTGTGGCGTGGGATGCAATTGGTGATTAAGATGTGTGGCGCATGGTGCACTTATGTGGCTGGTGTGGTGAACGCGCACCTGTGCACCGATGGATAAAAATTTCTTATTTCTTACGCTTGAGGCTTCAGGCTTCAGGCTTCAGGCTCAGAAGTTTAAACAGTTTGTGGGCAAACATGCCAAAATAAGATACAATTATTTTAATCTGAAGGCCTATACAAATTGATTTTCCACTGGTATTATCACCATGGATGACATCAGCAAATATAAATATGAGGAAATCTCAAACAAGGTTCTTCGAACCGATAAAAAGCTCCTCGATGACGGCTTTTTTGAAAAATCAGTAGACACAAACCCACATTCTCTCAAAGGTAAGGTCTCCGCAAAAGATTTTGGTACCAATATTAAAGCCGATAAAGTTGAAAGAGATGATGTAGAAAAGGAACAAATTTTTAAAAATATGGAAAAATCAATGAAAACTATTAAAACACCAAAACGAATGCAACAAAAACGTTCCGCATTGTTAGATAGCACTACGATAGATCCATTAAATTACGTTCCTTCTTCGGAATCAAACATTTTTACATACAATCAGATTATAGAATGGTGTGGTCGAAAATTGGACAATGATCTACCAGAAGATATTATAGCGTCATTGGCTGATATAATTGTAGAACTTTTGAAATCTGATAATTCAAATTCCATGTCTAAAAAGAAACTTGTCGAAGACGTATTGAATCAATCTATCCTAGATGATGATTTTTTGAAGTTATATACTTTGGTTAGCAATATTACAGATTATGATTCCAGTACTTTGGCATTTACTAATAATGCTAATAATAATGATGATGATGGGTTGGGAATAGTGATAGATTCTTATTCCGATGACAATAATGAAAATTCAGATGCTGACGACAACGAAGATGGCGACGATCAAAGTGAGCTAGAAAATGGAGACAACTATGGAAATTCAGATGAACATAATGAGCAGCAATTGGTTAATAACGAAATAGATGATCCAAATTATGTTGTCAAATTGACCAGTAATACAGAAAATGAACTGGAATTTTTAGATTATAAAACAATTGATAAATATTGGTTAACAAAACAACTTGCTAAGTACCAATCTCAGTTGGATTCTTATAGATACTCCAATATTGCGAAGCATATCATATCTCTTTTGGAACAACTTGTGGAAGGAAAAGCGGAGTTAAGAACTTTTGAACATGAAATTACATCTATTCCGGATTTCCAAATAAATGAATTGTACTACAAACTGACCAGGGATTATAAAAAAATATATTATGCTATAAAATTAGCAAATGAAGCTGATGATGACAAAAAAAATGAATATATATCGATTTTACAAGGTCTTGATGATGCATCTTTTAAAAAGAGAAAGATTGATTCTGAAGAATTTGACGTCCCCTCTAACAGATTAAAAATGCAGAAAACAAAAATCTCTTCCACCTCAACAATTAAGTATCCAAGAAATATAGACATAAATAATTTGATTTTCACGCAAGGTTCTAAATTGATGACAGTTTCAAAATTTGAATTGCCAAAAGGTTCATTCAAAAGAAGTAGAAAAGGTTGGGAAGAAATTCACATTCCTGCACCTGAAAAAGCAAAATTATCACCAGACGAAGAATTGGTTCAAATATCAGACATGCCTGAATGGGTTCAATCTGTTTTTCCATCTGGGGAGATGACCACCTTGAATAGAATACAATCAAGAGTTTTCCCAACTGCATTTAATGATGATAGTAATATTTTGATGTGTGCACCAACGGGTGCTGGTAAAACTAACGTTGCGAT
This sequence comes from Pichia thaimueangensis, assembly GCA_030569635.1. Taxonomy (NCBI): domain Eukaryota; kingdom Fungi; phylum Ascomycota; class Pichiomycetes; order Pichiales; family Pichiaceae; genus Pichia; species Pichia thaimueangensis. Next base: position 223,550 of record JAJMLM010000187.1, on the reverse strand, counting down.
GCTGACAGTTTTAAGAACTCTATCAAATTTTCGAAATCCGAAAGGTAAACTTCAATTACAAAATTTCAAAATTGTTTACATTGCACCACTTAAAGCATTAGTTCAAGAACAGGTTAGAGAGTTTGATAGAAGGTTATCACATTTGGGTATCAAAGTCAATGAATTAACTGGTGATTCTAATCTAACAAAACATCAAATAGAATCTACGCAAATATTAGTCACTACACCTGAAAAATGGGATGTTATTACGAGAAAAAATAATGATATGTCCTATATTAATTTAGTTAGGTTAATTATAATTGATGAAATTCATTTGCTTCATGATGAAAGAGGTCCCGTCCTAGAAAGTATTGTAGCAAGAACAATGAAGCTTATGGAAGATAATAATGATAAAAAAGTTAGGCTTGTCGGTTTATCTGCTACATTACCTAATTATAAAGATGTTGCACAATTTTTAAGAGTTGAAAAAAACGGATTGTTTTATTTTGATGCATCGTACAGGCCATGCCCACTAGCACAACAATTTATTGGTATAACTGAAAAGAAAGCATTCAAAAAATATGAGGCAATGAATGAAATTTGTTATGAGAAAATAATTGAAAATATTACTGATGGTAATCAAGTGATTATTTTTGTACATTCGAGAAAAGAAACTGTTAAAACTGCTAAATGGTTAGCAAATAAGCTTATTGAGGAAGAAAAATTGTCTAATTTAATGAAATTTTCTTCGGGTATTAAAGAAATATTAAGATCTGAATCAGAAAATGTTTTAAATAAGGGTTTAAAGTATGTATTACCTATGGGTTTTGGTGTGCATCATGCAGGTTTGAATAGAAGTGACAGACAAACATCCGAAGATCTTTTCGCTGAAGGGCATATCAAAGTGTTGGTTTCGACTGCTACATTAGCATGGGGTGTCAATTTACCTGCTCATACAGTTATTATAAAGGGAACGAGCATTTATTCTCCAGAAAAGGGAACCTGGGTTGATTTATCCCCCCAGGATATCCTTCAAATGCTTGGTAGAGCTGGTAGACCTAGATATGATACTCATGGTGATGGTATCATCATCACTTCACAGGATCAAATTAAATATTATTTGGCTGTATTGAATCAACAACTTCCCATTGAATCTCAAATGTACTCCAAACTAGCTGATAGCATCAATGCAGAAATTGTTGCGGGTTCTATAAGATCTTTAAAGGATTGTATTTCATGGATAGGTCATACCTATTTATATATCCGTATGCTTCATTCAAGGGAAATATATTTTGTTGGCCCCCAATATGAGAATGATCCCGAGCTTATTGAAAGAAGAAAGGACTTGTGTTACTCTGCTCTTCTTATTCTAGCCAAAAATGGATTAATTAAATATAACTATTCAAAAGATATTATTATTCCTACCGATATCGGTAAAATTGCATCGTATTATTACATCAGTTATAAAAATATGAAAAATTTTGATACTCAGCTCAAACCTCATTTGACTGAAATCGAATTGTTTAGAATATTCTCTGGTAGTGAAGAATTTAAATTTGTTCCAGTTAGAAGAGAAGAAAGGGTAGAATTGCAAAAATTGGTTGAAAAGGCACCTATTCCAATTAATGAAGATGTTGGAGATCCTTTATCCAAAATTAACGTTCTTTTACAAGCTTATATTTCCGGATTAAAATTGGATGGTTTTGCCTTGATGGCTGACATGATATTCATTTCACAATCGGCCGGTAGATTATTCCGTGCCTTATATGATCTAGCATTAAGAAAAGGTTGGTCTAAACTTTCGAAATCACTTTTGAATATTTGTAAAATGGTTGAAAAAAAATTATGGCTAACAAATACACCTTTAAGGCAATTTCCAAATGTCCCCAAAGATATTGTCAATGTCGCAGAACGTTCTTTAACACCGTGGAAATATTATATTGCGTTAAATGATCCTTCAATGGTTATAAAATCATTAAAGGCGGAAAGATATGGTAATTTGGCTTCAGAACTAGTTTCCAAATTTCCTCAGATTGACATTGAGTACAGTTTACATCCAATTACTCCAAGTTTATTACAAATTGATCTTGATATAAAACCGCATTGGAAGTGGGATACTTCTATTCATGGTTTTGCTGAATCATTTACCCTTTTGATTGAAGATTGTGATGGAGAAAAAATTTTATATCATGAAAGATTTATTGTTTACAAAGATTATGTTGATCACTCTCAATTTTTTAGTCTAACAGTTCCATTGTTTGAATATGAACAACCTAATTATTTTATTTCATTGATAAGTGATAAATGGTTGTTTTGTGATATCAAAAAACCTATCATGTTAACAACTCTAACTGTTCCTAAAAAGTTTCCAGCTCCTACTCCAGTTATTGAATCCTCTCTTGTTCCTATTACTGAATTAGGTATCAAAGAATTTGCATCAGTATTTTCTTTCACTCATTTCAACAAATTTCAGTCACAAGCTTTTGATGCGGTTTATAAAGGTAATGATAATATTCTCTTTGGATGTTCGAAAGGTAATGGAAAGACTGTAATTGCAATTTTGTCTATATTAAATCATTGGAAACATGGGGGCGGTAGAGCAATTTATGTTGCTCCAAATCAAAATTCTATAGATTTACTATTAAAGTCTTGGAAGAAGAAATTTTCCAAGTTAGCAGGTGGAAAGGTCGTCAATAAATTTAGTGGTGACTTAAATATGGATTTACAATTATTACCACTATCTCATTTGATATTGTGTACTCCTGAACAATTTGAATCTGTTTCAAGGCGTTGGCAACAAAGAAAAAGTATCCAATCTATTGAACTTATAATTGCAGACGACTGTCATACAATTGGATCGGGGAAACAGGGTACTACTTATGAATTAGTTCTAAGTCGATTTAGATACATTGCCACTAATTTAGAAAAGAATATAAGATTTGTTATTTTGAGTTCTTCTATTGCTAGCTACAAAGATTTTGGCGATTGGATTGATGTTTCAAAGCAAAATGTTTTTGATTTTGACCCAAGAGAAAGAATCCATCCATTAGAGGTCAAATTTGAATATATCGATATTTTCCACAATCCATCCTTACTTAAATGTTTGATTAGACCAACATATAATGCTGTCAATGATATGAATTTTAGGAAGGGTGAAGAAACTTGTAATGTTTTTGTTCCAGAAAGACGTGATGTTATTGATATTTCCAAAGAATTAGTTAAAATGTTACGAAAGGATGATGAGAGCTGGCTTAGAACCGACGAAGCATCAATTAGCACATACCTTGATAAAATAGAGGACATTATTTTGAGGACTGTTTTAAAAGCGGGTATTGGGTATTTACATGACAACATGTCATCTATTGATCAGAAAATTGTTATGAGTTTATATGATGCCGGAATATTAAAATGTATTGTAAGTACAAAGGAAGTATCACATTGGTGCCCACCTGCCAATTTAGTTATTGTATTGGGAACGAAAGAATATGATGGTAGAGATCATAGATATGTTGATTATAGTATTGATGATATATTAGAGATGGTTGGTTCATCGAGAATTAGTAAAGACATCATTTCAAGGGCGATCGTATTTACTAATTCGTCCAAACTTGATTATTATAAGAGGTTTATAGCATTAGCATTACCACTTGAAAGTCATATACACAATTTCCTCCATGATGCTCTAATTGGTGATATCAAATTAATTAAAAACAGACAATATGCGGTTGATTGGATTACGCACACCTTATTTTACAGAAGATTGCAATTAAATCCATCATTCTACAACCTTAAAGATACCTCTGAGGATGGTTTATCAGAATATCTATCTGATTTGGTTGAAAAAACACTGAATGAGTTGGAATCTGCCAACCTTATTGAATTAGATCTTGATGATGGTGAAAATGATGAAGAAAGCGAAGAAAATGAAGAAGATAAAACAGAAATTATTCCGCTCAACAATTGTATGATTTCGAATTATTATAATATTTCTTACTCAACAATGGTAATTTTAGGTACTTTAGATGGAAAAACAAGAATTAAAAGGATTCTTGAAACAATCAGTTTAGCTAGCGAATTTGACGATTTGCCAATTAGGGAAAATGATAAAAATATTTTATTTAAGCTGTACAATAGTATTCCTATTAAATGGAGTTCAGTAGTTGATTTTGAATCACCGGCTGTGAAAGTGTTCATTTTGTTGCAATCTTATTTTTCACGTATTCCATTGAGTATTGATCATCGTTCTGATTTAAATATAATTTTACCAAAATCTATTCAACTATTATATGCTTGTGTCGATATTTTGTCTAGTAAAGGTAATCTAAATGCTATGTTGGCAATGGATATATGTCAAATGATCAGTCAAGGAATGTGGAATAATGAAAATTTCTTGAAACAGATTCCTTATTTTGATGATAATATCATTAAAAAATGTAAAGAAAATGGTGTTGCTACAGTCTATGACATCATGGAAGTGGAAGATGATATCAGAGACAAGATCATGGAAGGGTTATCGGAGACTGAAATTTCCAAAGTTGCGGATTTTGTCAATAGTTATCCAAATTTGGAAGTTTCTTATCATTTGGAAGGCGATATTATAGCCGGGGAAAGTAAAAATATTAACATTACTATCAACAGAGATGAAGAAATGGAAGATCTAGCTATGGTTTCATTAATGTTCCCTAAGAAAAAATTTGAAAATTGGTGGATTGTTCTTGGTAACTCCGAAAATGGTGAATTGTATTCGATAAAGAAACTAGCAATTACGAAAGAATCACAAACAATTAGGATGGATTTTACTATTCCAGATGAGGGAAAGCATGATATGAACATTTGGTGTGTCTGTGATTCATATCTTGAAGCTGACAAACAAGTGGAAATTAAAGATCTTGTTGTTAAAAGTGGATAGCTTTAAAAAGTCCCTTTTTGTATATTAATTTTGTAGAGTTCTATCACAATATAGATTTTAAGTTACTTATAATTAGTTTTTTTCTTATGCCTTAATATTAATCTTCTTTGTGGGTAATAAGATCTGTATAGAGTTATAGAAAATTAACCGCTATTTATAGATTGTACATAATAATTGGGCACTGGCGTCGGATCTCAATCTTGATCCCTCATTTTGAGAACAATATCAAATTCATGTGGTTCTATAGCTAGAGACTCTGGATATTTATTCAATACCAAAGGATTGTCTGTGAAGGGTGTGTCAAAAGTAATACATTTATCCTTTTTTTTCGGTGTAACTGGTTCAAATTTCAAAATCATTTTGCTGAAAAGAATATATAATTCTCGGAATGCAAAATGATAACCCAAACACATTCTGCACCCTATACCAAACGATAGATGTTTCATGGTATGATCAATTACATATTCTCCTGACTTTTTATCTCTTAACAACCATCTCTCTGGCTTAAAGCTCAGAGCTTGTGGAAACTTTTTTTCATCATGATTACCTGCCCAACAATTCATAAATAATGTGGTACCTCTAGGGATAACAGAATTCTTATAAATAACATTACACGTTGTCTCTCTGGGTAATGACAGTGGTAAAACGGTAAATAACCTTAAAATCTCTTGAACAATGGCTTTAATATAATCACATTTTAAATCTGTACCACATTCTTCGTAGACTTGCCAATGACTCCCTTGGTAAGACTTCATCAATTCATCATACCCCCTTTTCCAAATCTCCGGATGATAATTAACGAGTTGGTGTAATCCGTACTTAAAATTTAAGGCAGTATTGTCTAAACCGGCACTGACCATTGTCAAACATTCACTTGTTATTTCACCTGGCGTTAACTTCAAGTTGTTACCATTGAAATAGGTGTACAGCAATGTATTTTTCAAGTCTTTACTTGCATTCATAGTCTCTTGAATATCTTTGCTTCTGTTTAACATTTCACAATTTTGTATGTCATTGTAGAGTTTTTTGGAATAATTGCAAAACAGGTTCAAATATTTTTCTCTTGTGTTGTATAATTCTTGAAATTCTTTATTCCTTTTGGTATCAAGTAAATGTATGATAAATCTTAAAGGAATCGGCAAATAATCAACAAAATTTTGAACATGGGATCTTACTTTTGTTATTTTATTCTCCACAACGATTATATCATCCCCTAGCATTCTATGAACGGGATCCTCTGGGTTAAATTCAAATCCATAGGTTAACCAAAGGGCTACCGTTAAATGAAAGTATTGTGCTTCCTTCAACATGTCATTTGAAACAATAGAATCTTTATCTTTTTTCTCTAATAATCGATTGATCATTAAATTACATGCTTTATTCATTATAATAAAATTAAAGTCGGTATTCCTTCTTTCACATAATACAGTTTCACTGATATTTTTTCTTGAATGTCTATAAGATTCACCTGCGGGTGTTGTCCCGACAGTATATATTCCTTTTGACAATAGTTTATGAAAACTGTAACCCATTGGTCTTGAATTATTTCCTTTAACATTTTTAGAGCACCACAATTCCTTGATTGAATCAAAACTATTAGCAACCACGATTAACCTTGTTCCAAAAAGAATTTGATAGACATCACCGTATTGTTTGGATAAATCAAGAAACTGGACACATGGAGAACGGAGCCAAGTTTTAGGTTGGGGAAAAATAAGCGTTAACCCATTTAGGATTGGAATATTGGTTTGAACAACTCTCATGTTTTTGATAGTTCTAGGGCTTATGCAAATATTAATATAATACAATAAAATGAAAACAAATGAGAGCCATCTTACTGTGCTCCATAGAAACAAAAAGATGATATGTACGATGAAAACGATGGTATTTTCAATACTTTTAGTAAAGGGGTTTAACAAATTACTAGCCATGAATTATTAGTAAAATTTACAACTGATGGTAAAAAGATCAGTATGTAGTAGGTAAGAAGTAACAAAAGAAAACGGTTATGTATATTTTTTTGTGTGTGTGACGGAGTGTATCGGAGTGTAGCTGTGGGGTGTGTGCTGTGTATAGGTGTGGTTTGTATGTTCTTTACTAATATTATTTTAACTAGTTTAATAAACAAAGTAATGTATATATGCTAAGTCTTATAAGTTAATGACTGAGTGAAAATAGAGAAGCCAATTATATGAGCAAAGAGCAAACTGGAAGAGAGAAACGATCCCCGTCTTCTGTTTTTTGAAACAAGTGCTCGCTCGTGTTGTTGTTGTTAGTTTGACTTTTTGGTCAGAGGCTAGAGGCTAGAGGTGGGATATTTGATGTTTCAATTCTTGTGGTCAGTCTTTCCCACTATATATCCAGGTTCAATATATTTACCAGTAGATTAGATAATTTTAGATGTCCAATATGGGTGAAACACAGGTACGGGCTAATTTGGCGGCATTACACGAGCTGAAACCGCAGATGCAAGAACTGAAACAAACTGTTGGTTCCTACATATTAACAGTTCAAGATGCGATACTGAAACGTCGAACCGATTATCAGAGTAAATTGACACAATTGAGATCCAGTGTGATTCAATTAAAAACTGAAATAGAAATGAACAAAAAATTGAGAGAACAGTTGTTAGAAGAGCTAACGAATGAAATGAGAAACAAAGACCAATCATCAGTTAAATTAGATGAGATGAAAATTCAGCAAGAGAGTTTGGAGAAGGAAAAGGCAAATTTTGCAAAACAATTAGATGAAATAGAAGTTCAAATAAGTGATAAACTAAGGCAAATTAATGAACAGCGTGATATTATGAAAAATCAAACTGCTTTGGTAAATGATAAGTTATATCAATTTGAACAACTTTTGGGATTACGTATAGAGCATTCAAGTAAGATTGAAGAAGATGAGGAGGGTGAAGAGGGTGAAGAAGAAGAAACCGATACTATAACATTCATTTTCAAAAATATCGATCCCAAAGATTTCTCACGTAAAGCATCGTTTACTTTAGATCCCGTCAAAGTGAAGATTGTTCATTCAGATCCGCATCTATCTGAAGATGTACTAGACCAAGCTACTAATATCTTCTTAGAAACCAAGGAAATATCATATCTATGGAAGTTTATGCGATCGGCTTTCCGAGAAATGGTGGTATCTTCACAAAGGTAATTATCATTGCTATATGATGTAATTATGAATAATTACTAAGGATGGAATAATGGAGAACTCTTTTAATTTTGAGAAATTGAAATGTAATTAGCCATATATCGTTTAGAAGACGGGTACATAAAAATATATACATGTTGAGTGCCTATACTAGTGAAGGGTAAATCGCACATTGTGAGCGATAAGAGATAAGCGAGTAAAAAGAAATGAGTCATTTCCTTGTTTTCTCCAATCTTCCATTTCCAATTTCCCTGTGTTCCCTTTTGTTTATAAAAAGCAGGTTTATTTCTCAGAGGATAGTTCTTAATGATCTTGTTGACGATGCTGGTGATATAGGGAAATTTTCTAGATAATTTTCTAGGTAATTGTTAATCATATATCTATCAATAATGACAGGCATAGAAGTTCGTGCGGTTGTTGAATCTGACTATAATGAGTGGTTAGAGCTATTCAATTTGTATTTACAATTTTATAAATCGTCATTACCGGAAGATGTGAAGGTTTCAACATTCAATAGGTGCTTAGATCCCAATGTAGCTATGTTTTCTGCATTAGCAATTCATCCTGAAACTAAAGAGCCGATAGGGCTCGTCAATTATTTGAGACAATTGAATACATGGTCAACTGCTGATAAAATATATCTGAATGATCTTTATGTTGACGAATCATCGAGACTAAATGGTGTTGGCAGAGCATTGATTGAATACGTCTTTGCCAGAGCAGACGAGATGGGCACCCCGGAGGTTTATTGGCATACTGACATGAACAACCACAGGGCCCAATTGTTGTACACCAAGGTCGGTTGGTTTGCCGGGAAGGTTGTGTACAAAAGAACCCTTCCTCCACTTTCATAATTCACCTTAATGTAATTGGTTTGTTTATCTAAATGGGCGAATTCCAAAGAAAAATTCTAGATACTTGACCGATCACTAAGTTAATGTTTATTATATATCGATAATAAATTATGAAGTAGAAAGTATAAATAGGACTCTGTTTTCTTTATCGCTTCTTTAATTCACTTTACGTTTCATAGAGTGATGTTAAGTAGTATAAAGTTTCGTTGATATTGGCTAACAAGTTCAAACCTGATATATATTTTGGAATTAATTTAAATGCATCATTTTCAAAAAAAATACATTAATTTCTTCTTAGAGAATTCGTCCTAGATAAATATGTGATTGTTTTGGTTGATTAATAATAGATTTGTTCATATTAAATAAATTCCACCAAATATTTTCACCTAATAAAATCATATTTACTTTAAGGTCTCGTATGATCAATTTTTAAATAATGGTAAGACCAATGGTTTTGTATACTTTTTACTTGGTGCATTCTGTTTAACTACATTTACAATTAGTTCTTTGTCAATATCAATGTTTGACTCATCGATTCATCAAGTTGAACAGTCATTTCAGGAAATTTATTCGACTTATCAGTTTTAGCTCTTTGAATAATCTTTTTCTGTAATTTAACTACTTCAAAAAAAGAATCTGAGATTATCTTGACTTGAGCTCAAGACTGTAGAAGTAGTAAGATTTAGGAATATGCAAATGTGTATCGGTGAATATATTGGTGACTGATATTCTTCGCTTCTATAATGAAACTATATAAAATAAGTATATAATGATTACCCTCTTATTTCTTGGTTCTCAACTCACAACCCGGAGAAATCAACTCTGCGCCTATTTTTCACTGAAAAATATATTGTGTATTGTGTACTATTGTGGATAGTATATTCCCGCAAGCAAGAAACTGTTTTTCGTTTCCCTTCCTACAAGCATCCACAAAAAATCTCTCATAAAGAAATGAGTGGAGAATCCATGCAGACAAATCTGCAAGAAAACAATAATGAAGGTCCAGCGTTGAAACGTCCAAAGTTGGAACCAGAGTCAACCAATTCCCCTTCCCCCGTCCCTCAAGTGCTCACATCCGAATCCAGACCTGAAGTACAGGCACAGATAGCTGGATTTACATCTAGTTCAGAATATACAGCAGCAGTTGTCACAAATGGAAATTATCCTGCTGTGATTGATATAAAAAGTGAACCGGCTGAAACCATTAATTCACCCTCTAATATTCCACCAACTACATCTCCTGATGTCACAAACTCTACCGCTGTTACCAGTACTAATACAGCCACATTTACTTCAACAAAGGCAGATCTCATTAGTCAATCTGGTAGAAAGGTAGAGGATATAATTGACGGGTCTGATATACGTAAATTTCTAAACAAAACATTGACAGAAAATATCGTTAAAGGGTTGGATGAAATTGTTAGACTTTGGGAGAACGGTGAATTTCAAACTGATTCACCGGATACTACAGCTACAACAGACTCAAACTCCGATGTGTTAAAAAAGGCAGTAGTTTTAAAATTCGCAGATATCCTTAAAGCATCTGTTGAGAATTAGCAATTATGTATCATGTGTGTATTTATATTATTTATCATATTGTAACTATAAACAAAGTTTAAAAGAAAACTAAAATTAAAATCTCTCTTCGTGAAGATCATACTTGTCATCCCTTAACAAGTTTAATGTATAACTCGAAACTAGTCTCAATAATCCAACTTTCCAACCTCTGAAAATCGCCTGAACCCCCCTATTTTCTTCAAATTCATCAACATCAACCTCTAATGATTGTCCCTCGTAAGTCAGTGGTCTTGATCCCATTATAATATAATATAATGTGGATAAATACCCATAATAACCGCCAAATTCAATACACATATCATCCTTTTCAATTCTCATAACTTCTGGTAGCTCTTCTCTGTCGGTCAATAAATAATTAACTTGTGCTCTTGTAAATAAAGTTTCAAATGGTAACCTTATAAACAATCCTGTTATTTTCAACAAGACAGAAAACATGTTAAAAATATAAGGATTGTTATATTTGTTAATCTTCATAGATGTTAGCAAGTATTCTGGATAGTGTAATGTAAATGATTTTATAAAACTAGTTATTAATGACGGTATTAACAATTTCTTCGGAATACTGAAAATATGGAATCTTGGAATACCCCATATTATTTCCCTAAAAGATCTACACCCTCTCGAACTTGTAGTGACAATAAATCTGGTACGTATCAAACTTAACTGCGACAGTAATAAACTAGCAAACACATTGCTGCAGATGCTCAAAATCAAACTCCAATTAGCATTTGGTGAATGTATCATATCGACAAATAAGGGATCTGGAATCCCTATTATGCCTGAAATGAATCCAGTGATCCATGATTCAATAGTATATTGCAAAGTACTCATTAAGAACGTGGTATTAACCGCCTTCAATATACCTCTCGGCCCTTCTTTCGATAATAACGAATTGATCATATCAAATGTATTAAGAGATTCTGGTTCAATTAGTATACTTAGTTTTTTCCTTGGTAGAGATAAATCTGCAGTAATTTCATTGTTCTCTCTTTGCAAAGAGCCACTTACTTTCCTACTTGGAATGCGTTCAATGTGACTGTCACGTAATTTACCTGGACTTTCATTAATAAAATATGCATTACGACCTTCGACGTCGCTATCACTATCGGTATCATCGGACTCTGAAGATAAATGGGTTTCATTATTAACTGAACCTTCCTTCAACTTTTCGGGATTTCTAGAGTTGGAAATAATTGATTGTGGGTTCCTCTTAAACGAACCAACTTGTAATAAAACACGAACAACATCAAATGGTTGACTAATCAAACATTTAAACCAGCCTTGAATGAATCTTTTCGTTAAGCCAAGTAAAACAGATTTCAAATTTGATAAATCAAAGAATTCATTCCACTCCAAATCGCTAACTGATTTATACGATGAATCTTTCGAAAATATTGGGGTATTTGCAGGTGCTTTCACCCTTGATCCAAATCCATGAATGCCAACACGAGAAATCACATTTGATCCCCCCGCTGATGCATTTCCGCTAGCAGATCCCCCTCGTTGTGCCTGTATTAATGGTAACGATTGTGAAATACTCTGTGAAGAAGCCGTATCTATTATACCTATCCCCGGCTGGTAAGCAATTGGGTAATGCAGATCGAAATCGGATCTGGAAACGTATGGACGGAGTGAACCGTCAATATAACTCTGTGTATTCATCTCTTGCAATAACACACACTTCATTTTGGTTGTCTTCGATATATGATCTCAAATGTCTCCCTTTCCTGCCCCAGTGGCAACCCTTTCATTAACTGACAACACATTGTAATAAATAAAAATTGAAGTGTAATTATACAACTCAATGGCGCAGCTCTCGCCTCTATAATTTTCCTCCTCTCGCGTTTGCATTTGACGTTACTGATAGATTTATGATTTATAGGTAGAAAACTATACTATAAATTACAGAAGGTATTCATTATATAGAACACATGGAGTATATAAAGGATGCTTGGTATTTTTTTATGTTTTAATTTAATCGGTAATTCTCCAAGAGTCTAAAACCTTCAAATAATCCCAATCTTGACTTGGACCCCACATACCGAAGGAAATCGGACATAAGTAGACAAAGAATCCAATGACTAACGCGTACAAGGTTCCATACCATGCAATTGTGAAGCTTAGCTTATTGACTCTAATATCAATAAAGTCCACAACATAACACATAGTTAACATTGCAAAATATAATGCAGGCATATAATGATGGACGTATTTCACACGACCCATAACAATGAATGGTAAGAAATGAAGGAACCAACCTAAAAATGGGTAAATACCACCATAAATTAATTTATATAATGCAGATTCTTTATCAACCAATGCATCGGAGATTGATTCTTTATCCTTGAGACCGAAATCATCAATTTGTCTTTGCCATCTCAAAATGTAACCTGCAATAATGAAAATTAAACCAACAATTGCAACGGATGACGTCCAAGTAGTTGCTGGAGAACCGATTAAGAAATACTTGAAATTTTCATCACTCCATCCACAAAGTCTAATACCAACATTTAATGTTGGCCATTGCCACCATTCAGATGCAAGATCATCTTGTTTTTCTGTATCAGGAACAAGGGCGTTATTGGTTGCCATCATGGCAATGTTTAATTGGATAAAATCTTTATAGAACGATGTTTTTGGTAATTTGAAACCTTCAGGTGGAGCCGGTAAATTTTCGTTAACATGGTCTTCAATATTCCACCAAGTTCTTTTATCTCTCTTAAATGGATTTGGCCAACAAACAACCTCACCCTGTCTAAAACCCCATGCTGGTAGTTGGTTATCACTAACACCTAAATAACAACCGAGAACTTCGTGTTTTAATCTAAAAGAAGTGGTCAAAGGATGTAAAATGGTCTTATCTTCCTTACCATACTGATCAACAATTTCAACAACCCAATTATCTTTGTTATCACCAACTGTTGCATCACCATAACCAGAAACTTCCCAGACACCCTTAGTAACAGGTGCAGCTATTTGATGAGAATGTAAGTTTCTACCTGTTGATTTATGAACGACTCTAACTCTCATACCATCAACAACAAAATGTGGTTCCTTGACTGCATTTCTTGGATCATCTCTGACCAATTCAAAAACCCAATCATTGTTCATATCTTTATGACTATATGTTGTAACTTGTTGTTGTTCAGAACCCTCTGGGAAAGTTTGGACGTGAGAATGTAATAAACCACCGGTTAATGATTGAGATTTGATTGTAACACTTGAATCCAGAGTCATGACATCTCTAGGACCAGAACTTAAAGTTGAATTGCTCAAATTAGCTTGGAAAAGTGATGACATGGTTGCATCACCGGTACCAGAACCTGATAATAAATCAAAATGAACCTTAAAACAGATTGCAAAAACAATTACTGGAATAATACAGAGACAAAAAATTCTTGCAATCCAATGTGAAATATAAGTAGGAATTGAACATTGTTTTTTACCAACTTTACCAAATAAGTACCATAAATCGACAACTGTGTAAATACCAACCAAAGAAGTGACAAATAAACCAACCATTTTGACGGAGTCTACACAACCAATACTAATACCTGTAAGTATTAACCATTTAAACCATTTTCTAGTAAATGCTTTTTCTGGGTCTCTGTTCATATTATGGAATCTGTAAAAACATAAAACAGTTGTGGTGGTAAAGAATAAAAGCATTGAATCTAATAAAATGAATCTTGCTAAAGTTGTATAAGTTGTTTCTAAACAAACCATTAAAGTAAACAACCAGGTTGTTTTTCTATTATATCCAATTTCTTTCATTGTGTAATAAGCAACAGGTACCATCAATGCACCAAAAGTTGCATTGAATATTCTCATTTTAACATAGTCAATATACTCTGGATATTCTTGACCAGATGGGAAATCCCATGATCCATTATAACCAGCTAAATAACCAGATAAACCAACCAACATTTTACCCAAAGGTGGATGAACATCGTGATAGAAGGCATGTCTTAAATAATAAGAACCAAATTTACCAAAATGTGCTTCATCCCAAACAACGTGGTTGTTGACACCAATTTTATACATACGAACAAAGAATGAAAGAGCAGTAAATAATAATGGAGCAAGATAATTTTCAACTATTAACAAATCTTTGTAGGTTCTTTGAGGGGAAATTTCTTCCGGTATTTGAATGTTAGAGTCTTTTGGGTCTTTTTGTGCTAAGTCTTTTAATTTTTGTTTCATTTCATCTTCTGTGATGTTGAAATTCTCATTTTCTTCATCGGAGACGTTGTCAATGAGTTTTTCCTTCATTGATGCAGTCATTTTGTGGTGGATGCTCTAATTGAATAGAAGTAGAATGGAAAAGAAGAAGAAGAAGAAGAAAGAATTGGTTAAATGGAAGAGAAAAAGGGCACGGGGGAGGTAACAATAGCAAAATATTAACACGTCTCAGAGAGACTGTCATAAGCAAACACATGGGCTGAAAAGAAACTTTCCGTCTCTAGTCTCTTAAGCTCTGCGAAAAACAAAAATGTAAAAATTGAAGACACGTATTATTTTTTATTTTTCTTCGTCTCTTCGCGTTCTTGGTTTACCTATCACTGACTGGCAAGGCAAAAAAATGGGGTCAACTGGGAATTGAACCCAGGGCCTCTCGCACCCAAAGCGAGAATCATACCACTAGACCATTAACCCTATTCTTGTTAAATCAGCCATTTAAAGATATTTAAACGTTTATTGTGGGAGTTAATTACATAAGCACATGCAGTTTTTTTAGGCGGTTTATGCTCTCTTAAAGCTACCTTACACTGTTAAATTACATGTATATACACCTAGTTTATAAATTGTAATATGCTATCTAATTATTAAGAACCACTGATGCTTTTTAGAGATATATTTTGACATTTCAACTAATTCAAAAAGGAAATTTTTTGTTTTTTAATTTCTTTTTTAATTTTTCACATATATTTTTAGAAAACCGGTATTTTCAACAATATTAAAGTAAGAAAAAGTGGAAAACATAAAATTCTAGTGCATTAGACTCTTGAAAAAACCAAAAATCAATAATTTTGAGCAAATGCGCAGAAAATAAAGCAACGAGATTATACCTGTTTCTGCTTTCTGTGCTATGATTATATCTCATAGTTTTAACAAACACTTGAGGTTGACCCAGAACTTAAAATTAAAGGTGAGAGTTTTAAGAGAATTTTTTCTCATTGACCACCTAAATGGGAATGGTGGTAGCACAATGTATTTCTACACAAGTTGTAAAACTTAAAACCAAACTCTTTATTTACGAGTTATGAGTTATGCCAATTGTGATAAAATAAGGAAAATATATTTACAACTTAATAATACCAAAGATTGCCAAGCGAAGTCTGTTACTAACAAAACTAGTCAAGAATTACCGGTGATGTAGTCAATATATAAGTTATAATTTATGATTGAAATTGGTTATTATTTAGATTATAGAGTGAAATAAAAAAGATAGAAAGAGGGTATGATGATTGATATTTACCAGTAAATACACAATTTATAAAACCAACAAAGAAAGACAGAACTATCACAATGAGAAACAATAAAAAAAACAACTAACTAAAAAACACCGGATCAAAACAAGTGCAAGAAAAAAAACTATTAATATAAGGTTTCAAATCAATGAAATAAAATAAAGTAAATTAAAGGTGAAAGTATAGTAAAAATAATATAATATAATATAATGAAACAACAAAGAAAATGAAAAGAAATAAAACAAAATAAATGAAGTTAATTGAAGAGAAATCAATTAAACCTGTAAACCATTGTGCAATGCAGGTGCATATTTAACTGATGAGTAAGAACTATCTTCACCATTTGCACGTTTTTCTAATGAAATATCAACAATTTCTTTCAACAATTTTTGTCCGTGATCATCATCGTACATTTGAAGCCAAGGGTGTTTTAACAACTCTCCATAAGTTGGTCGTTTATTTGGATTTTTATGTAAACATTGACTAACAAAATCATGTGCATTTGGACTAAATTTTCCTTCTGGTAAAGATGGTGGTTCACCATCAACAATTGCACTTAATTGAGAGAAAACATTATTATAAGTTTCTGGGGGATAAGGATAACAACCTTTACTAATTTCTAGAATGGATAAACCCAAAGACCATATATCACTTTGAACTGAATAAGTTGAAACATCAGGTGTTGTATGCTTAATTCTTTCAGGTGCCATATAACTTTGACATCCAATATTTGTTCTAGCTAAAGAGGCAACCAAATTACCACTAACACCAAAATCACATAATTTAACTTTACCCATTTCATTGACCAACATATTCGTTGGTTTCACATCTCTATGAATTATATTTTGTTCATCCTTTAATTGCTTTAAACCAATAATGACTCTTTTAGTTATATAAGCCAGCGCCTCTTCAGGTATACCATTTCCATAAACTTTATCTAATGAACCACCTTTCATATATTCAATACACATATAAACGGCACCTTCAACGAAAAATGCACCATAGAAATCAACAATGCAATCTGAATTACAACTATGTAAAACTTCCAATTCCATCAAAATTTGTCTAAATTTTGCATCATCTAATTCTAACCTAACCTCTTTCATTGCCATTATAATACCGGTTGGTTTATGCAAAACTTTTGAGACAACACCATAATTACCATGACCCAATTCCTCTAAGATTTCCAAATCATCCATTGAAATTCTGAATGAAGTACCATTTGAAAAATCTATACCAGTTGAATGTAATGATGCTTTACCTGCAAAATTTAATGAACCTGATTTAATATCAACATACTTTGCAAATGGGGTGAAATGGTTGTTAGATGTTGTAGTATGTTGATCCCTCTTAGATTTTAGGGATAAATTATCTAGACCAGCCAATGTTAAATTTGCTGGGTTTCTTCTATTTGGTATTGAACCATTTCTCAGTTTGTTCATATTAGTACGATTATTATTGTTATTATTATTATTATTCATGACTGGGGATCCATTTAGAGATAATTTATTTATTTGATTTTTCAGATGAGCGATATCATTGTTATTATGAACATTAGTAATGATATTATGATGATTAGTATTATTTGATCTTGGTGAATTGTTTTGTATGGAATCATTATTCTTTGGTTCGATTGTATTGGTATTACTAAAAGAATCCAAATTAAGTTTCATACCTCTTCTTTGAGATAAAGATAACTTATGCTTAGCTATTGGTTTTACATTATTTACATTAGAATCCATATTGTGATTAAATTTTTCAATTGGTGTTGATTGTTCAGTTGGAGTAATTGCTATAGTTGCACTGGCTGGCGTTGTTTGCAAGCTATTAGTATATTGTTTTTCTTCATAATTATCACCGTTAACATTATTGTTGGTGTTTGATAAACTATTCAAAGTTGGCAATGATGGTAACGGCCTGGAAGGTGGTCGAGAAGCGGGTACATTTTGGCTTGGAATAAAAGTTGAATTTTGATTTTGATTTGGAGTTGAAGGCAACGATTCAGAACTTGAAGGATTTGAAGAAGATGAAGAAGGGTGCATTTTTTGAAATTTTAATACAAAACTTAAATTTTTATTTATTGGATAAATTTTCGATTTTGAATTTAAGGAGTTTTTCTTCTTTAAATCTGAGGAAGTGGAGGGTTCTAAATTTGTTAAATTATCTTCAGAATCATCTGATATTGTGCTTGAAGAAGTTAAGGAGTTGCTTTTATTAAGTCTAAACGAAGTTCTTCTCAGCATTTCATCATTAGAAGTATTATTATTAATATTAATATTATTATTATTTTTAGAATTTAGTCTAAATGAAGTCCTTCTCGATAATTCACTATCATCAGTTAATTTTTTTTCTTCTTTTGGGGATATTATTGGAGAACCGAAAGTCGAAGACCCGAAACTTAGAGGAGTTGAAGGAGAATTAGTATTTAATATTGAAGAAGGCTCCTTTGAATCTACTGGGGAATAATTTATTAATTCATCATCATCATCGTAAGAAGTAATAGTGGAGGCATCCAATTGATCATTATTAAGATGCAAAGATTCTGATTCATAAATAGAATGAGTTTTTGATTGTTGAATTTGTTGTTGTCTTTTAGCTTGGAAAGCCATCAATTTTGCCTGAACACCAGGATTTATACCCATATTTCTCATTGCTTTTGATGCTGAAGAAGACCTCGTCAAATCACCCAAATTTTGAGACATTTTAAAATTTTATTAAATATTATTGGATATTAATTGATAGTTATGATGGGATATTAGGACAAAAAAATTGTATAGGAAAGTTATAAAAGGAATGTAAGGGGGTATTTAGGAATCAAAGATAGATTAATTATAATTATAATAATAATATATTATTATTATTATTATTATTATTATTATTATTATTATTATAAATGGATGTTGGTGTATCGTATGTGACAATCTTAGAATTAGTTAATTGATGAGTTGTAGTGATCAAGAGTAGTAAGTTAAACCGGACGATATGAAAAGGTCAAATGAAAGGTCGTGTTGTATTTCCGACGTTGAATAACGGGTATCAGGAGGGAAAGGAAGATAGGAAGGAAGTACGAGGGAAGGGAAAAGAAGGGTAGTTCCTCCATATATAGCTTTAGCCAGATCTGGTTTGGGCAGATGTCGTGTAGTGTGTAGTGTGTAAGGTGTAGTGTGCGAGTGGTGAAGAGTGAAGAGTGAAAAGTGAAAAGTGAAAAGTTGAGCAGAGAGCGGACCGAAATTGGAACTATGTAGGATTAGGGATTGGCCGGGATTTACAGGTTAAAATTGAGCTTAAATCTTAAATATCAGTGTTAGGCCTAATAAGGCCCTGGGGGAAGCAACTTTATTGGCGAGTTTGCATTGCTGTGCGCTGGGCCGCAGGGTGGAATGCGGAATGCGGAATGCGGAATGCGGGATGCGGGATGCGGAATGTGGAGTTTTAATTTGTAATTTTTGATGAGATTGGAGATTGGAGATGGGAGATGGGAGATGGGAGATGGGAGATGGGAGATGGGAGATGGGAGATGGGAGATGGGAGATTGGAGCAATAGGGGCAATGGCCACCTTTTGTAACTTATAATAACAATAATTATAATGTTCCTGGTGACGAAAGACGGAAGTGATTGAGGGGGCACGTTCTCTACAGTTCTTCGCCTCCCTGTTCCCGCAAATTAAATTAGTGCATCGCCCTCTAAAAGCACATATATTACACACGACACACAAAAAGAGGGAAAGAAACAACCAAAGACCCCCCTCAGCAGAAACCCATCTGGTTTTTGGTTTTGCATATAAGATGTGTACCATGTACCTTGTACACCTTCCTTCATCTTACGGTGCAACATTTCAACAGATCTCACATGCCACAGACAATAGGCAATAGACAATAGACACATTCGATGGGGCGGCCTAGGGACCCCTGGACGCAGCGGAAGCTTGCCTGTTTTCTGTGTCAATTTTCATTTCCCTCCTGCTTTGGTTAATCGATATTGCAAAACAAATAACAATAAAAGAGCGATCCCCTCAATCCACAATTCCCCACCAGTTGCTGCTAGCTGTAATAAACTTACAATTATTGTCAAATTGGGGGATTTTAACATTTGCCGTTTGCCGTTGCTGTGGGCGTTTGACGTTTTGAGCGTTTCTGACCGTTCAACCTTTTTATTTTTTATCATTCTTGAAGGCTTGAAAGGAAAGACTTGTAATTAGACGAAGTAATTAATTTAAATTCAATATCTATTTATACTTCTATTAGTAGTTATAAATTAGATATATATATATAGATATTGTAAATCACAAATTACATGGTGCAGTTTACGAGTTAAATTTAAATTCTCTCACAATAACAACTCCAGGGAAACGAAATTAATAATAATAAACGAGAAAATTGCTCTTCGTCGTATATTTCTTTTAAACTTTCACAGGCCCCATTTCATCAACAAGTAGCGCCGCCAGCTGCTTATCTGTGCCCCCAATTCCAATTTCCCGATTCATACCGCTCTCTCAACGACGCCGGCTTTTATTTCTGTCAAGCTGCAACACTAACCTCCTGGTTCCAGATCTTGAAATTCTCTACAATTTACAATTCACAACCACATACGACAATAACCCATATTTGACCATTCTCGAATTAACCAAAGAAGTTAATTACTGTAACCAGTTCGACCATAGGACGAAAACCAATTCGGTCAAAAATATTCGCGTAAATCTATTTTGCTCTACATTATTTCATACCCAACCAGCGATTTCAACCTCTGATTTATAATCAGGGCTTTTGAACCCACAATCTTTTCTCAACTAAAAAACTCATATAATTAATTGCCAATTTTGTTATATATACCTTATTTACGTGATTACATCTTTTCGTCTTATGGTGATTAAAAATAATATATATTTATGGGTGTCACTGGTTTTTTTGGAATTCCTCCCGGGTCCAGAATTGTATTCCTTTAAATTTTGACACAATCTAAAAAAAATTTAAAACTTAGTAGCGACCTAAATAAATAAAGGTTTTAAGCAACTTTTCTTAAAACGGCCGAGCTGCATACCTAATACTTTCCCCTGATAATTCACCGCTTTATTCATCAATCCGTATTTCCTTATATATATTAAGAAAGTACTGCAAACTTCAAATATAATCGAAAACGATATTGCATGCATTAAGCAAATACTAACGAAGTGTATAAACATGCGATTTTTTTTATTTTACCAAGTGATATTCTAGATTTTTACGATTCATGCCCTTTGACAATGCTTTGACAATTACACCTCTAACGTCTATTAAAAACACGCTATAGAATAAAGAGCAGCATGACCTGAGATCGACATGGCTGTCATGCTTGGTTCTAGATTCTAGAATTTCAAAGACGTATTTTCAAAGATGTAAAATTGGTAGGCGTGCCGACCCGACGCCAGACACAATTTCTTGGTGCAGAGGTGTTTCAAATTCTCACCTTTTCGCTTGCACCTTCCCAATGAAGCAGGTATATCTTGCTCGCCTAGCTGCCGGGCCGTGTTAGCCTGACCTTCCTATTTGAGGCTACACGCCATCGGAATCTTTTAAACAAATTTACACCGGTCACCGCCTGATATAGTTTAATGACTCAAAATGGATCCGTATTTGATAATTTTTTAAATTAATTAAGTATACGTTATCTCGCGGTATATTCATTATTAAAATTTTCTTTCTCACAGATTTGGGTCAATTGAAAAACTAACAGTTATGAATACATGTTTCTATTTTTTCATTTTCTTTTAATTCATAATTATCTTAATTGAAAATCTTAATAAAAAAAATATGATCTCATAGCTTAACACAATCAACTATGTCTGAATCAGAGAAGAAGAAATCAAGAAGTCGAAATGGTTGCAAACATTGTAAGAGATCAAAGATCAAATGTGATGAAGTTAGACCGATTTGCGGCAATTGTTTGAAAAATAATAAAAAATGTGATTATTCTTTAACATTAACTTGGGGTGGTAGGCCATATAAAGTACCCAAAATCGAAAAATTAAATCCAATCGCAAATTTATCCAGATTACAGTTAAAACAGAAATCGGAAAAAATCAAAACTGAAAAATCACATCCAACAGTACCGTTATTGATAATCAACGAATCAAATACAATTGAGCATGACAAATCGGAAGACGTAAACCACAAAATAAAAAATGAATCTATAGCACCAAAGAACAATAATGATAAAGTCTTAAAACCAAGTTTGAATCCTTCTGAAAATTTAAGTTTCCTCCTGAAAATGTCAAATCAGAAGAAAAAACCAAAGAATATGATAAGTTATAGACTCAAGAAGAATAAGTTTTTATCAACTTCATCATCATCATCATCCTTGAAACCTGAACCAGAATCTATAATATCTCTACAGGAAAATACACAATCTTTTCAATCTTTAGAAGAGTCCTATACCCAGCCCAGCTCCAATAGGCAAAGTGATACCGTTTCAGGTTTCAACAATGAAATATTATCTAATAATATACAAAATTTAAATAACGTCCTGGGAAACTTCTTTAATGAAAAGCAACAACAAGCAACCCAAATATCTCCTTGGTCTTTTCTTGAAGATATTGGATCAACAGCAGAAATATTTGATTTCCCATCTGCTGCGGCCACACCTAGAGTGGTGTCACTGGATGAAAATGATCCCACAGCTGTTGATGACAATTTACATCTGACAGATAATGATATACTTAATACCAAAATTAATAACGATACTAATAGCAACAACAACAACAACAACAACAACAATAAAGATAATATTAATGTGTTAAGCGAAATTAACGAAAACCAATTTAGTCTGGATGAATTTGCTTATGATATTGGCAAGTTACAAGAAATAACCACCACACCCGATAATAGCCTTCATATGCCATCCATGAACCAGTGGAGACAAATATCATCTGATATCGACGATAATAATAATATTACTACTACTAACACTACTACTGAATACCCGCTACTTACAATTCCATTTATTACATCGACAGACTCTCCTTCCAGCTCAATATCAGACTTTTTGGAGCCAATTCCGAGGGGAATATTGCCATTACCTGATATGCTATTGAATAATTCCTATTATTACGATTCATTTTTATTTTTCACCAATTTAACATCATCCATTTTAACACCTGCAGATTCCAATGTTTATATAAATAATCCATTTAAAATGGTTTTACCAAAACTTGCTATGACTAATAACGGTATAATGTCTTTAATTGTTGCATTTGGGTCTCAACATAAAAGCTTTCTTTTGAAAAATGATTCATCTGAAATTGTAGATTCATTATTAGGGAATGCTTTAACAGATTTATTGGCATTGTTAAATAACAAGGACACCTCCACTGCTGATTTGACATTGACATTGGTTATGTTTTTCACTTCTTTCTTAGCTTTCAATTATACATCTGATAAATGGAAGGTTCACATGAATGGTGCCAAGCAAATATTTTTAATGAGAGGATATAATAAGCCATTTGATAAAATTTTATCTGATTTTAAAACTGATGGTTCATTAATCAGTGGTGAAATTAAAAAATCAAAATTACTTTATTTTTTGATTCGATGGTTTGCATATATCGATATATTTACAACTTTGTCTTCTCCATTAGAACCGTCGGAGGATGAGGTCGTCAACCATTGTGCAAGTTCACCAAATAATTTGGATTCTTTATCACCAATTTCTGATAGCTACTCCTCTCCAACGTCATTTGCATCACCATTAAATTCACTGGAGATTAATAAGGATATGAAAATAGAGGAACTTAAAGAATCTACTGATGGAGAAGATAGCAATGATGCTGGTCAAATAGATTATGAAGTAATTCATACCGAAGATGATTTAGTCAAAGATGAGTCACATGAGGATATCGATTATATGCTTGGGTTCAAACTAAAATTACTTCCAATTTTTTCACAACTTTGTAAGTTAATCAAACGTGTGAATCTTATTAAACGTTGTAACATGCTAAAATTAGGTTCTTCCAGCATTTCACTACCATCGAAAATTATTGAATCCGCCATAAACATCCAAATGAAATTACAAAAATTGAAGTTCACAGAATATGATGAAAATTCCAATTCACCAAAATCAAAATCACTTAATGCCATCATTGCTTCTAATCATTGTTTTCTACAGATGGGGTTGATCCAACTATATCGAAGAGTTCTATTAATGCCTAGAGACTCAAAAGTCATCCAACAATTGTCAACTAATATTCTTAGCACCATGTGTAAATATATCGATACCAAACAACCAAATTCTTTGGGTTTGATATTACCATTGTTTATTGCAGGCTGTGAATGTAAAAAGGTTAATTTGCATTCTGTATTTATTGAAAAATTACACGATTTCCAAGAAAAAGGATCTTTATCTGCAGAGGTAGGATTGGAGATTATGCTTAAATGTTGGGAAACTGGAGAAGACTGGAACCAGATTATGTTACAATACGAAAAACAGGTTGTTTTTTTATAATTTTTTTTTGAATATTTTTACCTTATATCCTTGTTATATGAACAATGTGTATTATTGATTTTTTACTAAGCGATTCTTTAATTTATAATTACTTTTATGTTTGACATGCAAAGTTATCTGTTTTTATTGCAACATTTCTTTTTTAATTTATATATTAGTGACAATAGGTAAACAAGTTCTAGAACTGGTAAATACTTTTTGAAAAGCTTTATCATTAAATGTTAAGATTATAGTCAATATAAGAGAATAAAGCAAAATAAAATTGCAAAAAGACTATTAGAAAAAGTTTGATAAACTTGTATATATAGGAAAAAATGTTACTGTCAAAAATGCCGGATATCTAGTTAAACATGTTTGATGTTTACTCTGGAGAAAACCTTCTCTTTTGATTCTGCTTCATAGGTGTTAAAATCTCCCTCAACTGCCTCAACTACATTTTCAGTGCTGCAATTGTCGTTGCTATTTCCCTCTTCATCAATATTACCTCTAGGTCCTAAATACCAATTTTTTGCATCAACAGCGTACCATATTCCTGAAAAAATAAAACAAAATCCTAAAATTACAATAGTGTAATTCATATTTTCCTTGTCGACTGGCATATAATTAGGGAAAATGAAAACAATGGAAACAAACAATGTCCAAATACATGCAAAGGACATCACTGGTTTTGAAAATCTACCTAAATTAAATGGACCTGATTCAATGCCCATTTTTTCTTTATTAAATAAAAAGATACCAATAACCATAACATAAGACCAATCACAACATATTGCATTAGCAGAAAAAATGGCATTCATGGCAATACTTGAGCCTAAATTGATTAATACAAGACAGGCATCAATAAAGCAGAGTAACCAAACACATCTTATTGGTTGACCAGTTCTTGGTTCTAGTTTATACCAAATTTTTGAAAAAGGGAAAAGTCCATCTCTGGAAAAAGACCAAAGTGTTCTGGAGATATAGCAAAATGCAGCACATCCAGTAAACCAGAGAATAACAAAAGCTAGTGAAACATAGGCAGTAGTTGCAGTAGTACCCATCGCATATTCCGAAATGGCAATCAAAGGTTGACCCGATGGGGAGTCTAAAATTAAATCAAAGTTGGATCCCATACATAAAACCAAAACAATAATTAATACCCAACCTAAAATTGCATTTGCTGCCAATGCTGTAGAGATGGCTAACGGAACATAATAAGCAGCATTACATGCTTCCTCTGATATTCTTGAGGTTGCATCATAACACGTCATAACCCAGGAGACTTGTAAAAACCCAAAGAGAAAGGCCCAGCCATCAGCTTTCCAACCCGTTGAATTGATAATCGTACCAAAAGTGTATCCTTTTGTATTAATATCCGGGCATTTGACTAATAGAGTTACAATCAATGCAATTGTCGTAACAATGTTGATAACACAATAGTATTTAGTTATGCTAGATAGAATCTTACTTGGAAGTGAATTGACAGCAGCTTGTGAAATTAAAATCAAAATGGTGACTGCTGTAATATGTCCACTTGTTGGAATATAAGTATAATTACTTCTTAATGAGATAAGTTCTAATAATAAAGTAGCAGCACCGAAATTAGCAGCTGCAGGCCCAGTGATTGCACCAACAACATAAATCCAACCATTAATCCAACATAAGAGAGGAACATATTTTTCCTCTACTAAATGAGAAATAACATAATACATAGAACCAGAGGTTGGGAAAACAGACGTGATTTCAGCAACAGATAAACCAATACACATACAACCGATACATCCGGCAAACCATGCCCAAACCATACCTGCTGGGCCACCCGAATATAATGGATAAGCCAAAGTAATTGAAATCGTTCCTAATAAACCAGAGATAGAAAATGCAAATGAAAATGCTGAAAAGAAACCATAACTTCTACTGAATTCTTGCTTATAACCCAATTCAGCAAGTTCTGCCTCATCTGAGTTAGTAAAATGATGATGAAGAGAGTATGCAGATTTTGTTTCTTCAACCATTGATACGTTGCTAATATTTGATGATAATAGAAAGTCGAAAATTCTGAAATACGTGAAAGAACAAAATATATATGCAAATTGAAAAATATTTCTCAAGGAAGAGAAAACCATAAATATTTAAATCTCAGCATCAGTAAGTTGGTTGTTCAGTTATTTCACTGTAATTTAGTTATAAACAATTAACTTTATTATATAAATATCTTATCAAAATGAAATGTAGAAGTCAGTACAAAGACGGGCCGTTAATTATTATAACAACGGTAACAAAGCTAACTAGAATATATCTACTTTTCAGATAAGCATTTTTCAGATGATCAGTATGTAATGGGTTCATTCTAATCATCTGAAAAACTTTAGCCGTGTATATACGGCATACGCACATTTAGGGTTTAGGTAAGGCCCCAGTCCCAGGTTTCGTATTGCCGCCAGATAAATTGATAAACCCGAGTTAAGCATTATTTGATTGTTAACAAACGGCTATGACAACTGCCCATTTAAAATTGTACGCCGCAAGCCGCTAACAGTTACGGATTCGAGTATCCAAAAAGAGCCTTTAGCTTTTCAATGTTTTATACATTGTCCTGTTTGTGGAGCATATTTTACTTGGATATTAGACATGGTACCCATCAGATTAATATTTTTTGACAGGTTTGACATAATTCTGCAACTATTTCTTTAGAAGTAGTTGTCTGTCTTTTCCCCAGCAGATCCTGCCATGATCGCTCGTAAAATCAGTTTGTTAGTTTTTTAGCAGGACATTTTGCCCAATAGTAGACCGGAAAAATTGGTGTCTGGTTCTAATCAGCTGCATTAGGCCGCTTACGGCCCTTCGAAAGGGGCATGTGGTCGGCAACAGATGGCGAAGCTGCAGCGTCTTTTCCCCCTGCGACGGGCAACCTAATAATTAATAGGTATGAATTCCGCGGAATTTATAAAATTCAAATTTCCACGGAAGTCGGCAGCCAGCGTATCTGAAACTTTTTTTCCGATGTGCCATTAGTCGAGAGTCGAGAGTCGAGAGTCGAGAGAAAGTTTCTTATCAGGAGCTCCGCACAAGGAAGTTAGCCAGTCAGCTTTAAAATTTGTTTTGTTGATAACACAAAAGAAATATTAGTAGTTGATACACCTTAAATGTAATTTACGTATTATCCTATCTTTATTACAGATACACACAAGGCAAAAAACTAATCTATCTTGCGGAACTAATAAGCAAAATGATCAGCGTGTTACCAGTTCCAATTATGAAGAACATCATTACAAGAAAGATGGGGTGAGGAATGTTTATACAATGTTCAAACCACACTAAATGCTTATTATCACCAGAGATAGATTTTGGTATTGGAATCATTGGCGTTCCATTCGATACTGCTACAACATATAGAAGTGGTGCAAGATTTGGCCCAAGAGCTATTCGGGAAGCTTCACAATGACAAACTTCATTAAGGGGATTCAATACTAGAGCATGTATCAATCCTTATCAAAAATGGGCATCACATATAGATTGTGGTGACATACCAATTACCGCAATGCATAATATAATTTTTGTGAAGTAAATAACAATAGCATTTGAAGAATTATTATTACGTAGAAAATCATTAATAGATTCAACTCACCCACCAAGATTGGTTGCGTTGGGTGGTGATTATTCAATCATTTTAGCATACTTGGTCTCCTAAGGGGTATTCAAGTTATTGGTTCTTGGAACAGAGCAAATTTACTCATGGTTCAATGCTCTAGATGGCATTATAACTGGAATTTCAGCTACTGAATGGAATGATTTTGATGACGATACTAGACAAGGATGGTTGATATATACAACCAAAGATGCTTGGTTAGATGGTCCTAGAGAATCAGACAAACTTGTTGCTGGAATTCAATCCAAGATTGGTTATGCACCTACATATATAGGTGTTGAAGTTTTTTTTTTATGGATACAGGTTTCACACCAGGTACTGGTATCCTTGAAGCAGGTGGTTTGTTGCCAAGAGAAACACTTTATTTATTGAGAAAATTGAATGGAAAATTGATTAGTGGTGATATCATTGCAGTTTCTCCAAGTTCTAATCAGACTGAGATTACTAGTAAAATTGCCCCACAAGTTGTATTTTAATTGGTCACAACAATGGCTCGGAAGAAAAACCTCTTTTAGCATTAAACTAAATTGAGATTTTTCAACGCACACACACACACACACACACACACACACACACACATATATATTTATAAATCTTTTGTGTGGTTAGGTTTTACTAATTTTTTTCAAACCCTAGTAATGTGTATACCATAAAATAGAGCTATGAATTTTTTATCTTCATAAATCCAAAATATAGAAAAAGATTCCCTTGTGTGGTTTAACTAAGATGGGAAAACCGTTGCACTCACATACTTACGATATATATACGCCAAAAAAAAATAATTTATGTATGCATCAAGTTACTACTAAAAATAATATAAAAGTTTTTAAATTTAAACACAATTTAGTTTTTTATAACATTTTAAAAAACTTGTTCTCTCAGAATGTTTTTGCCAAAAGATACTTCTCAAACGCTTATTTGTTTCCCGGGTTAAAATGGCATAAAGAAGACCAAAATTTCCAAAAATCCGATAATCGCATTACATGCCCATATGGGAACACTAGATCCACTTTTTTTCACCAAAAAAGTACGCAACTGGAGCAAAAGCAATTTGATTCGCAACTACACATAAAGCAACACCTGTTGTACGTGCCTTTGCAGGAAATACTTTCGGAGTATATGTATCTAAACAACCATAGTAAATATTAATAAAGAAATACCTTGCAGATTCAAAACCTGCATCTGCATTTGGTGTTTTAACTGTGATATAACCAACTAAAATTGCCATTCTAGAAAATGCCCTCAATATCACTGTATTTCTTCTACCTAATTTTGGGATTAAGATTACAACCTCCCCAAAATTGAGTCAAAAATACCAACAAAATTAACAATAGTGGAATTTCTACGCACTAAGTATGGACTACTGTCAGTATCTCTCTATTAGGTTCCATGATATAAGACAATATAATAACTCGATTAACGTTATAATATAAATAAGATATAAATATTTCTTCTACACCTATCACATGTGGTTTCTCCAGATTTCACTTGCTCGTATTTCTATTTCTTCATATTCTAACAGAGGCTCAACTGGTAGCAAATTGTCAGGGGAATAAAACAGACTCGAGTTTTTGAATGTTCTAACTTTTGCAGCATGTACCGAGACCTGTTTGGTAAACGGAATTCTGTTATATTATTCTATGTAAATGTCAGAAATAAGAAGTAATTAAAAGCGTGTAATTTATTGATCATACTAGTTGAGAAAACCGATTGTGCCAAAAATTTTATTATTCAAATCCAGGAGTTTTCCAATCATGTTTTCTATGTTTTGTTGATGTTTCGTATTTAACTGTCATTCCTGCGAAACCTCAACAAAATATTAAACAACAATGCCTAAAGCAACAACTAGCTCGATAATATTTAAAGAAAAGCAACCAGTCAAAACATAGAATGATCATTTGTTGCACAAAGGGCGTCATAATGTTGATTATCAAATTACAACTAAAACAACTGAAACTGAAATTGGTAAATTAGTAAAACACGTGGAAGCCGGCCTAGGTTTCAATTCAAATCCAAAATTTGATGTAAAGATTCATATTGTTTTTGACCCTGAAAGTTACAACACCATCAAAGCATTCATCTTTAATTCATTGAATATTAACAAAACTCATGTGCCACCAACTAACGACTTTGGTGCTGCCTGTCGTTTCAAATTGTTATCTTGGGAAGCAATTAATATGTTATTTTGGGAAGCATTTTAACCAGAAGTTATGAAAAATTATGCGAGATTACCAACTTTGTGTACAAATGCAGCTCGAGTAGATTATAATGTTGGTGGGCATCTTTCTATTTCTCCATTTACAAATACCATAGCAAAGAGCAAATAATTATCTGATATTGGTTCAAAAATTGTTGATCTTAAAATAAAGCCTATTTGAGATGCAGATTTTGTTCACATTAATGTTAGACTAAAAACTTCCGACAAAGTCAAAATTTTAAAGAATTATTCATTATCTGAAGCTGAAATAAAAGGTGAATTGAACATACAAAATTCAAGTGCTGGAAAGAAAATTTCATTATTGACTGAAGTCCATTATAATTCAATTACAATCCTATTGGTGATTATGTTGAACTTAACACAAGGAGTCAAATGTGGTCAAACAGTCGTTATCAGAGTTGATAAAACTAGAGCAAGAGTTCCCAATCCCCCAAAAGGTTCTGATACGTTAATCCAAAATAGTGTCTCATTTCAACCTGCTTCAAAACCTGTTATTAATCACAATATAATCAGTTTTGTTATTTCTCATGCAACCGGGGTTAATGGGAATTTGAATAATTGTGTTATTACCACGACCAAGCCATTGGTATTACCCAAGAGTGAATACAACAAATTTTATAGAGACTGGATTGACTACAATTTTTAAAAATTAGAGTCACATTTACAAATGATGAGGGATAATATTTGTACAGATTATAATAATAACAAAAACTTTGATTCAGATGAATTTGTTAGTAAATGCCACAAGATTGAAAAGTACACTCATGGTATTTACCCAAAAATAAAATGTGTTTGCACTTATAGTTTTTCATCCCCATATTTTAATCTTCCTTATGAAGAACTTTAAACTACATTTTTGATAATTTCCTTTTTTAATTTTTGCTTCTCCTTTTCTTTTTTTTTCACCTTTTTACTTTAT
Organism: Pichia thaimueangensis; assembly: GCA_030569635.1. NCBI lineage: Eukaryota > Fungi > Ascomycota > Pichiomycetes > Pichiales > Pichiaceae > Pichia > Pichia thaimueangensis. The sequence continues at coordinate 192,362 of JAJMLM010000187.1, read as the reverse complement.
TTTATTTTATTTTATTTTATTTTATTTTATTTTAAATAGTATAATGGTGATAAGTATCTCTTAAATTTATTTATATAGTTAAATTGAAATTACCTAGAAAACACTCTTGTATATGAAGTATCAATCATCATCTCCAATATACATCAAAGCTTGTCTTCTACCACTTCTAGAATTTTTCATATTTTTCAAAGCATTCAACCTCTTATTCAATTCATCACTTCTTTTAAGTAAATGGTCAATTGATATCAATTCTTCATGCCTTTTAAGTCTCAATTCAGGATCAAAACCTGTAAACAAAGCCGTGGCTTTACCTTCGCAATCGCTTGTTCTTTTGAATTTTAAGATCTTGGAATGGAAACTCCAGAGGGTTGTACGATGACAAACACTAATGACAGTAATATGCAATTCCTCTGTTGCAATCCTATAACATTCACGTTCCAAATCAGAGGATATACTAGAAGTACATTCGTCCAAGACTGCAAATTTTGGTTTGTGATAATATAGTCTAATCATTGCCAATCTTTGTTGTTCTCCAACAGATAAAAGATCCGGCCATTTCTCAACACGATCGAGGCACGGAATCATAAAGACACAATCTGAAGTGTAACATGTTTTACTACCGTTATTATTATCATTACTATTGAAATCACGTAAATCTAGTTCAATATTTTCATCTAATTCATTATCAAAATCCAATAAATATTCAAGATTAACCTTACGTAAAAGCTCAATCAAATATTCGTCATCATTTACAAAAGAGCCAGGATTTTCTTGTTTTGCCTTTAATATTTTATTCCTATATTCATCATACGAGTCTGGATAAATAATTTGTTCTCTCAATGTTCCATATGTGAAATAACTTCTCTGTGGCAAATAAAAAAGATCTCTTTTGTCATAGGGTACAATCAACTTCCCCGGATTCTTAACCTCCCATAAACCACCCAATATTCTAAACAATGATGATTTGCCACAACCATTTGGACCAATAATTAATAAATTATCTCCAGGTTTAATTGTAAATGTCAAATTTTCAACCAACACGTTACCATTTGGAGTAATTAGCGGGACATCAGTAAAGCTAATTTCATCACCATAACTGACATTTGAACCAACCAATAAAGGTTGTTGTTGTATTTGCTGTTGAAGAGCAGAAGTTGAAGAAAGGTCTGAAGAATCAAGATTAACCGAAGATATACTTTGGCTAAAATTAATTAAAGACTCCAATTTGGAAGATTCATTTATTTCAATCAATTCTTTTTCAAATTCCCAAATCTCATCTGCATAACCTGTCATATTTTGAATATTTTTCTTTGATTGTATCAATTTACCCAAACTATCACTTGCCTTTAAAAGCAAACTTCTATTGGCGACAAAATCTGATGATAGTTCGGAGATCAACTCATCTGTTGGAATAAAGTTAGTAATATAGGCAGATGTGAACGTTGGCACTGCACATAATAAGAGTCCAAAAGCACCTAATGTGTATTTAAAGATAAAACTAATTGCAAAATTATAAACTGCCATTCTTCTCAGAGTCATTCTTTCAAATCTTTCAAACTCAAAATATGAAGTATCCAACAAATCTATTTCTTTTGAATGCCCCTTTGCAAGTGCTATTTCTTCATTATTAATGATAATATTGGAATGAAATTCATGAAATTTATTTTCAAGGGTGTTTCTCATGTTGTTCAAAATGCTAAAATTTGGGGTGAAAAATTTTAATATTAGAGTTGAGAAATTTGCAACCAAGCCTAACAGGAGGGCACCTTCTGAAGAATTTTCACTTGATTTTGACATATGATTTGCGGCAATTAATATGTCTAAGATTGGGGTTAACAACTGTGATGGTAAAATACTAAAAGAATCTGCAAAATGTTCCACGGTTGAGGTCAAACGATGATTTGGATCTGAAATTGAAGAAGTTTTGGAATTTAATAATTGATATATTGTTGAATTACCATTTGAAGGTAAATAGTCATCTAGTAAAGTTGTAGTTAAATTAATTCTGATTGATTGAGACAATAGTTTCTTTGATTTTTCCAAAATAGAATCGGTAACAGAAGTAGGGATCCCAATCAGTAACCAAAATAATAAGAATTTGAAGAATTGTTTAAATTTTCTGGAGATGAGGGAAGATACCAAGTGACCATCCAAAGTTGCAAGTTTTAAAGTTAGATAAGCTTTGAAAAACAATAGTGAGATTTGCAAAGATAATTGATAGAAGGATTGCAAAGTTTTCGGATTTTTGAAATTTAGTTTAGAGAATAGTGCAATAAATGATGATTTGTGAAGTTTTTTGGAGAGTTTGAGTAATATTTTTTTAAAATTTACTAAATTTGTGATACTATTTTTTGTTGGAGCGGTGGGGAGTTCAGATGTAGTGTCTGTTTTGATGGTACCTGATTGAAAATTTGGGTTGAGGGTTGAATTTGACTTTAATTTAGACTTCAATTTAGACTTTGGTTTAGATTTTGAGCCATTGTTGAATATCATGTATATGACTATAAAGTAACATACTCTCAAGATGTACTTTCTTCTCTTGGAGTAAAATAACAAAATGTTATGTATAGACCGGAGGAGAACGGCATTCCCCCTATTAAGGTACTGTTGGGAGTCGTACATCAATATTTAATGATTATTTTTTGTTTTATACAGTATCTACAGAAATGCATAGTGTGTATGTGGAAAGGCAGTGGATAGAGGGGATGCCTCTTAAATAATAATGCTGCCCTTCCCCTTCCCCTTCCACGGCCTCGGCCTCGGCGCAACTCCGACTCCGAGCCCCGCAGCGCATTCGCAGCGCATTCGCAGCGCCCACCGTCTAAGCGCCCACTGTCTAAGCGAGCACCGACCGCCCCGCTCCCGCCGGGGCAGAAACAGCAATAGCACGACGCCCCCGCCCCTCCTGGCCGGCGACGCGGGCAAACTGCCACCCCCACCGGAAACACACCTCGTGGGCAAAGATCTCTCCGAACCCCAGCATCATCCCGTTGACAAAGGGCAACACGAGATTGATCCCACACTTCACAATAAATCCTCCCATCCTCCCAAAGACAAGGTCATACTCAGGTGATGGAGAAACCTGGACCCTTGTCACGGCAACATCCTTGCCTTTTTCACTGCCTTTTTCACTGCCTTTTTCACTGCCTTTATCACTGTCTTCATCATCATCTTCTACTTCCTTTTGTTCTTGCTCATATTCAAGCACCTCATCTGCCAGCTCAGCCTGGTCAATCGCAGTCCTGATGCTCTCTACCGCCTCAGAAGCACCGTGTATCGCATTCGTTGGAATATCAGTATCCATTATCTATAATAAGTATATATTTATCTCTCAGTCGTTCTTTTAGTCAGGCGATCTCGGTTAACTGTCAGCCCCAGAACATAGGACCTACACGTTATATACGCAGCAGACACACACTGCCACATGCACAGTAATCCTTAATCCTTAATCCTTAATCTCATACAATCGCCCTACACGCGAACAAAATTTCCTTACTCCTAATTAACAGCCACAAGCCACAAGCCACAAGCCACAAGCCACAAGCGACAAGCCACAAGCCACTAACCCCAACTTTTGCCGCATCTATCACTTAATTGCATGAATCTCTGATTCATTAAACTCAAACTACGATTTTTGGTCCCTTTTGTTTGGCTATCGCAAAACTGACTTACTGTTTATACTGAACCCAACCTCCCCATCAAATTATCCATATTAATAATGTCATTAGATGATAGTCTTTGCTTTGCAAATACCCCAGATAGTCACCATCTGGATGAACATTATCACTTAGATGATGATACGGCTACTGAAAATGAAGCATCAATAGTTGGTCGAGCATTAACTGCAATAGTAGATATCGGTTCAAATGGTATTAGATTCTCCATCTCTTCAAAAGCTCCACATCATGCAAGAATCATGCCATGTGTTTACAAGGATAGATTAGGTATTTCCCTATTTGATGCCCAGATTAATGAAGATTGTGACTCTCCATTAAGCAAAAAACCAATTCCTGAAGATGCAATTCAAGAAATTATACGTTCAATGAGAAGATTTAAATGGATCTGTGAAGATTTTGGTGTTCCTTCAAATGGTGTTCAAGTAGTTGCAACTGAGGCAACTAGAGAAGCTTCAAATTCAAAAGAATTTAGAGATCAAATTTATCAAGCAACAGGTTGGAAAGTCACACTTTTAAGTAAAGAAGAAGAAGGTATAACAGGTGCTTATGGTGTTGCCTCATCATTCCATGAAGTACAAGGTATATTTATGGATTTGGGTGGTGGTTCAACTCAATTAAGTTGGATCATATCTAAAAATGGTGAAGTCAAAATCAGTGAACATCCAGTTTCTTTACCTTATGGTGCTGCTGCGTTAACTCATAGAATGAAATATGAAGATGCAAATGATTTATTTCATGAAATCAAAAGTTCTTATCAAGTTGCTTTGGAGAAAATAAATTTACCACAGATTTTAATTGACGATATAAAACATAATAATGGCACTAAGTTATTTTGCTGTGGTGGTGGATTAAGAGGTTTGGGCCATTTATTAATTGCAAATGAACCCGATTATCCAATTCAGACTATAATAAATGGTTATTCTGCAACTTTTGAAAAAGTTGAAAATATGTGTAATTATTTATTGTTGAAAAGGAAAGTCCCTAGGTTTGAAAATTTTAAAGAAAATTTACACTCAAATTCAAATTCCAAAATCTTTTGTGTTTCAAATCGTAGAGAACAACAATTACCCGCCATTGGTTTATTATTATCTGCAGCTTTTGAATCATTACCTAAAATTAGAACTATTCACGTAAGTGAAGGTGGTGTCAGAGAAGGTGTTTTATACTCAATGTTTTCAAAACAAATCAAATTGGAGGATCCGATTATAACCGCAACTAGACCTTATGCTCCACTATTAGCTCATAAATATATGGAATTACTTAAAACTGGATTACCTTCAATGGAGGATAATATGGTACCTGTCGAAATCTCTAATCGAATAATACCGGCATTATGTAATATTGCATTTGTTCATTGTTCTTACCCTAAAGAATTACAACCAACTGCTGCATTACATGTAGCAACATCTGGAATAATTGCAGGCAGTCACGGTTTATCACATAGAACTAGAGCTTTAATTGGCATTGCCCTTTGTGAAAGGTGGGGTGCAGGATTACCATTAAGTGAAAGTAATTATTATTCAAGTTTAGAGAAATTGGTTATCGATTCGGCTCCACGTCGTGGTGAAAGAATGATATATTGGACTAAATTATGTGGTAAAATGATGCATGTTATTTGTGGTATTCATCCTGGTGGGAATATTAGACCTGGCTCATTATCTTTCCAATTTAAATATAATGAAGATTCAAATAATAAAGATAGTAAAGATATTAAACATACTTTAATTATAACATTACCAAATGATGGTATTAAATATAGCTATAGTATCAAAAGTAGAGCTCTAGGATTCCAAAAGAAAATTAAAAAGTTGAATAAAATGTATTCATGTTTGGGTAAAGTTAAAGTGGTTGTTCAATATGATAATATTTAGATCTTTTATTATTATGTATGTACATTTTCTAATATAGATGAATTTTTAATTTTTTACTCTTCAGTCTTTTTTTTCTTCTTTTTTTCTGATTTGAAAAAAACAAGGAGATTATAGTATAATAAAAAAATAATGAATAAATAGAATGGATAATGAATAAATAGATAAATAAGTATAAAAATTTATATATATAGTGAATGTTAAGAAATAGAGAAGAAATATAGAATAATAAATATAGTATGATCATTAATTAATTAATTTAATATTTTAGAATTTGACAATACCTCTACCTTCACCAAGATCTTCAACAGTTTCAGATAATGGTCTTCTATATAAAACTTCCCAGAAACCTTGCTTTTTGTAAGTACCATTAGCGAAATCTTCATCTAATGATTTATTGGATTCTTGATTTTTAATTTGACCGGTTTGGTATTGATAAGTATAATTCGAATCGTAAGAATCAACTAAACCACCGGCCCATTTAAATAAACCAACGAATAAACCCATACCTAATGCTAAACCAACTTTTTGATTCAATGGAGAATATTTGAAAATGCTTGCAACTAAAACACCGGATGATGCAGCAATCATTTCATTTACTGCAGTTCTCTTTTCTTCTAAGTTGTAGAAAGAATTTGAAATGAAACTGTAAGTACTTAAAGCTAATGGAATCGATACAAAATGTCTTGGACTTAATTCAAATAATTTAAGATAACGTTCTTGACCTGGTCTAGCAGATCCCATTCTATGTTGCAGTAATCTTCTGACGTGCATACCACCGAGGAAAATTGCTGAATAAATTGCAATCTTCTTGGTTTCACCAAATGTGTCAACTGGTTCAAATTTGGCTGGTGCATCCTTAAAGAAGAAAGGTCTTGGAAGTGTGAATGATTTTGCTTCTTGTTGTGCTTGTTCTGGAATTTCTGCGGACATTTTGTATATTTATATGTATTTTGACTTTGGTATTTGTGTAATATTTGATGATTTTAATTTTTATTCCAATGTTTATTTATTTATATTGAAACTAAGATTTTATCAAATTATTCGTACTATTATGATAATCTTGATAAACAATTGGTAGCTGAAATATAGACGTCAATGAACGATAAACTGTAACTGAAGAACAGGTGATTATAACAAGTATGTAAAACTAAGAGTTAATCGATGGAGAAAGGAGATAGGGAGAGACAGCTTTGTAAATGAATACTATTATTAGGAGTTATTGTGGTTTGTACCAGGTGTGTTGAAGATGAATTTCTTCCTGCTTTGATTCCCCTCACTTACTATTCGTAACAGTTCTGCCAACCGCAAAGGTCGTGTCAGTAAGGATCGTCGCGACGGCGGCACGTGACCTGTTAGATTTTTTTTAAAAAACTAGCCTTACACCCGTGCACCAAAAAATACAAAGTTCGAGGATGGATATCGCCAGTCGACAGAGGCTAGATATTAGAAGTTGGAAGATAGATCAGTTCGAAGGGTACTTTAACAAGGCTGTCAGGGCTGACTGGGTTTAGTGCCATCGTCTTGCATTGTTAATTTTAGTGCATGTAGCTGTGATATAGGATATACTTTATTTTTTGCACATTTTTGATTTTTGTTTTTGCATAACGTTCGACCTCTCCTTTAGATGAAGACGCGTAAAAAAGGAAGCTGAATTTCCTTAATTGGGAAAGAAATGGAAAAATCTTTAATAGTTTAAATAAGAGAAAACGGCTGAAGTTTGCATGCTGAAAAAAAATTTCAACCTTAAACCCGTCAAAGGTTTTTTCTTGAAGAAGAATTTTAACAATCGAGTATCAAATGTATATATTAATTGCCATAGAAATCAACTCGAGATTGTACTTTTATATAATAATGTAAATGTTCAATGAAACGTGAACACCATATATACTGGAAAATGTAAAACACAAAGAAGGAAAAAGAGAACAGTATCCAAGATGTCAATATCTTTTTGTTGATTTAATCTCAAAAGGGAAAGTTTCCTTTTCGGGCCGGCTTATTAATAACGTTGTACATTATTATTAATTATTAAGACATCACATAGTTTATAGTCCTTAGTTCATATATATAGTCCGTAAACTCGTTTAATTTTACGCGTCGCACATGTCATATGTTGTCTCCTGTTTCTTAAATCTCTTCTTTTTTTGCCTTATATACTAACTAGAACTTCAACCTTGAACCAAAAAACTTTTACAATAATAGATATGATAGATGTGTAAACAAAACTGTACATCCTTTAACCCAAAAAGTCTAAACTCTACTCCATCCCCACCCAAACCCAAAACCGGCTCCCGGCTGTTCCGGAAACCGCAACACTATTATGCGCAAACTAAACAAAATCTAATTATTACGGTTCATCGCGGCAGACAATAATACAATACGAATCCTTCCTTACTCTTTTCGGCCCAAATTGGCTAAAATATAGAATAATTGTACAAGTGCTGGTTACGGCGACTAATTGGAGGGAGCCCTGTTTAACTTCTGTAAATCCTTCTTCTGCACCTTGCATCAGAAGCCTTACACGTTAAGAATCTAACCACTATAAAACTATTTCTCTCCCCTGTCATCTACTCTTCATATTATATAAATTTCCCACTACTTATTGAGATAGGCTTTCTGACACCCTCAAAAAGAACTACAGCAATAACTAATCCAGTACCTTCTTGTTTTAACAGGCATTTATTACAAATCACATTTTAAGCTATAACAATAGAAAAAAACAGCAACCTATCTTTTCCTTTTAAACTCGCCAAATTTAAACATCAGCAGACAGATCATATACATACCTTACTCAGGGTTAGAACTTATTAATTAAAATATCAAAAGATCAAGATTAGTTAACTTTTCCTCTTGACACCTTTATTTCGTTCATCATCATACCTCTAAACATAGGAACAAAAAGAAAGACATATATAATGTTATTAATAACACAGGTTTTCACATTCTTCTTTATCTCTTTCATTATTCTATTTAATATACGTTCCATCACTAATGATGAACACTTTAATGTGGATTTATCAATTTTTGAAGAACAAATCCACGATAGTTCTTTATTTTCTCCATATTCAAGAATAACTTTGCAACAACAACTTAAATCAAGATTACCAAATCTGAATGAACCTTTAAGAGATGTAACAATAGGCAAGTTGAATTTCTTGCACACAACAGATACACATGGTTGGTATCTTGGTCATTTAAATCAAAAACAGTATTCTTCAGATTGGGGCGATTTCATATCTTTCCATTCAAATTTATTAGAATCTATTAATAATCAAGGTTCAGATTTATTGGCGGTAGATTCAGGTGATAGACACGACGGTAATGGGTTGAGTGATTTAACTGATGTCAATGGTGAACTATCTTCTAAAATTTTTATGATGATGGATTATGACTTGATCACGGTGGGTAATCATGAATTATATAAAGAAGAAATTAGTAAGCTCGAATTTGAAAATATGGTTCCCAGATATGGAGAAAACTTTATTTCGACCAATGTCGAGTACAAAAATGATGATGACGAATGGGTAATTTTTGGTAACAATACACATAGGTATTTTGAAACTAAAATTAACAAATTTAAAATTTTGGCTTTTTCTTTTATGTTTGATTTCATAATGGGCAATGGCAGAGTTAGAGTTACGCCTATAAGAGATATTATCAAACAAGACTGGTTAATTGAATTGATGGATGATTATTCCAAAAATTATGACGTAGATTCATTAGTTATCATGGGTCACATACCAATTACCCATGATTGGCTAGAATTGGGTGAATTACACCAATTTTTAAGATTCTATTTCCCTAATACCTATATTCAGTATTTAGGTGGTCATTCTCATATTAGAGATTTCACAATTTATGATAACTTATCAACTGGTTTACAATCTGGTAGATATTGTGAAACTGTGGGTTTTGTTTCTATAAAGGAATTGCCAACATCCAGTGAAGTTCAAAAATTGGATAATTTTGTGTCCAATAATGTTCATAGAAAATATATTGATTTCAATTTACATTCATTCATGCATCATTCTAACCATACCAATTTGGAAACTTTTAATACGGAAAAAGGATTATTCGTTTCAAAAGAATTAGGCAAAATAAGCAAACAGTTACAACTAGATGATGTTTTTGGTAAAGTTCCACACAGTTATTATATGTCTGCAGCAGATTATAAAAATAGGGAAGAAAAATCTTTATTGAGATTTTTGGAAGACGAAATTTTGGTTCAATTAAAACCTAAAGCTTGTAATAATAAAATTGATAAATTGCCTGAGACGATAATCTCTAATACTGATTCAAATGATAGAATAATTTTAATCAATACTGGTGGAATTAGATATGATTTATATAAGGGCGAATTCACTAGGAATGCATTATTTACCGTTTCTCCATTCAAAAATATGTGGAAAATTTTACCTTCCATACCAACAGAAATTGCAGTGAGATTACAACCAATCCTAAATAAAGGTAGCTATATTCTAAATACAAATGAAAATTTGAAATCCCCTTACCAATATGCATTGGAGAGCAAATATTCTGATTTTGACGAATTAAATCATGTTATTACCACTACCACTGCTGATGATGTTACTAATGGGGGTGATGAGAATGACAAGGCTGTATTTACTCTTAATCCGTATTCTAACACTCCTATTAATACCAAAAGTGATGACGATATTCGTTTACCTCTTTCTTATGGTTATACCACAACCGATGAAAATGGTACACATGGTGACGATACTATTCATAAAACACTAAACCAATTTTATGTACCAAATGTTATTCAATCACATGAATTTGCTTCTGAAGATGTTAAAATAACAAGTAGACTCACTGATGTTGTGTTCTATGATTTCATTGAACCTTTCGTATTATCCGCTTTAAAGGAGGCATGCAATGGTGATGAGGAACTTTATAACAAGTTGTCCTCAACCTGTCAGTTTTATAATGATTGTTCCCAAGAATATAATTTGGGACAAATGTTGAAAAATTATGCTCAAGAAAACTGGAACTAATCATAACAAACAAATAAATAAAGAAAAGAAACTAAAAAAACATATCAACATACCCTTATATTTTTATTACATTTGATTTTATTTCTTCATTCGTGTTGCTTTATTGATACACCCAACTAAAACATTTTTTTCTTTGGTTTAGGTTTTAGTTGATGCTTTACAATCCACCCCGGTCTCTCTTTTATAAATATAAATAAAATATTTTTTTTTACTTCACTCCTTTACGTGTTCTCTATGTTATGTTTTATAGATATTTTTATGATTTTTAATTTCTAATAATAAATGATTCTTACTAAATTCCTCTTTTGGATTGCGAGCTACTTGATAGAACGTAGGGGTAGATTATTTTTCTCTATTTCTCTCTCTGTCGAAGGGTTTCCATTTCACGTGATCTACCCCGCGCACCTCAAACAAAACTGTAAACCCTCAAGAAACCCTCCTGTTGCAAAAAGCGAAAAGCGACGCAGTTTATTGCGCGGTGAGCCAGCGTAGCCAGAGAGCGAGGAGAGTGCCTGCTTGTTGGTGCTGAAAAGTATTTCAACTGCCCATCCTTTCTTCGTGTTAATGGCATTATTAATCCTATGACCGATCTTAAATTTTTTTTCCGTTTTCTTCTAACAACTAATACATTACTGAATCAAAATGGGTAGAGGACCGTACGTATTACTCATCAGTTAACAAACTTGATTGAGAGAAACATTGGAATTGAAAATGAAGAACAGCGAAGTCGTGTCGGCTAAAATTCAAGTCATATGAAAGGTAAATACTCTTTTATTAATTCTTTTTACCAAATATGTTGTTGTAAAACCATGAGTTTGAACAACCTATGTCTTAATATTTGATTTAAGACATATGAAGAGCTATTTATGCTCACACTTATGTATTTATTTAATACTATTGAGTGAACTTGATTTAATGTGTGGAAATACCTTGTTGCGAGGTTTATTTCATTTTCATTTCATTATATTTTTCTTTAGAACAGTTAAAGGAATTGATATACTAACATTGTTTTAACATTTTATTAATATTTTTGTTATAGAAAGCACCACTTAAAGAGATTAGCAGCTCCAAAACACTGGATGTTAGACAAATTGTCTGGTGTCTATGCACCAAGACCATCTGCAGGTCCACACAAATTAAGAGAATCTTTACCATTAATTGTTTTCTTAAGAAACAGATTAAAGTATGCTTTAAACGGTAGAGAAGTCAAGGCTATCTTAATGCAAAGACATGTCAAGGTTGACGGTAAGGTTAGAACTGATACCACTTACCCAGCTGGTTTCATGGATGTCATTTCTTTAGAAGCAACTAATGAAAACTTCAGATTAATTTACGACATCAAGGGTAGATTTGCAATTCACAGAATCACCCCAGAAGAAGCAGCTTACAAATTATGTAAGGTTAAGAAGGTTCAATTAGGTAAGAAGGGTATTCCATATGTTGTCACCCACGATGGTAGAACTATCAGATACCCAGATCCAGCTATTAAGGTTGGTGACTCTGTCAAGGTTGAATTAGAAACCGGTAAGATTTCCGATTTTGTTTCTTTTGAAACCGGTAAATTAGCAATGGTTACTGGTGGTCGTTCTTTAGGTAGAGTTGGTGTTATCACTCACAGAGAAAGACACGAAGGTGGTTTTGATTTAGTCCACTTAAAGGATTCCTTAGATAACTCTTTCATCACCAGATTATCCAACGTTTTCATCATTGGTAACGAAGCTGGTAAACCATATGTTTCATTACCAAAGGGTAAGGGTATTAAATTATCTATCTCTGAAGAAAGAGACAGAAGAAGAGCTATGCAAGGTTTATAAATAATTTAGTTTATTCAAATTGTAATGTATAGATTTTGTTTAACTTTCTGGAATTTAATAACTTCCTTTTTTTAATATAGTTTTTGGCTTTGGGTTTATGAAAATAACTATCAAAAATAAAAAAATCAATGAAGACGGTACCAAATTTTTGTTGCACTACGCATTTTGTGTGTAAAGTTTTTAATCACACCATCAACCTACAACTAACCCAAATATTTTATTTACAGTTATTTCAAATTATAAACAATCTCTATATCTTATCTCTTAAATGGATATTCGACATCCTCATCCTTTCTCTTCCAGATTTTCTTCTTCTTCTTGTTTACGACATGTTCAACGAAAATGTTTTCACAGTTTTTCTTCTTAAACTTTTTGATAAATCTTGGGTCCCAAAGTTCGGAGGCAATACCTAAATCTTTACAACACCTCATTAATGCATTACTTTTACAACCTTCAGTTGCAGTTGGTATACCTTGTTCTTTGAAGAATGCTTGTTCACCTCTAGCAATCGATACCAATCTACCATGAATCACCAGCCCATATTCTCTTGTTAACAAACCACCGTATTCTTGCATCTGAACTAACGTTTCCGATCTTGGAGCAAGCCCCCATGCCCCAGCACCAAATGCTTTATTTAAAATTCTTCTATACTTAATTTCAGGAAGGTATAATAAGCCATCAGGTGTGATCTCAATATCGTCGTCCGGTAATTCATTATAAAGAATTTCTTGCGCTTCTTTACTAAATGGCTCGTTACCTAATCCATGAAAAGATTTTGACCAATTTTTGGTTGAATCGGTGCTTGAAAATTGTGAATCTGATTGTTGTTGTTGCGAAAAACTAAAATCATGTAACGATTTGGTGAATACATCTCCTATAGATGTTGCAGATTTGTCACTTGTTGTTTCATTTTCATGTGTTGCACTGGAGCTAAAGTCACGGTTGATATTGATAACCGGATCTGGAACTTTGCTTATTTTAGAACTTGTTTTAGATCTACCGCCATTCGACTTAGAAGGTGCTGCTGCATTTTTAGACGGTACTGCACTGGTATTTCCGAAAGCTTCAAACATATCATCTGAAGAGATATAACGTGTTTGGTGTAGTACCCATGGCTTGTGTTTCCCGCCGACCCTAGCAGCCAATGTCCTTTTCCCAAAACCTTTTAAAAACATGCTGTTAACTTTATTTAGCTCTGATGGTTTACAAATACCCTTTGAATTGCGTTTTGCAACGAGAGACCGTGTGTATCATCATAGAAAAGGCGACACGGAAAACAAGAACCAAGAAGGCTGAAACCTGAAAACTGCCAGCGTTGCCGCCGACGCGTCGACTGCCCAAACGTCTACGTGTCAACGCTCCATGCCAACGTGTTTTTACTGATTTTCACTTTTCACTTTTCACTGTTGACACTTATCATTTCACTTAATTTTTTTAACTTTGTTTCTTGTCTCTTGTTTTATACTTCTTTTTACACATCTCCACAGACAAATTGAGCAACAATGGCCCCAAAGACAGCTTCTAAGAGGACTCTCAAAAAGGAATCCATCAAAGAAGTCACTGAAGTTGGCGATGTCGATGACATAATTTTAGATTCGAAATCTGAATATCCCTCAACTTTCCACAATCCAAACACAGAAAAATGGTATAAAGTGGCAAATTTTTTCATTACATTTGTTGCATTTTTCACTAGATTTTATTACATATGGTATCCATCTGAAGTAGTTTTCGATGAAGTTCATTTTGGTAAATTTGCCTCATATTATATAGAGAGAACATATTTTTTTGACCTTCATCCCCCATTTGCTAAATTATTGATTGCATTTGTTGGATGGCTTGTCGGCTTTGATGGTCATTTCAAATTTGAAGATATTGGTTTGAGTTACACTCAACATTCCGTTCCTTATATTCCGCTAAGAGCATTATCAGCCACCTTGGGTACTCTAACCGTACCTATCATGTTCGCAACGTTAAAAGAATGTAATTATTCGGTTTGGACCTGTCTATTAGGTTCTGCTTTGGTTGCTCTAGATAATGCACATGTTGCAGAAACAAGGTTAATTTTACTTGATGCAACATTAATTGTATCCGTTGCTGCATCAATGTATTGTTATGTTAGATTCACTAAAATGAGAAGGCAACCATTTACCAGAGGTTGGTATTTATGGTTATTGTTAACAGGTGTTTCACTTTCCTGTGTTATTTCAACTAAATATGTCGGTGTTCTAACTTTCTTCTCTATAGGTGTTGCAGTTGCCGTTGATTTGTGGCATTTGTTAGATTATAGAACAGGTTTAACAATTAAAAATGTTGCTAGACATTTTATTGCAAGATTTGTTCTGTTGATTGTTGTCCCATTTTTTATCTATCTTGGTTGGTTCTACATTCATTTTGCAATTTTAACTAAATCAGGCCCTGGTGACTCCTTTATGAGTTCCGAATTTCAGGAAACTTTAGGTGATTCCGTCTTAGCAAAAGAAGCAAAAGAGGTCAATTACTACGATATAATAACCATTAAACACAAAAGTACTGAATGTTTGTTACACTCCCACACTTATAGATATCCATTACGTTATGATGATGGTAGAATCTCCTCTCAAGGCCAACAGGTTACCTGTACAATATCTGGAGTAGAAGACGTTGGCGATCACTGGGAAATTTTACCAGCTACTCCATTCGGTGGTAATAAGTTAGGCCATCCTGTTCACCAAGGTGACACTTTCAGATTAAGACACATTAATACTAACGGTTACTTGTTAACTCATGATGTTGCCTCACCACTCTACCCAACCAACGAAGAATTTACCGTTATTTCCATCGAAGAAGGGGATGGTGACAGATTCAACGATACCCTCTTCAAATTTGACCCTGTAGATAAAAAAACTGATACCGTCTTAAAAACCAAAGCTTCCATTGTTAAACTATTGCATGTTCCAACAGTTGTAGCAATGTGGACACATAATGATGTTTTATTGCCTGACTGGGCGTTCCACCAACAAGAAGTTAACGGTAATAAGAATATCCCAGATGGTGAAAATAATTGGTATGTTGACCAGATTATCGGTTTATCAGGCCTAAGAGCAGAATTTGTTCCAAAACCTGTTAAGAAATTGTCATTTTTTAGAAAGTGGCTTGAATTGCAATTTTTAATGTTTGAACATAACAACAATTTATCCAGTGAACATCCATTTGCCTCTCAACCTGATGCATGGCCACTTTGTATGTCTGGTGTTTCTTTTTGGACTAATAATGACTTAAGACAACAAATCTTCTTTATTGGTAATATTCCTGCCTGGTGGTTTGAATGTATCATGATGATTGGTTTCCTCGCAGTTATTGCATTTGATCAATTGACCCTTCAAAGAGATATTCACATTCTAACGGCTAAATCAAGAGTCAGATTATATTCTAATCTCGGATTCTTTTTTATTGCTTACTTATTCCATTATTTACCATTTTTTTTAATGGGAAGACAAAAATTCTTACATCATTACTTACCGGCACATTTATTAGCTGCGTTATTTTCTGCTGGATTTTTAGAATATTTATTTACAAATAATAGAACTGAAGAATTTAAAGATGAACACGAAAAGCCAGACTCATTAAACACATATTCATATATTGCATTTGTTGGTCTTGTATTAGCTGTACTAGTAACCGGTTTCATTTTCTTTGCCCCATTAACTTATGGTAATGTATCATTGACCGTTCCTGAAGTTTTGAGCAGACAATGGATGAATATTAAGCTACATTTTGGTAAATAAATCTAGTACTACACTATATCTGCTATAATAATAAATAAATGACAAAAACTTATATAAAATCTTTTAAAAAAATGTTTAAAAATTCATATATTCCCTGATTTTGATTTTAATTAGGTTTTAATGGAAATGGTAAAAGCCTATGCAAATGACTATTCATTTCAAGGTAATTTGGTTCATTTTCGGGAGTGATTATATTATGCCTAATCATGAAATCTATTATAATCGCTGCACAATTATCCTTAAATTCGCCGTTTAAAATCCTCTCCTTTACTTCATCAATACACATTAATTTAAAATCTTCAGATTCATGATCAACAGGATGTGGTATGACATCAATATCCATTTTAAGATCATAAATATACTCAACCTCAGGTTGAACCAGTCCCTTCTCCGTGTCATACGTTTTAGGTTCAAGTTGATATAGGTAGGACACAACACCACAAGATTTAATATTAGTGGAAACATATTCTTTATCGAAACCCGCCTCTTCGTAACATTCCTTATAACATGTTTCGATTGGACCATACGGATAACCTAATCCACCGGCAACGGTATTGTCTAACATCCCAGGATATGTTGGTTTATTAGCGGCTCTTCTAGGAACCCACAATTTATACTCACCAGAATCTGGTGTTTTGACGTAACCATTGATATGAACACCGTACATGACAACCCCAAATAATGGACACATTGCCCGTTCTAAACGGAAATATGGTGTTTTATAATTTCCATAAATTGTGTATTGTTCATTTCTCCAACCTTTTAATGTATCAAATAATCCTTCTGATTTCCATTTTTTACCCACTATTTGTAGTGCTTCTTCACGTTCTTCAATAGTACCTAATGAAGAATCAAACTTAACAGTTTTTTCCTTATCGTCAATGTTAAAAAAGTTTGGAAATTGTCGTAATGCAGTTAATACCGGCATAGTTAAGTAGCCTAACTGAAATTTGGAGTTGTCAGACAATAAGACATAAACATTTTTCCTAAATTCTAAATATTCCCTTTCGTGAGAATATGGAACAACATCTACCTTCTTCAAAACATCTAAAAATGAGACCATGTCTTCTATTGGAACGTTGTATCAAACTCAAGTATTCTGTGGAATCCACCAAGAAAGAAAAATCCCCAATAGAAAAGTTGCCAAGTACTTTCATCCGCATTAGGCAATAAATGTTTCGTCGATTTAAGGAGCGAGCTCTTCACCTGATACGAAATAATTTTTAATGACAATCTTTAATTGTTTGTCAGTAGTCTGTATTATATCAAGCGTCTTAGAGCAGGAACAATACCAAAAGCTTACGTTTTAGTTCATGACAGCATGGATAGGGGAAACGTTATAGAACATCTTTTACTGTCTCGTTGTCTCAAATACAATTCGAGTGGCAACATTATTGAGTTTTTGGAACAAAGATATTCTTTTACAGGAGCTCAAAAAAACTATCTTGTTTTGGAGCCAACTGATGGTTTGCAAAGCCAGATAGAGGATCTGAAAAATGAAAAGAAGGAATCAGAAACTGCAACTAATTTTTTATCCACTTCTGTCAAACAAACAAGTAAGTCGAAGAATAACAAGTACAACACTTTAAAGACTAAAAATGAGTTCAAAAAATTTGTTCAGAGATCCCTCAAGTTGCAAGAAAACGTGGCTAAAAAATTACAAAAAATGACTAAGGAAAAACCCAAAATTTTAGAACAAGATGTTATCAATTTAAATATTTGCAAGGAGATATTAAGATTTGAAGATTTTATAGAGATGAATACATTATGGAAAAACTACACCAAAGAACTACTTGAAAATAGTAAAACAGTTGATGTAATGACAACCAAATTATCTAGTGCCGAGTTTGTTGGGGCATATTTTAGAGTCACTCACTGTACTTGCCCTGACAATATTGGAATGGAAGGTATTGTCTTATGGGAGTCTCAAACATACATTCTCTTAATAATTCCACGTAAAAATAACTGGAAGAATAATATTGAAGAAAAACAGTTACAAATCCCGTACACTGCCAAAGAATATCTAGGTGGACTAAGAATGATTCCAAAAAAGAAAACCAGATTTACATTTGACATCGATGTAGATGAGGAGAATGTCATCGAATTTGAATTTATTGGGGACAGAATGTCAATAAGAAGCGTAGACAGAGCTAATAAGAAATTTAAAAGCCATAATGTGAAAGATATTCAAATTTAATCATGGATTATGCATCATCTTTCAAATGTAATCTTTTCTAATTAATGAACAAGTTTTATATAATCTATATGAATATGTACAAGTTTGTTTCCTAGACATCGCTAACATAAACAAGTATTAGCACTTCTAGGGAAAGGTATGACATCTCTAATATTTTCTGTACAACTTAAATACTGCAGTAGCCTTTCAAATCCCATACCATATCCACCATGGGGAACAGTCCCATTTTCACGTAATTTTAAATACCATTTCAATGAAGTTACATCCATACCTCTTCTTTCTATTTCATTCTTTAGTTTCAATAAATCGTATTCTCTCATCGAACCACCAATTAATTCACCAATATCAGGAACAAGCAAATCAAAACATGCAACAGTTGGTGCAGGCTCATTATTACATGGTTCATTGATTTTCATATAAAATGCTTTCTCTTCTAACGGATAATCGGTAACAAAAACGGGATTTTTAAAATAATCACCTGCTAGCCATTTCTCATGTTCTGATTTTAAGGAATCACCCCAGTTAGGCCTTGTCTCAAAATTTACTGTTTTAGAATCATATGCATCTTGCACAATTTTAATGGCTTTGGTGTAGGTAATTGAATCCCATTCCTTTGATAATAACATTTCCCAACGTTTTATCATAATCTCAACATTTGCTTTATCCATAGTATTAATCAAATTTGAGCCCATCCCATTAAAATCTTCAGCTAAATTCTTGACCACGGATTTAATCATTTTTTCAGAAAATTTGGTTAATTGGGATACATGATTAACAAAAGAGATTTCGACTTCTAACATCCAAAATTCACTTAAATGCCTGTTGGTATCACTCTCTTCCGCTCTAAAACATGGGGATAAAGTCCAAACACGATTTAATGCAGCACATAAGACCTCTAAATGCAATTGGGTAGACACAGTCAGAAATGCTTGCTTGCCAAAGAATTGTTCATTTTCCTTTAATTTTGAACTTGATTCAATTTTAAACAATTCACCGGCACCTTCACAGTCCGAGGCTGTCACTAAAGGTGGATGTGTTTTGGTGAAATCTTCTGAATCGAAAAAGTTAACTAAGGTGGTTTCTACCTGTGAACGAAATCTCAAAATTGCAGCTAAACTTGGATCTCTCCATCTATACTCAGGAATTGTTCTAAGATATTGAAGTGTATGGTCTTTTTTGATCATTGGGAATAATTCCTGAACAGGCCCCACAACTTCGATTTTACCCTGGTTCTCATCATTTATTTGAACTTCATATTTTTGTTTTCCCTTACCTTCGGACCAAATACCGGATATCTGAACGCCTGCACCATTTTTAATATTTGAAGGTAAAAGTGATGGTGGGCGAATTACACATTGAATCCCCTCATACGTCGTGCCATCATTAATGTCCAAAAATGCAACGTTTTTTGATACTCGGTACGATGATACCCATCCATTGACTTCTGTTAAAGTGTTCGGTTCTGGGGCATTCTTAAGAATATCTTTTACACATGGCGAAATAGCCTCTCTGTTAATTCTGCGAAGTTGTCTGAAAAGTAATGGTTGTTGACTAAATCTTTTTGTTCCCAATTTTAACATAGTTGATGGTGTTGATGTATGTGTTCTCTTAAGTCCCTAACAAAAATCGGTCATCGAAAGTATAATACCAATGGCCCGATTATAAATTATTATCTTGGGGCCTGGGATAAACGCAAAAATTCATGCTGTGCGAACAAAACAATGTTTGATGAAAATTTCTACATTTTACATTTTGACACTATGGCCTCGTTAGTCTATCAAGATTATAATTATTAAAATTTATACAAAGTTTATACTAACGATTAAAGAATAAGATGATTAGTATGATCTACCAAACATAGTGTAGTTAACGGCCATTCTGGTACATCTGACACACTTGGTACCAGGTCTTAAAGTTGGTTGGACATATGGAATACATAATGATTTGGCACCCATTGATGGTGCCTTCTCATCAATTTCAAACTCTTCACCGTTATCCTTTCTGGCAGATCCAGCTTTAATATCATCTTCACATTCAGGAACACCACACCATGGCGCAACAACAACGTTCTTCTGGTTTAATTGATGAACAAAGTCATTCCATTCATGAACTTGAACTCTATGATTATCGAATTTTTCCTTTGCAGTTTCATACAGGTTATTGTGAATGGCGTCAAGTAATTCTGGTAATTTAGTATCTAATTCTTCTAATTTAATTGAAACCTTTGCACCGGTATCTCTTCTAACGGCCAAAACAGATTTGTTAGCAAGATCTTTTGGACCAACTTCTAATCTAACCGGGACACCCTTTAATTCCCAGTTAGAAAATTTCCAACCTGGTGAATAATTATCTCTGTAATCAGAACTGACTCTAATCTTAGAAGCCTTTAACTTGGATTCTAATTCTTTACAAGAAGAATAGACATTTTCTTCGACTTCCTTGGTAGTCTTTGCAGTTAAACCAACTGGAATAATGACAACTTGGAATTGTGAAACTCTAGGTGGAATGACTAAACCCTTGTTATCGGAATGGATCATGACCATGACACCAATGACTCTAGTAGATAAACCCCATGATGTTTGATGTGTGTAAATCTTTGGTTTATCGTTACCTTCTGGGTTTTCAACTGTGATGTTGAACATTTTGGAGAAATTCTGACCTAAATGATGAGAAGTTGCACCTTGAATACCTCTACCAGTAGTTGGAATATAACCTTCAACAGTTGTAGTGAATTTACCACCCGCAAATTTTTCATTTTCAGTCTTAACACCTTTGATGACTGGAACTGCTAATAAAGTTCTGTAAATTTCTTCATACCAATCTAAGATTCTCAAAACTTGAGCTTCAGCATCTTCGTGAGTTAAATGAACAGTGTGGCCTTCTTGCCATAAGAACTCTCTGGTTCTCAAGAAAGGTTGTGGATGTTTAAATTCCCATCTAACAACAGAATTCCATTGGTTCATCTTGAATGGTAGATCCCTGTGTGATCTAATCCATTTGGCATAGTATGGGTACATAACTGTTTCAGATGTCGGTCTGATGGCGATTGGTTCGTCCAAATCAGAAGAACCTGCCTTAGTAACCCATGCAACTTCTGGAGCAAAACCTTCAATATGATCTTTTTCTTTTTCTAAAACTCTGGAAGAGACAAACATTGGGAAATATGCATTTGCAACTCCATCAGATTTAATTTTTTCATCAAAGAATTTTTGGATTTGTTCCCAAACTGCGTATGAAGCAGGTCTCATGATATAACAACCGGAGACATCATAGTAATCCAACATCTCACCTTTTGTTAAGATTTGCTGGTACCAACCAGAGAAATCCTTCTCTTTATCAACGGTAACACCAATTAATTTTGCATCGTCTAATTTTGCGTCAGATGGAGCTGCGGCAGATGTGGCAGATTGCTTAGATGGAGCTGAGACTGGAGCAGCTGCAGCTTCTGCAGCAAAGTCAACTGTTGTTGATGAAAATGCAGATAAATAACCAAGTAACTTTTCACCTGTTAAGATCAACTTTCCAGATGCATTTTCTAACACATATTGACCCGATTCAGTAATGTGAGAATCAATTAAAACCTTAACTTTACCATCTTTATGTTTTTCACCTAATGTTGCAATGGAAAAATCAGCAGCTGGAACACCAAAAAATTCCACAGTTAAATCGTTCTTCGCCAATCTTGGATCTTTAACATTTGCAGATTTAGCAATAACACCAGATGGGGTTTGTGTAGTTTGTAATGCAACGACGATAACAGGAACTGGTGTTGCAGTTTTAGCAGTTTTTGGCTTGAAGACAAGAGATTTGACGTTCAAAGCACCTTCTGGGGTTGGTTCCGCAAGGGAAAGAGTGGCTAGTGACGCTTCTAAAGACATTGTTTATAGTTTTGTTTCAAAAATAGGCACTTCCTTGTTACTAAATTCACAACGTACCCAAAACAACAGCACCTCCCCACTTGAATTTTTGGGCAACTTATCTTTTCCATTTCGTCCACGACCAACGCACCGAAAATTCGAAAATTTTTGCGCTGCCTAAACATCTCTCTTTACATTTTAGTCACTTCAGTTACAAACTACTTGCTACACGCTATAGATCTGCACAAACGACAATTACATGAATCTGGCTTCTGGATGATAGTATACGGGACAGCGCCAATATGCACGTTTAATGTCTTTCCACACAGAGTCTTCACTTTCATCCTTTTCTTCTAATGTTCCCAGAGGCGCTTTCATTTCCTTAAATTCGACTGCTAAACCATAATTGGATAAATCTATATCAACAACTTTTTTATAAACTTCATAACATACCAAACGATCAGCGCCCAAACCATTGAAAAATGAAAATGTGCCTGTTGGTTTTAATAAGCCTACGACCAGATCAAATAAATCTTCAACCATATCTTCATAATGCTCACTAAAAGTATCATAGTAAATGCCATCAAAAAATACACCCTTTGTAAGAAGATCGGGTAATGTATCTTGCCATTTGCCTTCTAATATAACTACGTTTGGTTTTTCGTACCATCCATCTTGTTTCATCTTTTTCAAAACATCGGGATGTGCTTCACATATATAATGTTTGCTTGGGTTCCTTGATTGGATCATGGTGTCAATTATACCCATTCCAAAACCTAAATTAAGTATATTGATATCTTCTGGCTCTTCAATAGAACTGAAAAGAGAATCACAACCAGCTTTCATCAAGTCCTCCTCCCATTGCATCATGACACCATCTGATCCTTTCTTGGTAACCAATGCACCATCTTTATATTCTAATTCAGTTTTCAAATAAGTATCAGTAGCACCAGCAGGTCCATTATACATCTCTTCGGCGGTTTCTGCTCTCTCCTCATTGCATTTTTCTTCTTCTATTTTTTCAGTTTCGTTGTCTCCCGTTTCAATTTCTTCAACTAACTCCGGAATATTTTCTTGTTCAACGAGTTGAAATCCCTCCTTTGAAGGATCGTCAAGGAATTCAATGTTAGGATCATTCAATTTTCTCAAAAGAACTTCAGCACGTACTCCTGAATCGACACAACTTTCCCAATATTCAGATCCGTGTAATCCTCTTCTGAGTAACACACATGCAGGAGTTTCATCCTTATCATTAACCAAACACCATCCGGCTCCATTTAACCACAATGTTTCCATCATATCAAGAACAACCTGCTTTTCCTCATTGTTAGCATTAAGTGGAACATACTCGCATATTAAATGCATTGGAGTGGTTGTACTTGTTGGTTCTTCATCAATATTATTCTCATAATTGTATGCTTCTTCAACGGTATAAGTTGCCGGAACACCTGCTTTTAAATACGACTTTAAAGGTTCAACATATGCTTCTTTTGTAATCGGCCTACTTTTAAAATGACATAGTTCATGCAATTCGGACATATTAAAATGTGAATATGTGTTTTATTGGGTTTTGTTTAGTGTATAGTTATGTATATAGTAGTTTAATGTACGGTGTACACTAAAATAGAAGAAGACATCAAAATGAAGAAAAAATAAAATTTTCCAGTATAGGGTATTCGGTATTCGGTATTCGGCATTCGGCGCACAACGCACAACACGTTATCCGAAATTGTTTATTGGCGTTTGGGGATACTTTAGACTTTAGAACGTTAGAATGCAACCACAACAAAGGGTATATATGAAATATGATTGGTAAAATATGCATTTCAAAATAAAAGAAGGGATATAGGATATATAAATGATATAAATGACATACTTGTACAAAGTCAAAGAAAATAAAGATAACCGAAACAATAATAAATAATCTAAACGGGAACATCCTTCCCAAGTGCCATGCTAATAAGTAACCAGAAATTTAAGAATGAAATAAGAGCCCATACAATAATTGCCATAACTGTTGTCAATTTATTATTACTCATATTTTTAAAACGAATTATGTTTTTAACCTTTGGTTGTTGTTCTTGTTGTTGTAGCGAAGTAGCATCTAAATCTTCAAAATTACTTTCTGTAGATCCAACTTCTAGTTGATCAACTCTCTGTTGTTCTTCATTATTGAATTTATTTGAATCTTTATCCATATCACTCAGTTCAATTTCTCCATGAGATAGTGTATAACTACTTGACTCATAAATTTCAACCTTCATTATATCCCTACTAGAAGTAAAGTAGATTAAGGGTGCACTAATAAATGGTAAAACAAACGACAAAACAACTTGTGAGGCATTCAAAACTGCACTCAAACCTTCTCTACCACCGGTAACAACGACAATAATACATGGAATAAGAGAAATGGTACGGGTAATGATTCTTTTAATACCAGGTGGAATACGAACTTTTTCATGGCCTTCCATTATCATTTGTCCAGCAACTGTAACAACGGTACCACCACATAAACCTGAACATAATAAAGCAAATGCAAACACAGAACCCGCTGCCTTTGATAAATGGCTCGTAAGTAAATGATGTAAAGTAAATAAATCCGCAGTTTCTAATGCACCATCACCATCATCATCAGATGGTATTGATAACGCTGAACCTGCAACTATTAAAATCGCTGCATTGACAAACAATGCTACTATAATTAACGAAACAACTAATTCTGCAACTGTATATCCCATAGTTTCATCAATTGCCTCAACGGACGGTTTATAAAGATTTGCATCATTATCGTCATTACCATCATCATCATCGGGACCCCCCAATGTGAATATACCACCCGATTTCTTTTTGACAGGAGGCACATAATGCCCCATTTTAATATCATATGATTTCATCCTTGCTTGAACTAAACCGGAACCCAAATAAAGGGAATGTGGCATTAAATTACTACCCAACAAAGCAGCAGATAAATATAAGCCTTTGATATCAGTGAAAATTTCTTTTGAAGGTAGAAATCCCAAGGCAACATCGGACCAATTGGTGGTTGGTGATACTTTGGCCAATTCCACAGCAAAACAAATGACTGTACCAAAAACTAACAAACTAACAAAACCTTCGAAAAGTCTTAACAAAAGCATCGGACCATCAGGTCTATAAGCCATAACGACAAATAACATATCCAAAATGGATAATAAAACACCGATAATTAAAGGAACATTAAAGATAATATTGAACGCAATGGCAGTACCTATAATTTCTGCAACATCTGTTGCAACAACAGAGAGTTCTGCAAATAAATAAATAATGAAATTCAATTTTTTGGGTAAATGTTTTCTACAATTTGTAGCTAAATCTTGACCAGTACAAATTCCTAATTTACTTGCCAAAACTTGTAAAAAACCAGCCATTATATTTGATATTAATAAGGAAAACAACAGTTTATATTGAAATTGTGCCGATGCTATACTACTACTAAAATTACCCGGGTCCATATAAGCAACACTGACCATTAAACCAGGACCTATATATTTGACAAATTTTCTTAATATTAGAATTGAATTTCGTAATGATGCTAGTGAAATAAATGATGATGATGATGATGATGATGCTGGAGAGACTAGATCATTTTGACCTGATGACATTGAGGAAGATAAAGGTGAATATAATTTTAATCTATTAAAGAATGAACTACTATTTGATGCATCATATTGATCCGAGTTTATATTTAAAGAGTCAGTACTTATAGATGAGAGTGTATCAAAATTATTAGCTATTGGTTCATTGGGAGTACTTTCCTGATTGTTTATATAATTCATAGTGTGTATTGAATGTTCAAGTTATGATATGGTTGTTGTGGGTATCGTGATGGTTATATCAATATCAATTGCTCTTTATGAATTGCTATTTTGATTTTGAGAGAAAGTAAGAGTAAAGGTAAGTTCTGTGGGGAAGGGCAATATATAGGTAATTATAAAGTAAAAACACCTTAGTGGATGAATATGGGGACTCCGGGAGTAGTGTGTAGTGTACAAGCTGTATATAGCTGATTGATACTATCTAAGAACGGAGGTCAGGGAAGAGCCAGCCAATGACAACAAGGCACAGCACATCGCAGGGGCATACACACAACGCACAACACACAACGCACAACACACAACGCACAACACACAACGCACAACACACAACACACAACACGGTAGAAAAACAAAAAAGAGAGACAAGTTGACACTTTTACTTTTTTTTTTCTCTATGCCGATAAGTACGAGCGGTGGCTGGTGCAGGCAGCGGGGAAGACGGAAATTTCACCTTCATGCTTGGGAGCTGGGACGTTAAGCTTCAGGCTTGAGATTTGATCTGGGAAAAGGGAGAAGATGTAGCTGTTTGAAATACCTAGTAATATCCCGACTATCATTCAATGCTCAGATCTACCCTTAGAAACCATCTGAAGAGATCCAAGTTTTTGAGACCTTCCCTCACCCTAACAAGATCAATCATTCTCGGTCCAGATGGAAAACCCTTAATTTCTGCAAATGATGCAAGTGAAACTACAACCGAAAACAAAATTCTTGGACTGGATGGAAATCCTATATCATCCATGAATAAGTCTGATCCAATCTTCCATACTGAAAAATTAAACAATTCTTTAACCAAATCTGAAAATTTATCAATTGTTCTGAAAAACATGATTAAAACAACAGGCCCAATTTCAATTGCAAACTTTATGAAACAATGTTTGATTAATCCAGAATACGGTTATTATACTACTAGAAATCCCTTAGATGAAAAGACTGGAGATTTTATTACATCACCTGAAATCAGTTCGACATTTGGTGAAATTTGTGGGTTGTGGTTTTTCAGTGCTTTCTTAACTCAACTTAAACATCAAGCAACACACAATAGAGAGAATTTGAAAATCAAAGAAAAGAAATTCAGATTGATTGAATTTGGTCCTGGTAAAGGTACGTTGATGTTTGATATGGTTAGAACGTTGAATAGATTTATTAAAAGTAACAATCCAATTGAAATTGTATTTATTGAAAAATCAGATGTTTTAATCGAAGAACAGTACAAGACTTTATGCGATCCTGAAACTTCCAAGTTGGTCAAGAAAGATGAATATACCTTTAAGTCAGTTTCTAAATGGGGGAATGAAATAATCTGGCTTAAAGATGATAAACCAAATTTAACAGGCGATAAAAATTATATGAACTTTGTCATGGCTCATGAATTTTTTGATGCGTTACCTATAAATCGATTTATCAAAACTGAAAAGGGATGGAGAGAATTTTTAGTTGATATTAGGCCAGATGCAAAGAGAGATGCACTTTTACCAAATGTTACTACAACAACTACTAAAGATTTAAATAAAAAGCATGATTCTGATTTTGTCATTATTCAAGCCCCATATGCTACCCCAAGTGCGGCAATCCCTAAAACGAGTCCTAGATATGATTCATTACCTGTTACATCTCAAATTGAAATTTCTCCCGAAGCTCACACGTATATTTATGAGATGAGTGAAATTGTTAAATCTGCGGATATAGGTGCAGGATTAGTCATCGATTATGGTACAACTACAATACCTATCAATTCATTAAGAGGTATTATGAATCATAAGTTTGTAAACCCATTAAGTGATGTCGGTGATGTCGATCTATCAATTGATGTCGATTTTAGTAGTTTGTCTGAAATTTTAAAAGAAAATGAATTTGAAACCTTTGTTGCCGAACAGGGTGATTTCTTAAATGCCATGGGATTAGGATATAGAATCGACCAATTAATGTCCAAGTTTGTTGATGATGATGATATGAAGAAGAAATTAACCGCATCTTATAAAAGATTAACAGGCAAGGGCATTAGAGATATGGGTAAGGTGTATAAAGTCTTAGGATACTTTCCTTCTCAATACAAAGATATCAAACCCCCAGGATTCGGCGGTGACCTTAATTAATAAACAAAAATTATATATATATATATAATCAACGTATATGTATCTTGTAAATATTATACCTCATCAATATCATTTCTAACCCTAAATAAATAATCAAGACGTTTTTAAATCAGTTGGCTTGTAACGGAGAACGACGTCAGGACCCCGGACTTCGGTCTGGATTTTAGATTTTGCAGCTCGAATTTTGCATCGCCTATTTTTCATTTTTTGTTTCCAAAATCGGTGACTGTTGAAGTGAGGGGGATTCACGAAAATATGAATCTGCGTATACCCTTGACTAACCAGCGACACAGTGAGGACTATATGAAATTTTTTTCATATAGCACGTCCATCTGTCCTAGTAACATTATATATTCCTATATCAATTCTTGAATACTTAAGTGTATCAACGTGCCTAATACGGTACTTGATATACTCACTATTCGCACTGTCCACTACATTGCTACTATATTACTTTGTTAGATTTGCAGTCTCGTTATTGGTTTCCTTCTTAGTGTCTTTTAATTTATCATAAACAGAATAAATTTTTAGGCCACTTAATTCTGATCTATCAAAATTACTTGAATATTTGATATCCAAGAAGAATTTTTCTTTGATTGGATTGCCAAAGGAATTAATTAGGTTGTAAGGTAACATATTGAGACAATCTGGTAGGTAGAAACCAACTACTGATGACAAATTGAAGAAATTCTCTGGGTTTGCTTTACCTTGTTTTTCATCATAAACTTGCAGCAATTCAGAGGTTTGCTTGGGTTTTAAGATTTTCCAGTTTTGATTAATGTTGGCCATAATAGCTAAGCCTGATCTACCAATATTCTTTTCAAGAGCGGACTTGTTGAAGTAAAAGTTAAATGCAGCGTGAATAATTTGATCAAAGAATTGAATTGATTGAGTTTTAATCTTCATTTTAACTTTGTTAAAAAATAGAATGTCTTTCCAAGAGCTATCTTCAAATTTGAAATAGCTTTTGAGGGTTTCTAGAAGCCATATTTTAAACAATGGGACTTCATATCTCTTTTCAGATTTTTTGTTTGGAGCGCTCTGCTTCAAACCGTTGATAATCATACCATAAGTGTCTTTATTGATGTCCCATGGGAGAGAATTGAGGTCTAGAATCACATTGTTAGTACCAATATTAATTATTGTCTTTTGAGCTTCAATTAGCTCAAAATAGGTACTATATGTTTCAAATACGACGAAATCCTCGATATCATCGATTCCCTGATTCATTTTAAATGGATATTTATTTGAATACTTTATATGAGGATATACCTAGTAAAATTTTAATTATTGCAGCTGTTGGGTTAGATCGAGACTGTAAATCTAACAAAGTAATATAGTAGTAATGCAGTGGGCAGTGCGACTAGTATGTATATCAAGTACTGTATTAAGCAGGTTATTTTAACTAGGACATATGCACGTCTAATATGAAAATTTATCATATAGTCCACATTGTGTTGCTGGTCAGTCAAGGGTATACGCAGATTCATATTTTCGTGAATGCTCCTTACTTCAACAGAACGAACATGAATTTTGATGTCATTACAAATTAAAAATCCCTGGAAATTTTGTCTGTTGAGTTATACGGTTATATGTTATTGGGCTAAATGTTAAATGCGATGCGAAAGCCGAGAGTGTTGGTTGATAGAGGATAGGGGGACCTGATAAAATTCCAAAACTGAATATGTTGGGTCAAATTAATAAAATTGGACGACACAACAAGTGGGAGATTGGAAGGTGGGTTACTATCTTGGGATACTTTCTTGTATATTGTAATCGGTGATTGTTATTTTATATCCATTGGACATCAACTGAACGAATCAATGCATTTACAATCGGTGTTTCTGGATTCATTATAATAAATAATAATTTAAAAACATGGGCTCATTAGAAAACACCTTTTTCTCAGCTCTCTCAGATTTGAGTAAAAAGTACAACACTCAATGACAACATTAATGGGGACTAGGAAATTGTCGAAGATTCCTTCGATAATCTTCCTTACCTCTATTTTGAGAGCATTCTTTAGGGTCAAGAATTTCCAGAATTTGAAAAGAAAAGGAAAAATGAAAAAAAAATATTTACAGCACGTAAAACTCCATTGCATAGACTTAAAAGTGAAAATGACTCCCCTATTTTCAGTGGTCATCCTGGTGATTTCCGTAAAGCTGGAAACAGCTGTTTGAAGATTATAATGGAGACGATATGCCTGATTCAACATTGTATTTAAAAGTAGGCACCCTTGTTGAGCTCATTAAGGATTTGCTTCCCAGAGAAGGTTCACGTAATGGAACTAAAAATAATTAAGGAAGTGATAGAAAAGAATAACATTTACATATTGCTCTACAGAAAATGGGATTTCAGTGCAACTAAACAAGAAATGCATTTTGTCAGAATGGACTTCTGGCAGGACGAAGATGAGAAACTTTCTGTTGGATTCCGCAGGAGACAATACCTAATTAAAGTGAATTTTATCAAAGAATATCTAGAATATTGTTTAAATACAATCTATTTACACTCATTATACACTGTTATAACATTTCCATCTTTTATAAATTATTTAATGAATCTAATTATACTTTTACCCTTTTTGACTGAGATTCTGATTCCTCAATCTTTCTT
The DNA here is from genome assembly GCA_030569635.1 of Pichia thaimueangensis. Taxonomy (NCBI): domain Eukaryota; kingdom Fungi; phylum Ascomycota; class Pichiomycetes; order Pichiales; family Pichiaceae; genus Pichia; species Pichia thaimueangensis. Next base: position 161,601 of record JAJMLM010000187.1, on the reverse strand, counting down.
TTCATGCTATCTTCGATACTTACAGAAGATTCTTTATTTGTTGTATTAATGTAATTGCCAACATCATCCATTTTATTCAATATAATATCAGAAAATTCCTGTGCGGTCTTAGCCTTTGTTACGAGGTGATATATTTTATTTTTATTTTTATCATTGGGTATCATTCTTGTTAGGCAATATTTTGTATTTGCTGGGTGGTTGTTAAAATCATTCGTAAATTTTATGTATTCTTTAATAGTTGTATACCAAGGCAAAGATCCTGATTTATGAAAACAAGTTGGATTAATTTCAGCAGCAGAGGCAATCATTGCACCAACATCAGAATCAAATTGTTCTTGTAAATGTTTGTAATCATCATAAGATTTGACCTGTCCATTTATTATAAAAGTGACATTATTCTCTTTACAAATTTGGAATATTTCATCAAGATAATCTCTAATTGGATCCTCTCTGTTTCTCATTTCTCTTTTTCGACAATGAACAGTTAAATTTGAAATTCCTGTTTTGACTAACCTGGAGACCAACTGAAGAGTATCTTCCTTTGTTTGTAATAATCTAATTTTGACACTAATTGGTTTATTATTTGGTTTACCAACCTCATTGACTAGATTTGTCAAAATATCACATAATAAATCCGGAGTTGACAATAGAGCAGCACCCATTCCTGAGTGTATCGAAAAATGTTTTGGACAACCTGCATTTATATCTATTGCACCTACATCATTAATAACTATTTTGGCAGCTTTAACTGCCAATTCAGGGTTAGCTGTACCCATTTGGAATACAATTTTATCATTTTCCATTTCAGGATAAGTTCTGAAGACTAGATCAGTCATGCCGGGGATTTTCTTATTACCTGATTTAGATAAGAAATCTACTGTTTTCAAAGTTTCATTGTATTTTCTTTCACATGTAATCAATTTTTTATCGATGATTTCTGGACCCCATACAAGATCAGCACCAAATTTTAAAGCAAGCAATCTAGTTGGCAATTCACCTATTCTAACCATAGGTGCCAAAACAAATTTTGCACGGTATTCTAGCATTTTTTGAATAAATATTCCTTGATAATGGATATTATAAAGAGTATGCTGGAATTTAAAAAACCAAAAATAGAAAATGACGAAAGGAAAAATGAATCTGAAAAACTGATAATTCATGTAAGAATATTTTTCGTATTTTTTTATTTTTTTGTCAAATTTTTTTGCTGTAGACTCGCTCACTCTCACAGCGTGGCGCGTGAGTGGTGCGGGGTGAGAGTGAGCGAGCGAGTGAGTAACAACTACACATTTTATCTGTTTAACTCTTAACCTAGATGAATAAGAGCATGAGAGAGGTAGAGAAGAGTTACATTTTACACACATATTTAAATATATTTATATATATATATATATATATAGATAGATAAGGAAGAAATTCTTCTAATCGGGTGATATTTCTGGCGATCCAAAGAAAGTGTCGGCAGAAAGTGGAGAAGAGAAAATGCAGATCCAATCGGAAGTAATTTAAGGAGTGCAAATCTTACGGATTATATAGATTAACCCAATATCCGACCTCCGACTCTCGACTGCAGCGCTCCTCCTCAGATCAGCTCGGGAACTGGGAAGATGGAACATGGAAGATGCGAAATTTTCATTTCAACGCGAGAACCACGGGGAAGAAAGTGGCGCCGGGTCCCGGGAACGTGACATTAATTTGCCTGGTTAGCGACGTAAGTTGAAGTAGTTGTTACAAGGAGTTGCTCGAATAGGCAAGAATCTAACTGGATTAGTTTAGACCCTTTTTACTGTAGAATATGATAGAAGGAAGTTTACGTGTTTAGATATATGTATATAGTGCACACGCAGTGCAGAACAGAGAAAAGATGAGGCTCAATTGCCTATGGCCAACCCTGTCTTTTTTTTCTTGCCTCCTTCGTCCTGTGTGTGCCCCGTGACTGGGAAACGGTGATCTGTGGCCATGCTCAGCTTGCACTTCTCTTAATTTGCCCTTTTGCCTTTTCTGGCATCCTGTTTTTACCTTGTTACTGGTGTTCTTCTTTACAGAACTCTTTTTTTCTTCAGACGACCTTTGAAACAGGAAGTGTAGTAAAGGTATTAGTTGTTTCCATTGTTCTTCAAACAGCTAATAAAAAAAAGTACCACGTTTATATTAAAGTCTTACAACAATTAGCTCTTTTAAAAAAAATAAGGTTGACTTCCTCTTTTAAATTTCAACCTTATTTTTTAACAATTAGAGAAAAATGTACGTATATTATTAACCTCTACTTGTTTTTGCTTGACTTAACAGTAGTTACTAACAATTATATCACAAACTAACAGTATCAATCACCAACTATCATTTAATTAAGAATAATATACCCATTATAACTCTACCTGGCTCAATAATAGCTATATATTAGTATATTTTTAAAAATCTGCATTGAAAGTTTTTACACTGTCCTTAATATTATTTGATTTTTTCTCTCAAGTTTGGTTTTTCGATTTTTATTTTTAAATTTTTACTTTTTTTATCTTCTAACCTTTACTTTTTTCCTTACTATCCTTTCAATATTTAGTTTATCATCTTTAAAAAATCAACTTTTAATAATAATAATAATTCAATGCACGCTTTAGACTCCACTAATAAAGAGCTAGCTGAGCCCGTTTGCCAAATTACCACAGATGCTTCCGACCACAATGATTTAACTAACAGTTCAATATCAGAATCCTCAGTCGATTCTAATAATAATTCTTTGCAAGTTGAAACTCTTTCACTGGTTACAAATACTACCAATACAATAGATACACATTATAAAAACGATATTCATAATCTTAAAACCATCAATATTATTGATAACCAATTGCAAAACACAAGCGCTACACATTTAACACATCTTGAAAATGAAGAATCAATTCCCGACTTTCATAAATTCGAATCAAATAAAGAAAATATCACCAAAAAAACCATCTTAAAGACTTATGATCAAGAATCCAAAGAAGTTAGAGGCCGCCCATCTGCTTGTGTTTTTGTCGCTAGTTTATCATCTAATATCAGTGATGATGTCCTTTGTCAATCAGTTACTAATCATTTCAAACAGTGGGGAAAACTGACTTTAGTTAAAGTTTTAAGAGATCCTGCAAATAGACCATATGCATTTGTACAATATGCCAGAGATGAAGATGCCGATAAAGCGATTAGTGAAGGACAACACTCAATTTTAAATGGTAGAACTGTTAGATGTGAAAAAGCTAGAGTAAATCGGACTCTTTACTTACAAGTTGCAAGTCCCGGATTTGTTGAAAAGATAATGAAAAAACTTTTGTCTCGTTTTGGTGAGATAGAAAGATTGGTTGCCGTTAATGATCAATTCGATTGTATCAACTCTTCTAAAACTCTCAATAAAACGTGGTTTTGTAAATATGTTTATCGCCAGGATGCCATCAGTGCCTTTGCAAACCTTAAATCAAAGGTTAATTGGAATGTTGAATGGGCCCAAAATTTGGAAGATGAGTATAAAAATATTCCAGAAGTAACGATTGATAAAAATTCTATCTTTGTTGGTCATTTAGATCCTAGAATTAGCAAAGAGGAGCTGCTTGAAAGATTTGAGAAACACGGTAAAATAAAAGAAGCTATTTTAGTTAATAGACCACTAAGTAATTTTGCTTTCATCAAATTTGAAACCAAGGAAGCTGCTGCATCTGCAGTAGAATGTGAAAACCATTCAATGTTTAAATACAAAACCATACACGTTCAATATAGAGAACTGTACAATAATTATAGACGGAAATACTCAAATGACGATGAAAATGAATCTGGTTTAAAGTTGAATTTAGCCCCACCTCCAGTTAACTTTAAAAGACGTAATATTTTCAATCCACATAAAACTGCAAACAAGTACAATAATACCAATAATAATTACTATCGTCGTAAAAATAATTCTTATTTTGAAAACTTTAATCACAGCAACAAATTTAATGAAACTTTACCAAATAGTAATCATGATAAACTTTCAGAATCACAAGTACCTGACACGTTTTCTCAAGTTATGAGATTAAAGTTTGCAGATTCAACCAACGGCAAATTTAATTACAATAATAGTAACAGTAGTAATAAATTTACAAAGAATATGCAACCTGTAAACTCCAAAAACAAGGATTTGTTAAGTTCCAATGAAAACATAGAAGCAGATAAACCAAACTCGGAATTTAATAATTCGATGGAAGCAAATAGAACCGAAACTGATTTTGACAATGAAACAACTCAGTATAATTATTTTGCTAAGAATGAAAATAATGATTTGACAAATAAAGATATCAAGTCTAATCAACCTTTTCAGAATGAAGAAAATGCAAAAACTAATTTTGTTAATGGGTACGACATAGATTTTGATTCAACCACCAATAATAGCTATTCAAGTGCCGGTCCAAGAACTGGATATACATACAGTTCAATTGACAATGCCGAGGTAGAACACCCAACACTTAATGTAGGTTCAATGATGGGACCTTCGCAATATCAATATCCGTATTATTATTATTATCATCCTTCAAAGAAAATACCTTTCATGAATCCACAAATGTCTCAAATGATGCCCATGAGTCATAATAGCAACAACATTAGCAACATCCATCCCTCAAATTCTGCTAATCCAACTTATTATTATACTTATGCCGGTTATCCTCCAGCAACACCAAATACACAGATTCCAGCAATGTATCCACCAGTTTATTTATATTATAATTCTGTTTCAGTAATGGATCATGCAAACGAGGGTATAGAACAGCAACAATTTTATAGAAACCAGAATGAAAATTTTAATGTTACCAACAATATTGAGGAAACACAAAATTAAATTTTTATTTAACTTTTGGTTTCCTTTTAATAAATTATTTGCTTTTCAATCTAATCTATGGAAGTCATTTTATTCTTCCACTTTATTGTGTTCTATTATTTAATTTTGCTCATAAGGATGAGAATCGTTTATAGATTTTGAAATTTGCTCTGTTGTTGTGTTTATTTGCATAGTGGATATATATATAAATCTTATCTCATTCACATATATATATATATATATTTCTAATTATTAAATTGTCTAAAAGTAGGAAAACTTGTCACAGCACGTAATGCGGTAAACAATACATTCAATGCATTGAACATTGAGGTAAGTTTTTCCGAAAAGGCTTTTGCGTCGCTGGCCGTCTCCTCACGGCTCACAGTTGTTAAAAGATTCAAGACATCCAATACGAACAAAGATAAAAACCTTCTTCCGTATCCTCTCTTTTCTTTCAGTACTCCCATAGACAAGAACCATGACATTTATACCCCAATTTTACAGAAGAAAATTCTACGAGGGAAATGAACTGATAAAAGTGTTAGAGCCCTTAAAGAATAAAAATGAAACCGCTAGTAATGTGAACAAAACTTTAGAATCTATATACAACTCATGCAAAAGTTTATCCGCTTTAAGCTATAGACATAGTTTAAGTCTTTATGATTTATTGGAAAAAAATGGTATTTTTATGGAGCCGTTATACTCTGCTCAAAATGAAGGAAAAAATATTGATTCCATGGATATTGATAGAGAAGAGTTAGATGATGATGAAATGAAAGAAGAAAAAGGCGACGATCTAACCCCAATTAACCCACGAGAGAAAATACATCGAAATGTTGCCTTACAAGAATTCAATAATAACTTGATGGTTTTGGTTTTAGGTATATTGCACATCCCGAATGATATCTTAGAATATGCACCATTAGTAGAAAATTTGATTGACTATATAATAAAACTCATATTTGATAATGTTAAGTGTGTCGAAAAAAACTCTAAATCCGATATCAATTTATCCCCTGTATTTGAATGGTCATATATGGGTGTTAGGACTTCTAATATTGGCACACAGACCGTGTTTATTAGATTTGATGACGCAATGATGTTGTATTTGTTCAAAAAATTGGTTGAATCACTGGACTTTAATGAAAATGATGACCTGAATGAACTTCAAATAATAGAAGATAAAATTCTTGTTGAAAATGTGTATCCAAAACTTCAGGATAAATTTGATGTTGATCTATCAAAATTAGAAACTTTGAAAGATGATTTAAAAAATCATTTAAAAAATGTGAAACAAGTGGGATATCAAACAAAAATTAAATTTGCCCCAGTGGATGATTATTTAACACAATTTAAACATCTACCAGACACTTATCAAGTGGATCCCAAAGAGTTAGCAGAGGTTCCAGCAGACATGGTAGATACTGTCAAACAAAATATTATAGATTTTAGATTGCATGTACTCAAGGATCTTGAGCGTAAACAGAAAGAAAGAATGTTACAAGATAAGATTGATGCACGGAAAGAAATGGAGGGTTCATTTTCCATCACAGAGGACACTCCACAAACATATACTATCAGTCACAGCAATATTTCTGATATCGAATATGAAACCATGATGCAGAAAAAAGAGAAGGCTGTGTTGGAGAAACAATATTATATGAAATTAAGTAAGTATAAAAGGTATGAAGAATCAAGATTAAAAAATTATAGAAATTTTCAAATGGTTCATAAACATGAAAGTTATAAATCTCGAATAGTTCCTCAAAATAGAAAACGTTTTTTCGAAAATTTTGTGAATAACATATCCAATGTTAACAACAAAATCGATATGAATTTTAACTATTATACCAAACATTCGAATTATGTACAACATAGAGAGAATATGAAGCTCTCTGAAGAAGAAAAAGATCGCTTGGATCTTGAAGAAGAAGAACAGGAAGAAAAAAAGAATAAAATCCGCTCAAGCACCTCAAATGATAGTGCCACTTCGATAGTCGTTGGGTTGGTTCCTAGTGAGAAGAACGAGGTAGAATACACTCCGGGCGTTGAATCAAAATAAGAAAATGATCATACTATGTCAAAGGTAATTTTAGACGAAGAAACTCCGACTGAAAATATTACTAATATTATAAAAGAAATTGCTCATGTTGAATTAGAATATCAAAAAGTGAATTTTATTACAAAATTTTTGGAATCAAGCAAAAATATTGACAAAATTTCTAAAACCTTCCGAACATTTAAAAAAAATTGGCTGGTCTGTTCAAGGTAGACGCCAAAACTTTAAACAATGTTGTTCATCACATTGTGAATGTGAAGAAATAAACCGTGGTGTATTTATTATATTTGGACTTGCTGCTTTTTGAAAAAAAAAAAGATTTTTTCTTATTTTTTCTTTAATACTCCGTTTAACTTATCTATACCTATATATACAAAGTGCATTTGTAAAAATCTAAATTAATATATATGTAAGATTGATCTTTATTTAAGATTTCAGATACAGATTGTACTCTACTATTTTCCTATTTTCAAGTTGCGCACCCACAGGTCAAGCTTCTAGCGTCCACCGTGTAGCGTGTTCAAAAAACCCCATTTCATATTTGAAAAGCTAAACAACTTTTGATAAAATGTGAGATGATAATTAGCATATCAGAGACAAGCAAGGATTTATGGCCACTGAATTGGCATAAGACACATTATACTAAAAGCATGACTTCTATATCGGAGCATAGAAGCAAGCTGGATGAACAAGAGTGTTATAAAAGAACAATTATGCATTCTCGTCTACCAATTCACATTTTCCACAACTTTAAAATCAATACATTGAGAAATGAAGATGGAAGTCTTAATCGTACAAGATATACAACAATAAAGGAAAATTATTCAAAACCCAAATCACGGCTATTACATAAGGTTGATTGGGGATCTATATTAGGAACCGAAAAGCTTGCATCTCATTTTAACGATGAAACACGAACTAACGATAATATATCAATTGATAAAGATGGAGACACAAAAATGTTTAATGATGACAAAAATCAGGATGAAGTTTTTGAACCATTCTTAGATCAAGAATTTACATATGTCACTATCATGATATATTACAATTCATTTTCCATAAACAATGGCCCCTGTATCCCATTTCCTGGTCCTGTGATATCTGCAGCGATCTTAAAATCGACGGATCTTTCACAAGAAGACACCTTGACAATTCATTTACAAGGTGGAATTATATTTCTTCGCTTCATACAGGAAGATGATAATGGTTTTGTTCCCTTTATAGTTGATTCCGTCCATGTGGGGCGGTATTCATTGCATGGATCAAATATGTTTTTTAACTCTTGTAAAGATAATATGTTTTTATTGATCACAAATGGCACATGCATGCACTTTAGTATAACATATAATGACGATGGTATTCCCTTAACCAAACATACACATAATTTCCAAAATGATTTTCAATATCTTGATAGTTGTATGGTTTCTGTTGAAAATTCCGATGATGCACTGATAATTATGACTTTGGGAGAAGGAATTTTACGTTTTCATTGCATAAATAACTTCAAAGAACCAAAAATTAATACTGTTATTATGCGAAATACATTTGCAACTCCAGTTGGTATTGTGGGGTTAGTAGAAACGAGCGCAGTATTAATTTTACAGGAAACAGGATTTAGTATCAAATCATTAAATTTTTTCTTGAACGGCGAAGAAAAAAGCCCATTCAATTTTGATTATCCCTCCATTTCTGGTGGATTTAAAGTTAATGGGATTTACACTCCAAGTAAAAAAATTAAAACATTGTCATCTTTTAATGAATTTTCTGATGATCTCTATAAACACGATCAAGTTCTCATTTCCACTTCCAATAATAATTCTATTTATTCTTTTGATATTTATTATGACAAAAGGCGTCATATTTACTCTTCTTATGTTAATAGGCTATTTAAATACAAACAAGTTGTCTCCAATTTTATATTTGAACCAGTTAGTAATTCTAATTTTCAATTCATTTTTGCTAATGAAATGGGTAAAACGGAATCAAAAATAGTTTCTATCATAGCCAAGGATGACCGACCAATTTTGAAAACAGTTGAAGATATCTGGTCTGAAATAAATCCGTATCCTATATTTGATTTTGAATTGATAGAATCGCCAAATGCAAAAAAGAGTATAGAATATCCCACACAAGAATTATGGATGGTTGCTGGTGCAGAAACAAACCATTCATTAATGAACTTCAAGTTTGGACTAATTGCGGACAACCCCGTTTTTTTCCAACGCTTCTCTTCTACTGATGAACTATACTATTTTCACTCTGCTGTTAATAGTACCAAATATTTATGGGTGTCAAATGAGAACAACACACAACTATTTAAGGTTGATGATGATAACCGTTTGCAATCACTGTATAAGTCATTTGTTCAAGAGAAGATTTTGTCATTGGAATATTTGAATAATGTATCGCAACTGATTATTACATCAAATCATTTATTTCTGTTTGATATAGATAGGTTGACTACCTTGTTTCATGTTGAATTTCCATACTCTTGCATATATGCAACATCGTTAGAAAATACTGTTGCTGTGTTGTATAAAGACCACGAAACCAATCTTGCCATGTTTAATATATCTACTGCTGGCGAAAAAAATCAACTAGTACATATAGAGATCAATACACCACCTGAATATAATAGAAAGATATCCATGCTAAAATTACTTAAACTAGGCGATGCATTGTGGTTATTTATTGGTGATTTTGACAGCCATTTTATTTTATATAAGTCCAATTTGGAGCACACAATGCAATTTGTATCTAAACAAGTTTTAAGCGTGAAGCCTTCGCCGATGTTATTAAATTCACTTTCTCTTGAATATAAGATTATACCTTACAAAATTCTTTTACTAGATGACTCTATGAATTTTATTATCACATCAAGAACTGGTGATTATATAATCCTTAAGATAAACCTCGATAACTTGAAGAATATATGTTCAATTTGTGTTGTTCAACATGTAAAATTATCAGATACTGGTGGAATTGATATAATATCAACAGATAAGTCAGGCGTTGTATATTTATTGGGTAAGACATTGTGGAAATTAAATACTAAACGGTCTTTATACCCGGATAGGGTTTTGTTCAATGACGGCCTAGATTTATGTGTTGTATCTTCATGCGTCGCAGTCACTAAACAACTTGACATTTCCGAGGATCTGATATTTGTTATAAGGAACTCTGAACTAAAAATGTGGACTATTTCAAAATCAGTTTCATCTTGTGTCAAAAGTCATAAGTTAGAGGTACCTTGTATGAAATTGAAATATTATTCTTTATTTGATATGTTTGTTTTAATACCATTCCCCGAGTCAGGAATATCCAATAAACCAAAATTGATTTTTGTTGACGCCAAATATGGCAAAATTCTCAGGGTTAATTCTGATTTAACTGATATCTTTACTAAAAGTGAAATCCCCGTTTGTCTATATGTTTGGAAAGTAAGAGAAAATAGTGGGGTATATACCAATTTAATTATTGGGTGTAAATTTGAAGGAATTAAAGGTAGTGTGAAGGTTTTGAGAATTGAAAAAGAATCCAATGGAAGTCTCAACATCAAAACAGAATTAACATTTTTGGAAGATTTGCCAGTTACTTCTATAACGGCATCGAAAGTTCATAATATGGTGTTGTACTCAACTGGGAATGAAATCTACAGCATTCAAAAATCTAATAATACAGATGGTACATCTGTACGACAGTTGTTTACTAGCATCAATTTTCCAATAAAAAAAATCAAAGTGACAAAAGTGACAAATACAGATCTTGAATCAGTTTTTGTTATTACTCAAAATAATATGTCGTTTAATTTTACGTTAGAAAGCAGACTTGGTAATATACACCTATCAGAGGTTAAATCAGATGATAGGTTTTTTTCGGATGGCTTAATTAATGGAGAACAATTTATCGTGGCCAGCGATTTTAGAAAGCAAACACTTTCCGTTAATAATGAGAGATTAATTGCGGAACGGTTTTCTGCTAAGCTTGATACTATTGGTTATATTCCACGACTCTCACCCATTGAATCATTTCCACCTTGGTTACATGTTGATGAAAGAAAACCACTTTCTAACGGCCTTTATTTCATAACTGTTGGATTGAATGGTCAGATTGATCTATATAGTTTTAGTATGGGACTAAATTATATTTATCAAACAATTCTTTTGAAACAGAATTATGGAAGATCAGTTGGGTATTTATCTGAATACCCTGGAATATATAGGCCGTCCTGGGGAGACTCTGTGGATATGGACTTGTATAGAACTTCGGAAGAAATTACAAACGACCAAGCCATACTAAATAGTGACCGATTCACTAAAAACATTTTACTCTAAAACACAACCATTTTTATAATTATTACTATTAAAAATTTATCTATAGAATAGAATGTGAATGTACTATATTTGAAAATACAATGATTAGGTATTCTTTTCCAGTTTAATCTTATCCAACAAATCATTGATCCTTGGACCCATCAAAGGTTGTCCCTTTCTCGTTTTAGTGCCTTGAATTCTTTCCGTTTGACGTTTACGCTTCAATTCACTTTTTTTCAAAGCCTCCAATTTCTCCCTGGTCTTTTGCATCTTTTTCTTTTTGTCATTTTCTCGTCTATCTTTTTTCAACTGTATTCTCTCTTGGAATGTCAACGGTTCATGATTTTTCACCTTTTGCTTGATTATGTCAATTCCCGATAACGCTGACTTTTTTCTTTCACCACTGTCGTCTGACCCATCGTCTGACCCTTCTTCATGGCCCTTATGGCCCTCTTTTTTTTCTGGAGATCCTTCAACTAAATCTTCACTTACTGCGGTACTTTCTTTAGAAGGCACATCAAGCCCTTCTCGTTCCAAAAGCTTAAAATAGTTCTTTCTAAGTCGGGCTCTGTGAGTTAATGCTCTACGGATTTCATCTGTCTTTCCTTGCTTCCCGTTCAAATACTTTCTGGTGTCTTTTCTTCCCCTATTTTTGCCACCAAACTTTCCAACCTTTCCTGACATCATGTTTATCCTCTCTGTTGTTACTACCCCCTTCAAAACCCCGGGGATCCCATCCAAAAACCGACCCATATACGACAAACGGCTCAAAAATTTTCTTCACCACCTTACGCACACCGAGCTCAAACTTCACACTATTCTTTTCACTTTCATCCTCTCCACTCTTCTGATCAACACACCCTTCATTTCGGTATTTGCACTCCCTACACGCTTTGTCTCTATCTTTTGCAAGACACGTCCTAATATCAACCTATCAGGAACACTTTGTGACTGGGGTTTCAACATTGTATTCATAATTTTGCATTTACCATCACGTTCATACATACAATAGCCGCAATTTTTTGAACAAGCTTTGAGTGGTTTACATAATAGAAAGTTAACATAGACAAGCCAAAAGGGGGAAAAAGAATAAACTAATATCATGGTTAATATAAAATTGGCCTTTGAAAGATATCTGGATTTTCTTAGGATCCAGCGACGGGAATCAATGATGAAGTGGTGTCTTGAGGTACCAAGTTGTGTCAGTTCAGCATCATGCTCTAGCCATAGCCCATACAGTGAATTTGAGGTAAATCAAATATGGAAACAAGGAATACTCACTACTTCTGTTATAAGGAATTACATTTTGCATCCTCAATTGAGAAGTGTGTCGTCTTTCAAAAAACATTGGCGATTAATAAAACGTGATTTTACATCTACTACAACGAAATTTTTCGATAATAATTTTGATATAATAGTCGACGATGAGATAAATTCTGGTGAAATAGCCGAAGAAGCCAACAAAAAATACAATGATATATGTAAAGAATTGAAGTTTTTTAATAACGAATCACCAGAAACGTTTACCCCTGATATTATAGTGGAAGTTTCCAAGTTGTTTGACTGGCTTTATTCAAACAAACAATATGAAATTGCATACAATTTGCTGCATAAAATTAGCCCGAACTATAATGTATTTTTCAAATTCAACCAATACAATAAAATGATTGAGATTTTTGACAAATATGGAGATACGGAAGATTTGTTTCTATTCTGTGAAATCTTCAGATATGAAAAAATTCCTAATATTTGGAGAAAAGTTAACAGATTAATAAATGATAGGTATGTCAACCAATTAATTAAATTATCAGATGTCAAATTGTTTGCAGAGGCAAAACCACTTTTAGATAATATGTTGGAGGAAGGAACACCAAGAGGTTTAAAATATTTTGCATTCAGAGGATCTTCCTTGTTATATAAAAATTTTGATTCCGCTTCTCGAATACAACTTTATGATTATTTAATAAATTTAGATGATTCATTGAAGATGTTTTTTCCACCTTCACTAATCTCACAGATTTTCACAACATATGAATCCAACCATGTAGATGACTTGGATTTACAATATACATTTTTAGAGCAATTCATGAAGATGCACTATAATCCTGAAGAAATTAATGAGGAATCTTATCAATATAAATTAATTTCTTCATTACCTAAAGATTGCTCACCAAATTTGAAATTCAGATTATGGCTTAATTATTGTTATAATAACGAAAAGTTGAATTATGATCGAGATATACGACCAATTGTTTATTTGAAAAATAATAGGATGCAATATTTACCAAAACATTTTGAAAAATCATTAGCTATTGATGATAAAACGCAATTGGATATGATCTTTTCGATTTTGATTTATACATATAGTAAATATGATGGTAACACAAAATTAGGTCAAATATTTTATAGATTAAAGAAAAAACTAGAATTACCAATTAATCATTCAGATAAAATTGGATACTTGAAATCTTTGGCTGGTACAAAAAAATATTCCAAGGCATTATCATTTTTACAAAAATGTTTAGAAGAAAATCCCGAATTTGAATCTGATGAAACCCTCAATCCGATTTTGATTGTGTTAGCTAAGAACAAAAGTTGGAATAAATTGGAAAATATTTATACAGAACGATATGAGAATAATGAAGTAGTTTCAAAGGATCAATATATTACATTATTTATAGCATTATCATCGAGAGCTGGTACAAACAAAGTTATGATGGAATTATGGGAAAATTATTTGAAAAGGGGGTTTGAACCCAATGATCAAATCCTATCATCCATTATACTGTGTTTTATAAATAACAAGTCATATGAAGAGGCGCTACAATGGTTTACTGCATATTCTCATTACAATGTTGAATTAACATATAAATCATATGGTTTAATGTTGCACGCGTTGGCGGGATTGAAAAACATTGAATCCGTTTTCAAAGTATTGGATGAATTAGTGAAAAATGCAGCAAGAGTTCCACGTCATATTTTCCCACCAGTTTTTATGCAATTATCAACAATAGGTGATTATAAAAGTATTGAAACCATCTTGAGTACTTACTACCCTATATTTAATATCCCAGTCGAAAGAGAAGACAGTAGATGGATAATGAAATGTCATTATCATGCCAATAGATTTTCTATGATTGTTCATAACTATTTGTCGATGAATGAAAATGAACTTTTGTATAAAGATAGTTTGTTGGCGTTGGAGAGTGCTGTTAAATATAGGGATATGAAAACTTTTGAAGAAGTTTGGGAAAAGGTTTTCGGAATTCATTATGTTAGAGGAGATTTAGATATCAAGGCATATATTTTTTATATGTCATATTGGATTAGAAAGTATGGTGCTTTTGGTATTGAAATTAAATTGAATGAGATCAAAAACAATATAAGGGGGTTTAAAGAGTTCCCAACTATATTATTTAATCAAATGATTTTTTCAAGTTTAAGAACTCATCGACCATGGTTAACTAAAAAAATTGTTAGAATTGCATTATTGAACAACGTAATTCCATCACCTAAAACGTATTCACTGATTTTACAAAGTAATGTCTCTATGCCATGGGTTGCTAGAAATAGCATTGACGAGACTGTTAAGATATTGGATGAGTTTTTGATGAATAGAAAGGAAGATAAATTTGGAAAATTGCATGATGATCTTAATCCGATGTCATTAAAGTTGGTTATTAAGGCTATCATTAAATATAAGGATGTTTATGAAGCCCGGAGGTTGTTTGATCTATATGTTGAATCATCGAGAGATAATTTATTGGATAATTTGCATATTCTAAATATTGAATTGATGCTATTAGGAGAGGAAGAAAGATGGGTTGATTTTGATGGATGTTATGATAGATATATTACTTTGTTATTCAAATTAAATGAGCAATCTAGACTTAAGGATAATGAATTAAATGAAAGATTTAATAATGATGATTTTGATAGATTAGATATTCAGAATGATGTTTATTTAAGAGGCAAATATTATGATGAATATAAGATTAAAAATTTGGAGGATGTTAGTATTAAGATACCTAATTGGATTAAAAAGGCACATTCCGATATTTGGATTTATAGATTGAAACAATTGGAAGTTGTTGAAAGATTAGACGAAGTGAATACTATTATCAGTAATTTAATTTCTAAAGGTATTATTTTTGACAATAAGAATTTAAATGAAACTGCATTATTTTTAAGTCAAAGACCTGAATTATTAGAGGAAGCTGCGTTTTTCATTGATAAATATTTATTACCGTATCATATTAAGAATAGAAATTTTAAGATGATGAAGATCAGATATGCTACAGAAGAAATTCCTGGAGTGAAGAAGGATATTAATGTACATTATAAGGTTAATAGAGATGTTTATTTTGAAGTTATGAAGAATTTATCTGATAATATCAATGAGAAATTAACATCTGATCAACGTGATTCATTATTAACGAGTATTGCCAATTCTCCTAATAAATATTTTTTGAAGAATCTAGAACAAGTTATGAAAGAGAGAAGACATATCAGATCTAGTTATTTACAAACGAAGAAACTTCGTACCACATTTTATAGAGGTATTCGGAGTAAAATGAAGGTTGTCAATAGGAAGAAAAAGAAAAATATGAGTATGTGGAGGGTTGATAAAGACATCAAATATAGGAACAAGATGTATGAATTGCGGAAACAGATGGATCATGTTATTTGGAAGATCCATCAAATAACGGGGTCCAATGATTTGAATGATTTGCATGGTAGACGGATCCGGGAAAACAGTGGTGAAGTTTTGGAGTTGATGAAGGAGAAGAAGATGATCCGAGGTCGCATGAATGCATTGCGTAAGGAGAAGGACGAGAAATTGAGAGAGATTGTTGAAAAGAATCGAGAGAAGGGACAACTCAAGTCGTATAAGGTTGGTCGGATCGATCTCGGAAAGCTCTGAGTCTTGTATATATATACTATGTATGCCGTTTTTGTTACTATTTGTTTTCGATAGACCGAAAACGTGAGGTCTTTCAGTTTATGTCTTGTATATGAAGGCTTTTTTTGTGTTACAAAGTTCAATAGAAGGAGAACGGTAAAAATCGTAAAAAGATTGTGGAAGAGAATTAGCGACATTGTTCAATATAGAAAATTGAATTGTTGGAGGCGGACACTACATCAGACACGACATGTTGTTCTGTAATTGGAAGCTCTTTGTAATTTTTTGCTTTTCATTGTAGTTAAAATAACAGGTTGATTGAATATGTAATTTTCATTTGTAGAATCTTGTATTAGCTTTAAGAGAAATGTTAAAAGTTCAAGTTACATCAATGGATTTGGAGACTGAACCTTTGCTTGCAACTTACATTTTACAAATTTTAAATCGTTATTGGTTTATTGTCATATATTATTAAGATGAATTTAAAGTATGATGTGAACAAAATTAGTTGTGATAAAGCGGCATTATTTTTATATCTTCTGTTTCACTCATATGTAATGGAAATATTGAATAATCATGCATCCTGGCTGATTGTCTATTGTAATCTTGGCTACCTTTATTTTTTGTGTGGAATGGTTTACGGGATTTTGTTTTAAATATTACTGGTATTAAGGTATGTCGATGTTTAGATAAGTTTGATTTTTTTGTCTTGATTGTTTATTATTTTTTGTTTTTTTTCTTGTTTAAATTTATTCAAGGAGATCTGTTGTCTACTATTATGGCATTAAGACATATAATTGATGTGTAATGTTTAATGTTAATGTTAATGTTATTTTATGGTTTATTACATTTTCTTCAATTACCAATTTTGATTTGGAACTTGTTTGATGATATCATGTTGATAGATGCAAATTATTTAACAGTTGTTTCCTTCCTGGTTGGTTCTTAAGTTATTCTTTCTTAAAGAATGTTTATGTTATTATTTGTTGTTTGCAATTATAGTACCAATATATCTTTGTTTAAAATAATTAATACTATGCGCTGTCGGTTTTTTATATAACCAGTTTTTGTTGAGTTGATTTCTGGTTTGGATTTAATTTATATATGAAAATTAAAAGAATAATGCTTTTTTATATCAATTTTGTGGTTTTAAATGCATTAATCAATTGTCATTTATTTTATGGTGGGTTCTTCTAAGAATTTTTTCATTTTAATCTGTTTTTGTATTCATGATGGGTGCCAACAATTTTTTTAACGTAAAGTTATTTTTCACTTTTGCTTATTTTAATGTGAATCAGTATTAGCCCTGAAAATGCTAATGCTGATCTTTAATTACATATTGACGTGTATTTTTAAGACATTTTTGATTCAGTCTATTTTGGGTAACAGCTATTCGCGTTTGTATTTTAAGGTGTGGTTTTGTGGTATTCCTTTAGTGGTGATTAATTTAGAAACGTGTAGTTTCCACTTTCTTGCCCAGCAGATATTCTTTTAGTTTGTCTTTATGTGGATAGATAATATTTAGTGTAGTGGTATTTTGTGCTGAACACGATTTTTGGCATTTTACATAGTAATTTCGAGAGATTTTTTGGCCTGTATATTGCGCAGTTTTACTGGTTTCTTTTCGGAAAAAATACTACATGAGATATTGAAGTTTTGTTATTATGTTTAATCAGAGAGTACTGTTCTTACCAAAATAAAAATTAATTGTAAAATTGATCGCCCATAGGTAAGGTCACCTGCGCCAGACGTATTTTATATACACCGTGTTATTAACGAGATTGTATCATCTAGTAACTTTTTTTAATGAACAGTAACTTTAGGGCAGCCGCCAATCGACGCGACTGTCTGCCGTTTTGTGCACAGGCGGTTGTTCTAAAGTTACTACATGAATGTGCTGGTTGATACAGTCGTTTAATAACACGGCATGTATTCTATGAAAGATATTAAATAATATGTAATTGTAGGTAGATAGATCGTGTACGAAATGAAACACCAATTACTAACTACTTAACACTACTTGAAACGCGGGAGGAGCGGAACTCCGAGCGGGATTTTTCTTTCTGCTGGCTTCCGTCTTCGGGAACAGACGTTTCTTTGTTTCTTTGTTTCTGTTTTCTGTTTTCGGTGGCTTCTGCATGCTTTTGGACTCTGTGGGGTGTGGGTTATCTTTTATCTTCCTGGATAGTGATCACCCTGCTGGGATCTGAGATTTGACAAGATGAAGAGACTGCTCTCGGTGAAACTCAAACTGAAAAGAAACACGACACATATTGTCAACCAGACGGGGATCAACACCATCAACATTGCCGGTGCACACGGTGGAAAGGGTAAACAGTCTATTTCCACATTGTTAGCACTTGCTGTGGATCCGAAACGTCCTGGTCCGACATCACAGGAACTACACGGTATTGCCAAATACAGCAAGCGGGGGGAACTGGAATGTTTGAAGTTGAAGGGGTTGATATTGGAATATCTTGCACTAAGTGAAGACTTACATAACTATACGGAAATTCTGAAAATTTTGACGGTTTTAGATTACGTTCTCGTCTGCGGATCTGCGGAATTTTACTATATCTTTGTCAACGGGGAAGGACAGGGGGTGTTGAAGTTGAAGGTGTTGTACGAGATGGTGACGGGGACTGAGGTTATCATTGAGAGGATCATGTCCCGTGTGATGGAGTTGTTGTGGATCTGCAAGGACCAACAACACTGGGAGGACCGGCGATGGGAGTATGCCTCCATCCGGGCGGAGATCCACATGCCGTCCTCAAGACGGTCCTTTGAGTCTTCTCCTGTTGTGCCGTCACCGGGTGTCTCTGAGCCCCCGAACGTCTCCCATGGCGGAGTCAGACGAGCCCAGACGGTGTCCTACCCTCCCCGGCATCTGCAACAACAACACCAACAACAACAACAACAACAACAACAACAGCTACACCGTGAACAGCACCGTCAGCAGTTGCAGCGCCACGGGCACCTGGCGAGGATCGAGGAGTGAAGATTGAAGATTGAGAACTGGTGCT
Organism: Pichia thaimueangensis; assembly: GCA_030569635.1. Classification (NCBI taxonomy): domain Eukaryota; kingdom Fungi; phylum Ascomycota; class Pichiomycetes; order Pichiales; family Pichiaceae; genus Pichia; species Pichia thaimueangensis. The sequence goes on along the minus strand of JAJMLM010000187.1, from coordinate 142,487 downwards.
TAAGGATTGGTGTTTGGTTAGGTTGAAACCAAGGGGGTCGGACACAGGAGGCTACACTTTCATTACCACATTTCCTTCCACTTCCACTTCCACACAATGATGCATTCCCTAACACACAGATTCAGCTCCTGGTCATCCGCCCTTACCACAGCCCTCTTCACAGTGGCCGTCCTGGCCTCCATCCTCTCCCTGCTCACACACAACAAAGACACGTTACGCTCGACACGTTTGAAAAATGTAAAGGCGCAGGTGTTGATGAAGAACACGAGAAACTATGGTGCCACAAAGGCAAACCCAAAGGAAAATGCAAGGTTTAAGTTTGATCTAGTAGCAGACTTTCAGGATGTAGTTGATTGGAATACGAAGCAAATTTTCACCTACGTTTATGTCGACTTAGACGATGGTATATCCACAGAATCTGATAGTAAATTGGTCATCTGGGATAAAATCTTGACAGATAAGAGCAAGGTCTATATAAATAACAAAAATATCAAGTCAAAATATTCTATATGGGATTATTCTCCTCAATTGAGTGGCCGTACGGGACATTTCAAATTAGGTTACAACATTCAACCTTGGATAGGTCCTTTAATTTTCGGAGAAGTCGATCTCAACAACACAATTACTTTCCCCGATATTAAAGCTTAATTATTCTATATTCCATTTATTTTCTTTCATTTATATCTATCTATATATATGTAATAAATATTCAAATTAATTAATTATTTAATAGTATATTTATACAAATCGCATCCATCATTAGAATTCTTCTTTTTAACAAGTAATGTGATAGATTCCATTCCACTTAGTACGCCAACAATATCTTCATCTTCACCTAATCCTTTGAATTCGTGTTTGACATCCCATTTCTTCCCCCTCTTATCGAAAATAAAATACTCGTCATGATATACAACAATAGATGTGAAAATATCAACGAAAATTCCATCAATATTCTTCTTCGAAACTGCACTTGTTTCAACAATCGTGTTCTTACGCAAATCAAATAATGATATCCTTTCCTCGTCTCCAATGAATAGATAATATCCATTACTTGCAAATGTCACATCCATGGCATTTCCACTTTCAATGTTTAATTTAATACTACGTTCGATTAAATCATAAATATCAACCCCCAAATCTTCAACATATGACAACGCAACGAGTAATCCATCCGGATGAAATTTAATATCCTTCAGCTTACCATTTAACTGTTGTGAATACATTGATGAATCATTATAGAATACCTCAAATTCGTTAAAACTCCCCAATATATAGAGAGGTAACGTAGGATGTGAAACTGCAATCGATATATTTTCCAATTCTGTGTTGATAGGTTTCGATTCTTTATTTGATAAATCCGTTAATTGATATGGAATTTTCTTGGCCTTAGTACTTTTCCTACCCTTTTGTGGAATATGGGATACTACATATGGGATATCACCTTTCCAAAATGCCAATAACGATCTGCTCGTAACATCAGATGATTTTAATTCAACATTCATTTTGGAAATTACATTGAAATTGACAATATCAACTAACTCAAATAATCCAGAATCGAAAATAATTATACATTGTGTCTCTGTTTCATTAGGTATGATCTTTATTATAGAACCTCCCTTTTTATTGTTTATCTTTTTCTTTTCGTTTAGTACAACATTAATATTATCAATATTTGACAATTTATGGATAGGTGAATTACCCTTTCTTTCCTTATTTTCCTGCTTATGTTTGACAAGTAGAGATTCCTGTTCATTCCTCAATACTTCAACAAACTGACTCCAACCTTCAACATCATCCATCTGTACATCTTTCTCTTCTTCCTCGCCTCCTCCTGTATGAGTTTCTGCAACGTTTTCCTTAATTTCATTACCATTGCCATTGCCATTGCCATTACGAGCAGTTTTAACATCATCCGATACAACTCCTGAATCAATCAATTTGGCTAATGCCTGTCTAGCTTCATCGCGTTCTTTGCATGCGCCAACGGCAACTTTAATAGATGCATCCTGTTTATACAATGATAATGACAATTCCTTCCTTGTTTTATCCAACTCACTCCTTAATTGAAATAATTCCAAACTTAACGTGTCCCATGCATTCTGAAATGCTGATAACATCGTTGGAATGGATGAATATGTAGGTGATGTAATCTCATTCGATTTGGGAATATTCTCAGCATAATTAGATATTGGAATTATATCTCCCAATTCCATAGGTTCATTGGAGATTGGATCTTTTCCATTGGTTTTAACAAATGTTTCCAACGCTTTGGAATCAAAGATACAATGCGATTTTAGTGATAGCACCGGTGATTCTGTAGGAGAATTTGATAATGTACATAATAACATCCTTTTATAAACTATAGTGATATATCGTCTGTTTATACTAGCTTGTATTTCCCTTTTTAGATCTTAAATTTTCCCATACATGTTGTTTACTTAATATAATTATCGTACGAAACGGCAACATGCATCGAGAGAAATTTCAATGGAGAAGAAGAAAAAAGCGAGAACAAACATCACACACATTACAAATTGCAAAATTGGGAAGTTCGCTTACGTAACAAATCTTTTATTTTAACTTTTTGATAAACTTTTAAATTTATTAACCAAAGTATCCGTTGAGGATTATCCGTTGAGGACGTAGAAAAGGACTATATATAATCTATATAAATACATGATATGAGGTTAATCTAAAGCAAGAAAAAACCGTTTCATTTGTAGTTGTGAATGGACATTAAGAGACAAGAAAAAAAGGAGAAAAAGGAAGGCCGAAACAATAAAATGATAAAATAATAAATAAAAATAGAAATAAAAATAAAAAAACACAGGTATCTTTGTCTTTTTAATTAAATTGCAAATATGTGTGATTGGATTCATGAATATTAGTTCTGTTGAAAAAAAAAGTTCTTTTTCTGTTGTTGAAAGAAAAAGAATGCATGAAATGACAGTTGATGTCATTATCTATGCTGTTGTAGTTGTTATTGTGATAATTTATGTTTTTGTGATAATATTAATAGACAGCTTTGATCAATGAAAAAATACCATCATCCTTACTGACATAATCATTATCGACTATATTAACTAAGACGTACTCATCAATGAGAGATTGTACAAATTTGGAACTTTTCAAATCTTTCAACCTTAATTCATCGGTGGGTTCGTTTTTTAAATCATTGGAAGAATTTAATAAGACATTTGACCATTTTTTCAAAATTAAATAAAGTTCATCCTTCCATGCTAAAAATGAAACCTTTTCGACAATTGTTGGTTGTGCAATTTCTTTACCTGGGAAACAACCCCAAGTGACCGCATTAACATCTGCAGATTCGGTGGAAACATTCGATTTTAATAAATTCGTTGATTCAGAATCGGCAATGAAATAATTCAACTTATCATAACCTGTCTCATTGTTGATATCATTAATTTGCAAAATTAATGCATTAATTTTATCCTTTGGTAATAAGAATTCCAAATATTGCTTTTGATATACATAACCATTTGATGGACCCCAACCATATATTTTATTGGTTGATTCAACACAGTTGATCTTAGGTTGTGAATTGATAGTAATTATACCGTGGTTGTTTAAATCAATTAAATCACTTTTAATTGAATCAATTTCATCGGTAACTTGTGTATCGGACCAAGGTAAACAATTGATTTCATTATTCAAATATTTAACAATCAAATTACCCAAATCATGTGGAGTTGCAGGTCTATCCCATAATTGTAAAATTTTAGTTGAAGAATGACGAATAATATCATGTTCAAATATATCTAAACTTCCAAATGCAGGAGATCTTGAATCCCCCCATCTACCATTTGGAAATTCATCCCAATTGTTTGTACGTTTTATATAAGAAAATTTTCTATTTTTCCAAAAAATTGGTCTAACATTTTCATTTTCTCTTTGAGGATTTAATGATTTTCTCCATGGTTTCGAGTGTTCACATTCGTAATCATTTTTAGTTTTATTTGATACTAAATGTAAACTATCCAATAACATTGTAGTAGCTTTCTCTAAATTCATTGTATAGAAATGTAAATGATTGACATGTTTGGAATCTATCAAAGTTTGGCATAATTCGGTCATTAATTTACAACCTTCATCTCTAACTTTAGCATCGTCATCTTTAATTGGTTCTAGTCTATCAATGAAATCTTGAGGAATCGAAACATCATTCCATTTTGCTCTTCTCAAAAATGCGCTATAGTTGGAGATTGGCATAATACCAGGTATGATTGGAATTGTAATACCAGTATCACGGCATTTTTGGCACCAATCAATGAATTTTTCAACGTCATAAAATAATTGAGTAACAATAAAGTCTGCACCTTCATCTTGTTTAATTTTGAGAAACTTTAAAGTATTATCATCATTTGGTTCTTCGGGATGTCCTTCAGGATAACCTGCAACACCAATACAGAAATGATCACCATAATTTTTCCTAATATGTTTAATTAAATCTTTTGCATATTTGAAATCTCCTGTTGATTCGGAACCATCCAATGGAGGATCACCCCTAAGGGCTAAAATGTTTTGACATCCGGAGTTATAAGCTCTTTGTAAAGCGTCATCAATTAATTTTAAAGGCATATTGGTACATGTTAAATGCATACAAGTTTCTAAACCCAAAACGGTTGATGTTGTATGAACCATTTCAGAGGTTAAAGTTGATAATCTACCACCTGCATTCCAAGTAATATCGATAAATAGAGGATTTAAGTGGTACATTCTGTCCATTCTATCGTATAAATTTTGGACACCTTGAGAAGTCTTCGGAGTGAAAAATTCAAAGGAGAAAGAAGCTGGAGAATTTTCATCCTTGTGAGCCTGTAATAGTTTGTCGGTGATCTTCATTTGGGGAAGATTGGGTTGTTTGACGAAGCAAGTAGGAGGGGAACAAAAATGAAGAAAGGGAGGGAGGGAGAAGAAGAAAGAAGAAAGAAGAAAGACGAACAAAAATGGAAGCAAGTACAAGTAAAAGTACAAGTACATGAGAAGACATGGGTCGTCGATTGGTCGTACCGAGAATACGAGGTGTCCAGAAGAGGGATCCCGCATGTGAAATGGGGGATGGGGAAATGGAAAATGAAAAATGGAAAATTTTGTTGGCGGCTAAGAGCGCGGTTTTTTTTTTCCGTTTTTAAAAGTTTTTATTTTTTTTTGACAACCTCCTTTCGGGCTGTGCGCTTACGTCAGCAAGATCCGATTCTCGCTTGTCTCCTATTTTCTATTTTCTCGATACCTGAAAAATTTTTTGTTGCACTTTTTTTCCTCTAATCAAATGCTTTCCTACCGTCTGCCTACTTCTGCTTTATCACATACCTACTATACACACAAGCTTGGAGCCATAGAAACACACATTAAATTGCTGCAATGTCAACTAAGGCACAGTTTAGAACCCTAGAAAGGGAAAAGAGATTCCAAAATCCTCCTAAGAAATCCTCAGATTTCCCACTTCTTTATAATGCTGTTAAACCTCACGTTGGTTCCTTTAATGCTTTAACTGAGGGTTCAGATGGCGGGTTATTAAACGTCGCCGTTAAGGATATAGGCTATAAAACTATCTTTGATTCAAAAGATCAAGAAAAGATAGGACCAAATAAATTGAAAATTAGAGTTGAATCCGTTCAAATAGCTAAACCTTCCGTTCCAATGAATGATAAATTATCAATTAATAGAAATACTTATCCAAGTGAATGTAGAGAAAGATTGGTTTCTTATAAGGGTAGATTATTGTTGAAATTGGCATGGTCTGTTAACGATGAGGAAGAAATCACAGAAGTTAGAGATGCAGGTCAATTACCTGTTATGGTCTCATCCAATCGTTGCCATTTGAATGGTTTATCCCCTAATCAATTGGTCAATTTAAGAGAAGAAAGTGATGAATTGGGTGGTTATTTTATTGTCAATGGTATCGAAAAATTAATCAGAATGCTTATCGTTCAAAGAAGAAATCATCCAATGGCACTTATTAGACCTTCATTTGCTAACAGGGGTGCTTCATATACTGCCTTTGGTGTTCAATTGAGATCTGTTAGAGATGATCAATCTTCTCAAACCAACGTTTTACATTATTTAAATGATGGTAATGTTACTTTTAGATTTTCGTGGAGAAAAAATGAATACTTAGTTCCGGTTACTTTAATTTTAAAAGCATTAATCGAAACTTCAGATAAGGAAATTTTCGATGGTATAGTTGGTTCCGATATTGATAACTCTTTCCTTACCGATCGTTTAGAATTACTATTGAGAACTTTCAAAAATTACAATTTGAATTCAAATAAACAAGCCGTTGCATACTTGGGTAATAAATTCAGAGTTGTTTTCGGTGCAACTCCTGATATGTCCGATATAGATGTTGGTAATGAAGTTCTAAATAAAATTGTTTTGGTTCATTTGAAGGATAACAACGATAAATTCAGAATGCTCTGTTTCATGATTAGAAAATTATATTCCTTAGTTGCAGGTGAATGTTCCCCTGATAATCCAGATTCAACCCAACATCAAGAAATCTTATTAGGTGGTTTCCTTTATGGTATGATATTAAAAGAAAAAATTGATGAATACTTACAAAGTATTAAAATTCAAATTCAATCGGACATTACAAGAGGTATAGCCGTCAACTTCCATGATAGAAAATATATGACTAGGGTTTTCTCTAGAATTAATGAAAATATAGGTCAAAAATTACAATATTTCCTTTCCACTGGTAATTTGGTTTCTCAATCTGGTTTAGATTTACAACAAGTTAGTGGTTATACCGTTGTCGCCGAAAAAATTAATTTCCATAGATTTATATCACATTTTAGAATGGTTCATAGAGGTTCTTTCTTTGCTGAATTGAAAACTACCACAGTTCGTAAGTTATTACCTGAATCTTGGGGGTTCCTCTGTCCTGTCCATACACCAGATGGTTCTCCATGTGGTTTGCTTAACCATTTGGCTCATAAATGTGAAATTACAACAGAAAGTGCAGATACCTCAAAGATTCCATCAGCTTTATTCAAGTTGGGTGTTAAACCTGTCTCGTCTGCAATTTCAATTGCAGGTCCAAACGTCTGTTGTGTTCAATTGGACGGTAAAATTGTCGGTTATTGTACTCACAATCAAGGTAAAATTATTGCTGATACTTTGAGATATTGGAAAGTTGAAGATGAATCAAAATACGGCATTCCATTGTCTTTGGAAATTGGTTATGTTCCTCCTTCAAATCATGGTCAATATCCAGGTCTTTACTTATTCGGTGGTCATTCTCGTATGATTAGACCTGTTAGATACTTGCCTTTAGATAAAATGGATATTCTTGGTCCTTTTGAACAAGTTTTCATGAATGTTGCCGTGGTTCCAGCAGAAATTGAAAATAACGTCCATTCTCACGTTGAATACTCTCCAACTAATATTTTATCCATTTTGGCTAATTTAACTCCATTCTCTGATTTCAATCAATCGCCAAGAAACATGTATCAATGTCAAATGGGTAAGCAAACCATGGGTACTCCTGGTGTTGCGTTGACTCATAGATCTGATAATAAATTATATAAATTACAAGCAGGTCAAACACCAATTGTTAAGGCTAATTTATACGATGATTATGGAATGGATAATTTCCCCAACGGTACAAATGCTGTTGTTGCCGTTATTTCCTATACTGGTTATGATATGGATGATGCGATGATTATCAATAAATCTGCAGATGAAAGAGGTTTCGCATATGGTGTTGTTTATAAAGTGGAAAAGGTTGATTTAAGTCAACAACGTCGTAGAAATGATCCAATTACGCAACACTTTGGTTTTGGTCCTGATGATTCACCTGCTGACTGGAGAAATAAATTAGATGAAGATGGTTTACCATATATTGGTGTCTATGTTGAAGAAGGTGATCCAATATGTTGTTATTATGATGAAGTCTTGGGTAAGACTAAGATTAAAACATACCATTCAAGTGAACCTGCATTTATTGAAGAAGTCAAACTTATATCTGATGATAGTGGTAACACAGAATGTCAATCTATTACAATTAAATACCGTGTTACAAGACAACCTTTAATTGGTGATAAATTTTCCTCTCGTCATGGTCAAAAGGGTGTTTGTTCACGTAAATGGCCTCAAATCGATATGCCATTTTCAGAAACTGGTATTCAACCAGATGTTATTATTAATCCTCACGCGTTCCCATCTCGTATGACTATTGGTATGTTTGTTGAATCTCTAGCAGGTAAAGCTGGTGCATTACACGGTATTTCACAAGATGCAACTCCTTGGAAATTCAGTGAAGATGATATGCCAGCAGATTTCTTTGGTGAACAATTGAAAGCAGCAGGTTATAACTATCATGGTAACGAACCGTTATATTCTGGTGCTACAGGTGAAGAATTACGTGCAGATATATATATCGGTGTTGTTTATTATCAACGTTTAAGACATATGGTTAATGATAAGTTCCAAGTACGATCAACAGGTCCTGTCAATAGCTTAACCATGCAACCTGTTAAAGGTCGTAAGAGACATGGTGGTATTCGTGTTGGTGAAATGGAGAGGGATGCTCTTATTGGACATGGTACCTCATTCTTATTACAAGATCGTTTATTGAATTGTTCAGATTACACACATGCAACTATCTGTAGAGATTGTGGTAGTATATTAACAACTCAGGTAAGTGTTGCTCGTGTTGGTGGTGGTGAAAGTATGCGTTGTCGTCGTTGTGCAGTTCGTATTGAAGCCAGAGGACAGAGGTATGATATGGTTGAAGATTGCGATGTTTGGGAAGATGGTACTGGGAAGAGATATATCGGTGGTGGTAATACAACTACTGTTGCAATTCCATTTGTTTTGAAATATTTGGATAGTGAATTGGCTGCAATGGGTATTGCTATGCGTTATAATGTTGAACCAAAGTAAACTTATAGAATTTGATGTAACAACAGTTAACTAAATATAAAATCGTATGTAAATAAAAAAAAATCTTGAAATAATAATAAAATCTCTATTTGGTTTCGTTCTAGGCTTTCTTTAGTTTCCCTATTTTTCAACAGAACGCGAGAATTGTTGATTTGTGGAAAATCGAAAATCAAAAGAATTGCGAGAGACGTGTTCGATATTGTTAATCAGGAGTTAAGCTTTTGTCTAATTATCTGATTAAAATATTACTAGATTGTCTATATCAATTATAATAACAATAAATTTAAATTCAATGTTAGAACTACCACAACTACCAGCTGGATATAAAGTGTCACAATTAAATAGTGATGACTATGAAAATGGAGCCTTAACAGTATTGGCTCAATTAACAAGCGTTGGTAACGTTTCTAAGGAAAATTTTGATAAATTCGTTGAATTACAAAATTCAGAAGAGTACAACACGATAGTGATAAGAAATAAGGAATCCAAAGTTGTGGGTATTGCAACATTACTAGTAGAAATCAAATTAATTCATGAATTTTCAAAAGTAGGACATATAGAAGATGTTGCTGTTGATGGTATTGAACGTGGTTCACAGATTGGTAAGTACCTTATAAGGTATCTGTGTAATCTTGGGAAAAAACTGGGCTGTTATAAAATAATTTTAGACTGTTCGGTTGAAAATGTGGGGTTTTACAAGAAATGTGGACTTTCCGAAGCAGGAATCGAAATGGAATATCGTTAAAAGTATAATATAAAGACCTTATAAATTGTTTAATATTTGTAATATGGCAGATTTAATATCATTAACTTTAATTAGACTTTTCAAAAGTTTTGTAATATTCTCAGATTTTTCTGGATCATTATCTCTGATGACCATTGCTGTAAAATTGGATACACAATGACAGTGTTTAGATTCAAAATGTATGTGCCAGTCTATTCGTAGTTGTTTAAACGATTCAAGTTCGAATTCCACTGTAGCTGGAGAATGTTCGAATAATAGGTTATTAAGGGGGTCTTTTCCTTTAATTTGCGAAACGGGAAAAGAATTAATTGTATGAATTTTGGTAAGATCGATATCATCGATAATAGACATCCAAGCTCTTTTCCTTTTATGACGCATCCTAAGCAGTGTATTCATGCCATAAACAAACTGTGAAATATCAAATGATTTCATTGATTTTTCTATAAGATATTTAATGACACTATTTTCATCTATTATCTTTATATTTGATATTGCAGTAATTGTAAGTTTTTGCACAGTTTCAGTTTCTCTATTTATATCTAAAACAATGGAAAATTCCCCACATGTGTCGAACTTTAGAGTGGTCTCATATGTCACCATTTTCTCTTTCTTTGAGAATCGATTCTTGTTTATATTTGAAATAGACATCCAAGGACATGTCAAATGAGCATATTGTAATCGAACATCCATATCCATCTCTGGCAATCTTGAATAGTTCGATAAAAGATATTTGGAATATTCGTAAGTATCGATTGTACGTGCAATTGTTTCAACTTTACGACGTTTGAATGTTTGTTTTGATTCTATGCCTGTGCTTGTATTTTGTTTCTTGAGAAGTTCTTCTTTTTTTTTCACAAGCAAATTCCGCTGGGCTATATAATCTTCCAATAGGGTATTATCAGACATTCTTAATTTCTGATGACTTGTTCGGAGACTACAGTATTTTTTTTATAAATTTAGAGAATACATAATTTTATCACAGTATTGGGGGTTGAGGATATGGAATCATAACACAATATAATGTTTTTCTAGGGTACGCGAAGCCGGGGGCCGCCAGCCATAAGTGATAAGAATGTAAGATTTAAGATGTAAGATCGTGGCGCATACATCAGAATTACTAATTATCCTCTAGGGCATTTTGTACATAAAACTGAAATTTAATTTTAAAACAAAATGTAATTGATTTTCTTAATCATTAAAAAAACTATTACAAATTATTAAAAGTTCAATCACAGATAACCTGTATCAATAATTTATTTATTTAGCATTATTTATGTCACATGCTTTTTAGGATGATTCCTTAAATATTTCTTGTAATTATCCAATCTCTCACGACGTGAATAACGAGGATTCCCACCTAGAACATAATTTTCCGAAGTTGAAATTTTACCATCCAGTGAAAATGAAAAACCTGAAGCTTCATAGCCAAGTTGAGAATGAATTGTAAGATCACAAAAATCGGAATCATCAATATCGGACAATAATTCTGCAGTATCAAAATCAACAAATCTTTTAAAAGACTTGAGCTGGACATTCATATTATGAACATTACAAGTTTCCCAAACTAGATAAGGTTTTGATTCATCTTCCTGAATTGAAACAAAGGTAGTTATAACGGAATGGGGTAACATGAAATGGAAGGATGACGTTGGGAGTCCTAATGCTTCAATTGGATCATCAGAATTCGGATTATTAATCTTAATATGTGGGATAAACATATCTAGGTTAACAAAAATTGGACGGGAAATTTCTCTGAAGTAGACCAAGAACTGGTGAGGAACTTTAATTTTGTCTGCGTAATCCTTTAAATTGTGATAACATTTATCAAAAATGCCGTGATGTAATCTAAATGTCCTTTGATTCAAAACAATATATGCATTAAAAGCGGCAAGAATATAAGCAAAAAATTCATCTTCACGATTATAAATACCACCCGGTGTTGAATGAACGAAATAATTTACCTGTTTTTTTAATAAATTAGTAGTAGGTAAAAATTCGTACCCTTTTAAATCTCTAGTATCTACCGTAGTATCTGAGTAAGGTAATGGTCTACGTTGAATTTCATCTAGAATATCACTAATATTCAATTCGCCTTTAGGGGTGGAAGCATAATGTTTATTGATATAATCTGCCACTGAAGTCTCAGGGGCCAACATGTTAATTATAGTGTGCAAATGATGTTATTTTAAATTTAGAAGTATATGAATTTAAGATAGGAATCAAGCTGTCACAATACACATCACTGGAGGATGGGGTCTCTTTTAAATGGCGGATAGCTAAAATTGATACCATGTCGGAGCTCGGTTCACTTGACTCCGGACTTGCAGTTGAGTATCAACTTATGCAAATGTCTCCGCTTTTTGGATAGAGAATATGAGAGGTCGATGGCCTTACGTAATCGGCGGACTTTTGAGGGGGTTCCGAGGTCGATGTCGGTGTTGAGGAGGTTCAGAGGGTCGTTGGTATTGTCGTTAATTGAATATGGCCGTTTCTTCCTTTTCATAGAGGTCGTTGACACAGTGGTTGGTATTTTGCCGGTGCCAACAACCAGATTGTCGTGAGCAACAACTTTGGAACGGGTCATGTGTTGGGAGAAACTAACAATGTACGAGTTATCACCCGGTTGTGAACGTTTCTTGCTACTTTTGCTCTTTGGAGAGAGAGAAAGGTCTATAATCGGGATATTGTTATATTTGGGTGTATTATCCATTTGTGGTTTGATGATTTTATTGATCGCCTTGACCGATATAACATGTTTATCGTTTCTGCCGTTATCGTTGGATCTATGGGCGTGTTTTGAATTGAAATCTGACCATAAACTATCCTTTGTTTCCTTGAGAGAACGTATATGACCCGTATCTTTGATGATTTCACCCGTTCTCAAATCTATGATGTCACCCTGTTCATTTTCGGACAATGAAGACAATCGTTCAATCAATGCCTGCCAATTATTTTTCGCTCTGTTGAAGGACGCTTTCCTCATGGCTTCCAAGTCTGCGGCATCCAAATTCATGGTTTTATCTTCGAGGAGGCGTATTGGTGTCTTTGGTAGTCATGTAGGGAATCCAGAGGAGATCAGAGAACCGAAGCTAATAGGGAGCACCCCAAATAGATGAAAAGAGAGAGGAGAGACACAATAATGTATGGCGCGTGCTGCGTACTGTTGGCAGTTGGCAGTTGACAGTTCGTAGTTCGTAAGGTATTCATTAATAAACTATAGACAGGCAGTTTTTATAAAGATATGAAAAATATGTATATATATATATATATGTAACAGAGTATCAAAGTTTAAGTTATGTATATGCACATCTGGAGAACCACGGGAATTGTTCTTCTTACAAGGATGTTGTGGATGGATCGTTGTCAACGGTGTGTGTTCTCTCGTTGTTGTTGTGCTGAGCCCAGCACTTGCGGAAGTCCTCCATCTCCTTGATACACTCTCTCCAGTCACCTGTGTCATAGTGGCAGAGTTGAAGTTTTAGGTTCTCTTCGGCACAACCGGTGTTTATTATCCGCTTGTCCCACTCGTCTGGTTGATCCTCCTCGTCATCTTGCTCCTCTTTGACTATTCTATCAAATTCATTGTCATCTCCCTGCGTCATGGTCGTCGATGCTGCTGTTGCTGTTTTGATGGTGGACAAAAAACCTGGACCAACATCCCAACAATAGTGAAAAACCCCCCAACAATAATGATTTCAATTGGACAATCGAACTGTATGTTAATCACAGAGAGATCTGTAATTTGTAATTTGTAATCGCTACTACCATCTCGAGTCTGGAATTCGCCGCCGACGACCGACGGCCGACGCATCCAAATCCCAAATTAGGGAGAACGGAAAACGAAGAACAAAGAAACATTCAATATCATATATCATAACTTCAAAATTTGCAGCAATAGCAAACGTTTACCAAAATATAGCAAACGTATAGGGCGTACAGCCCTATTTCTGAAACCCATCAATTTTGGCATGTAAACACAGAATAATAGGACAATAAGGATGAAAATAAAGGTACCATTCAAGACGGAAGGACATATATTAAAATATTTTCTAAGATCAATAATCCAATACAAGCGGCAAATAGAACAGAACAAGTTCAAATAAAAGTAAAAATATCAAAATTTAAAGTAGAGATAATCTTCTTGATGTTTATTCAGTATATAAATTGTATTGTTTACATTACAACAGCATATGAACAATAGTAAAAAAAAACATTTCTGTACATTAAAAATTAAAAAGCTGAATTGGTTGCCATAATTGGTGATATTCCTGCAAACGATTGTCTTCTTGAATCTCAATCACGGAAATCACTTTTTCCGTGTACTTATTGGTTCTTATTGGTACTTATTGGTACTTATTGTAAGGTTGAACATCCATCTGATAAACCTCTGTACGCTCATAATAAGGATGAAGAAACTCCGAAACTTGTTAGAACAAATTTTATCGGTGAAATTTTACGATTGAAGAAGTTCAAACCTAAAGTTGTAAATAAAACTGGTGTGCAATAATGGAGGATAAGGGCACCCAATACTGCTCAACATAATAAATCTCTTATTATTTCGAGATCCCTTTGTCCTGATATAATGCACGCCTCTTATGAGAACATTTTTCCGAGGGGGGTATGGGGTGTTTTGATTTCAACTACCTTTCAAAAGTTAGACTCCATTACCAATAAAAAATTTAGGGAAAATTTGAAAGATGTTAATAATACGCTGCTTAAGTTGAAGTAATTTAAAAATGTTTCTAATATACCAAACCTTTACAAAAGTCATTTGGTGAAAAGACAGTTTAAAGCTATCGATGCCAAATTTCAAACTCATTATTTTTCTTTACTCTGAACAAGTATACTTGAGGGGAGGGGTATCAAAACAAATGACGAAAAAGAGAAAGCTTATTCAAATGTTGTCAAGGTACTTACTGAAATCGATACTTATCTTTGTTTGTTTACTGCACCTGGAATTCCAAATGTATTTTTGAAAGATAGAAATGGTTTTAACCTTTTGAAAGAATCATTTTTATATCTCATGAAAGAGTTTAAAGCGATGTCACAAGAGTAAAAATTCATGAAAACGTTATTTTGTGTGCCCATGCATTCTATTACACATCTTTTGGATAGATGGTTAGACTTTGGTAATTTTAAATCTATCGGGTGTTTCCCAATGGAAAGAAAATGTCGAATTTTTAAAGTTGCAGTTAGACCATCACCCAAGCCTTTGAGAACTTTGAGTAAAAGGTTATCTTTGATTTGTTCCACTTGTTGTAGGATGATAAACAACTTTGAAATAACCAATTTTTTGAATTTTCGTTTTCGTATTTACAAAAGAAAACCCCCCGATAAAGGTTTTGGTACAAGTAAAGCTCCGTTTGCTCAAAACTATTATATCCTCGACAACATGCGGTCTCTTATTGATGCTAATTCTATTATTAAAATTCATGCACAAGTAACAAGAATATTAGTAGATAATACATCTAGGATTTATGCAAAAATTAAAGGGGATTCCAGGGTTTTTATCAAAATTTCAAATGCTTATCAATTTGCTCCAAATTTGTTCATAAAGAAACTACTTTCAAGTGATTAGTGGTTAAAATTGGATGATTCAACGGATATGTATGTTCTAGTTTTATTAGAAGGTTGTGACAAGTTATGATAAATAAATATTCTTCAATTGACCAACTGTTGAGGAAGAAGATGCGGGGGAAGCAGTTGTAGTTGTGTAGTTAAGAATTCAATGTAGAAAGTGTATTTTTTTACATACAATCAAAGGTAAAATCAACCGCAAGCATCAACTTACATTTTGTTGCCACCTGATTGAAGGTATAGATCATATTCCTAAATCTTTTTTGTTAACGTTGAAACAAGGTATTAAGTATCAACCATACTTTTTTGAATTTTCAATGTTCTGCCCTCTAATTAACATCATTTTTAGTAGTGACTGGGTACATGGTTGTAGACAACTACTTACCCACTACCAGTTCTTCTTCAGCAACACAGAAAATTCCAAACCCCCCGCGCAGGGAAAAACGAAAAACGAAAGACGAAAAACGAAAAACTCGACGAGTGCCGACTGCACCGCCTTTTTTCTCGTTTCTCTCTAACACGTAAACAACTTCGTGTGTACTATAATGTATATGCGCCATGGCGGTGGCCGGTGGCCAGTGACAATTTACAAGTGACAAGACCAACGCTTGTTGTTTGGGGTCCTTCCTTGTAGGTCTATCTCCTGCCCGTGGCCCTTTGTTAACCACTTCTTTCTTTTCCATTCCCATTTGCCTTCATCTTAGAGACATATAACTATGGTGAAGCTGCATGAAATCAACGAAACGGCCGTCTTTGCCTGGTCCTATGACGCTTTGCCTCTTGTCGCAACCGGTACTTTGGCTGGTGTTATCGATGATGATTTCTCCTCCGATTCAAACCTTTCTATTTATGATCCTTTTGCCGTCTCAAATGATGTTAAAGAAACAAACCCAATTTTCTCAGCTTCTGCTCCAAGTAAATTCCATTCATTAGATTGGAGTAAACCTTCAGATGATTATTCCAAGGGTGTTCTTGCCTGTGGTTTGGAAAATTCTTCAATTCAATTGTATAATCCTCAAACTTTGATTTCAGAAAAACCAAAAAATTTGGTTGATGCTAAAATTGCTGAATATAAAAAGCATACAACTTCTGTTTTAACAGTTAAATTCAATCCGTTACAATCTCAAATATTAGCTTCTTCAGGTTCCAAGGGTGAATTGTTCATTTGGGATATTAAAAAGGGAACTTCTTTCTCTCCCGGTCAAGCAATCTCTCCGCTTGGTAAAATCACATCTTTGGATTGGAATAATAAAATGTCTCACATTTTCGGTACAGCTGGTGATAATGGTTATTCTTCGATTTGGGATTTAAAGGCAAAAAGAGAAGTTTTGCAATTAAACTATTCAAATATTAACTTATCAGTTATAAGATGGCACCCAAACCAATCAACAAAATTAGTCACCGCTTCCGATTCTGACAATGAACCTGTCATTTTAACTTGGGATTTAAGAAACTCAAGTGCTCCTGAAAAAATCTTGAAAGGTCATAAAAAGGGTGTTTTATCGTTAGATTGGTGTTTGGATGATCCTAACTTATTATTATCTTCAGGTAAGGATGATTCGACTTTACTTTGGAACCCAATTGAGGGAACTCAACTGGCATCTTATCCATCTTCATCAAATTGGGTTCATCAAACTAAATTTGCTCCAAAAATACCTGAAGTTTTTGCATCTGGTTCTTTATCAAAAAAAATCGTCATCCAAACTTTACAGGATACTAATAAAGTAGATGAAAATAAACGTAAATCTCTTACTGAAAACGATTTTTGGAACGAAATTTCAACCACTGAAACCCAACAACCTTCAATTAAAATTCAACAAGCTCCTCTTTGGTTGAAAAGACCAAGTAGTGCAACTTTTGGTTACGGTGGGAAATTAGTAATTGCAAACAAGAACAATGTCAAAATAACTAAAATATCAAGTGAAGGTCAATTGGATAAATCTGCAAAAGAAATGATTAATGCAATCTCGACTAAAGATTTCAATGATTTATGTGATTCTAAAATTCAATCTTCAAATAATTTGAAGGAAAATTCAGATTGGTCTTTATTGAAGAAAATGCTAGATGATATTTCAATGGAAGAATTGTTAGATATAAATGATCATTCAGAAGAAGTACCAGCTCTTGAAGCTTCTTCTTCTTCAAATGAAATTATTGATGATGAAGATTTCTTTGCTCAAATCGGCAATAATACCGCTTCTAATGCCACTACTGATAATACAAAATCTAAAGCTTTCATTCCATATATCCCATCCGGAAAATTCAATTTATTTTCCAAATCTTCAAATAAATTTGAAACAGATGCAATTAATTTATTATTAACAAACAAAATTGATAATTTATTGGATTTGTGTATCGAAAGTGATCATATTTTAGAAGCCTTGGTTATTGCAATGAATGGCTCTGAGGAAGAAAAGGAAAAAGCAAAGGATGCTTATTTTAAAAAATACGCAGACAATTCTTCATTTGCAAGATTGTTATATAGTTCATCAAATGGTTCCTTATCTGATGTTGTTAAGAATGCGGATATTTCATCATGGAAAGACATAGTTCGATCAATTATAACATTTTCCAAGAATAAAGCATCATTTAATGTTGAAATGAAATTATTGGGTGATAGATTATTGGAATCGGAATTGGAAAATTCTCGTGATTCTGCTTTATCTTGTTATGTTGCTGCCAGTGCTTTGGATAAGGTTTCGAATGTTTGGTTATCGGAGTTAAATAATTATGAAAAATTCTATTTTCAAAATCCAAATGAGGATGGTACTAAAAATACTGTCTTTGAAGCAAGGTTCAAAGCTTTAGGTGAAGTTATTGAAAAAATTATTGTATTTCAATCAAAATCTTTAGATTCGATTAATGGTGATTTACTTGGTTTAGGACATGCTTTTGTTGAATACGCAGATTCCTTGGTTAATTTTGGACATTATGAATTAGCTTACAAAATTCTGAATTTAATTTCTGATTCAATTCCCGCAATTAAAAACGAAAAAAATAGAATAGCAAAAGCGTTTATTTCAACTGCAACATTACCATCCGCTAATACTACAGCTAACAAATATGCAATTCCTGTTACTCAACAACAAATAATGCAACAACAACTTCAACAGCAATCGAGAGAAGCACAATCTCGTGCTCAGGAGCATATTCAAAATCACCAATTACCACATCAGTTTCAACCTGCAATGCCACTGCCACCTCAAGCTCATCATCATGTTCAACAACAGCAACCACCATTACCACCACCTCAGCAACAACAACCAACATTACCACCTCCTCAACAACAGCATGCTCCACAACAGCAAACTGTTCAAAAGAGAAATCCTTACGTTGTCCCAGTAGCTGTATCATCTCCTATTATCGCAACTAATGGAACCTTCAACCAGGCCCCTCCAAATCCATATACTAATTTTGCTGCAAACTCACCATCTGTAACCCCAAGTGCAACACGCAATGCTTCATTGGCTGCTCCATATCAACCTGTAGCTACCAATGGTGTCATAAACAATACAAGAGCTAATCCATATGCGCCAAAGACTGCTATGGATTCACTGCAAAATCCTCAATCTTACTCTAATGGTATCAATGGTAATGCTAATTCAGCACCTACAATTCAAGCTTTTTCAAAGGAGCCTGTTTTACCACCATCAATGAAAAAGGATGTTGGTGGTTGGAATGATCTACCAACACATTTAGCCCCTGTTATTAAGAAGACAACACCGGTTTCTGCATCTGCCAACAATCCAAAGCACTCAAGTACAAGGTCAGTATCCCAAGCACCTGCAATTCCACCTCCACCATCAAAGCATGATATGGATCAGCAACCTCTCCAACAGCCTGTCATCCCATATGCCAAGATTCCAAAGAATCCATATGCTCCAAAACCTGAAGTAATTGAGCCTGTCAGATCACCTGTCTATCCGAGATCCCCATTTACACCTCAACCTTCGTCCTCTGCTATTAAAACACAGAACAACAATAATCCATATGCTCCAAAGCAATCATCCAATAGTGCGTATATTCCAGAAACTCAACAATTTCAACAACAACAGGTTCATCCAAATATATTACATCAAATGCCAAATACATCATTTAATGCCAACTCAATGCCTCCACCACCATCATATGCTAAACCTTCTGGAGTTCTACCACCTTCATCTAAAAATAATAGCATTTCATCACCTGTACCTGTTGCGGCTAGTACTTTTTCAAACGTTGCCACTGTTACTGCAGCTGTTCCATCGGCACCTCCAACTCCTGACGTCCTTACAAACTCACAATCCTTACCTAATCCAGAACCTATTATTTCAATTTTAACATCTGAACTTGAAAAGGTCAAACCAAATATCCCTGCAAAATTTGAAAAACAACTGGCTGACGCTGAAAAGAGACTCAATATTTTGTTTAATCATTTGAAGCAAGGTGGTTTACTTACAACTCCAACAGTTCAAAAATTGATTGAATTATCAATTTCATTGAGAAACGGTGATTACGCTAAAGCTTCTGCATTACGTCAAGAAATTTCTACCAACAACGCTGATGAATGTGGCGATTGGATGGTTGGTGTCAATAGATTAATTGGTATGGTTAAGGCAACTTCACATTAAATTCGTTAGAATATAAGACTTGTTTTTTCAACTTTTTCTTCCTTTTTCTTTTTGTTACTCCTTTTTCTCTACAGTACAAAAAATTATACATCTGTAACATCTGTATATGTTTATATCATAATCACTACAATAAAAGGTTATCTATGAATATATGATGTGTTTATTTTTACCCGCACGTCGGCTCTTATGCCAAGATAAAGTTCACCGAACCGATTTGTGTATTTCCTCAGTTTATGTCCAAGGAATCTAATTCCGTTCTTCAATTGCAATTGATAAAGTTCATGTACAACCAGCCTAATATAATATGAATGGACCAGATATAAGCTTAGAGGTCGTTTCCACACTGACAGAGCTGATAGGTTTGTAACCACCTAAAGTGAATTCTGCAACAACCCAAATTATGTTTCCGATGAGCCTTTAAACACTAACATCTTTTCTTTAACCTTTTGACTTCATTAGCATCTTGTGAGAACAACATCAAAATCCTTTCAAACATAGCGGAGAGTGAAGACGCTGGTTTTGATTTAGCATGTATCAAAAATAGGCTTGACTCACTTATTCCCATACTTGAATCTACCGAAAAGGTTATTCGAATGGAATATTTGCCAATGTTGGCATCAAACTCTGCTGAAGTTCATTCAAATATCAAAAAAATCTTACCCAGTTTGGAAGCAACTGTGTTAAAACTTTGGAACATTATTAATTTAAGACAAAGGGAAAGTAAAGATTGTGATATTCAATTAGGCGATAATTCTTGGATGGTTAATTTTAAAAGGCTGATGGACTTGAAATATTTTGCATCGTTATTGTTATCTCTTTTTGCCTTGTTAGATCTCAATAATTCCAAAAGTAAAATTAGGTGTTTAAAATGCTTGTTAAAATCATATTATGAGTGCATCGATGAAAATGATTTAAAAGTTGGGAAACAAATTAAAGATTATGTGGATAAATTTTGTACTTATTTGGAAAATTTCAAAATAAGTGATAAAGAAGATACTAATATTTACAAAAATTTGAAACTTGAATTTTTAGTGTTAGACATGCAAGCATCTTTACTCTCGAATGATATATCAATGGCCAAGTTTTATGAAGGTAAAGCAAATATAGTAGATAATTGTATGATGATGAAGCCAGAAAATGTGTTCAATATATGTCGTACATTATACAATGATGGATTAAAATTATACAAGAAAGCAAAATTTCATGATGCCCATTATTTTTTACAGAAATGTTATCTAATTTTAGAGAAAATGGATTCCAAAAATTCAAAAATGAGTGCCGAACATAAAATCAGAATCTCGACGTTGATAATGCTTGCAAAATGTTGCATAAAATTAAATAATCCAGCATCATTTTCAGATGCCAATAAATTGTTAAAACTTTTGCAAGCAAATGAAACTGAAAGAATTGAATCATTTAAATTACAAATAGAATTAATTGATAATCAAGAGCTAAATATCAGTGAAGCTGAGGATATGATTATGAAAGGTGTCATTACGTTTCCGTCGGATGTCGAAATTTTAAAACAAGTTATGTTAGTTCTTAATGCATATTCCCATAAAAATGCTACAACCTCTAAAAATTGTTTGCTCTATGTTTACAATAACAAAATTATATTTCAAAACCGTGCATTTATGGAACTTGCAGAATCGTATCTTATTTCGTTGATTTGGATGGTTACATCTCAATTGAAGAAGGAAATCTCTGTTGAGAAGTTGAAAATTACAAAGAATATATTAGAGATTAGTGACAAGAAAATGGTATTTGAACTAACAAACGAGACATCTAATTGTTTAATTATTCTGTTATGGAGCATGGGCAAAAAGGGAATGAAGGATGATAATTTTGCAGAAGCTCTAGAATGGTTTGAATGTTGTTTTGTCAGAATTTTGAATTGCAATAATGGACCACAAAATCATGAAACTATTGGTAAAATTCAAAGAACCATGTTACAGTGTTGCTTGAAACTTGAGAATTTTAAAATGTTTGATGAAATTTTGAATAAAATGGATGAGGCGGATCGAAAAAATTCACTAACAATGTACTATGAATATGTTAAGTTGCTAAACTCAAATGAAATTGTTGATAACAATAAGGTAGTTAGTATTCTAACAGAATTATCACATTTTAATGATTCTAAAACAATTAATTTGTTGGCGCTTTGTGTGGTTGAAAGTAAGGGATATATTGATAGAATTAATAACAAAAATATGGATAGTAGCCTTATAAGTAAACCACTAAATTATTCAATTAATAAATTGTTAAACAAATGCTCATTATCTGGTACACTAAAATGTGATCCATTATTGCTTGTAGCATTAAGATCATCGGTATATATTTATGGTAAAGATTTTGAAAGAAGTTTGATAAATGATGGCAGTAAAGAAAAGTCTATTGAAAGTGTTAGCATGATTGAAAAGTCTATCCATCAGTTTTTACATTATTCAAAAGAAAATAATAAAGAAGTTGACTTTAATGAATTGTTGAACGATATTGAATGGTTTGCTAGTAACTGTTATAATTATGGGTTGACGCTATTGGAAAAAAATTTGTTAGATGTAAGAGGATTTAAACTATTTAATAATGTCCTCAAGTTGATCAATTATGTAAATGAACAAGATTCGAGTTTAAAACAGAAATTTTTCAAATGGGAATGTAAGTCGACAATATTTCAAAGCTTTTGTCAAAGGGAAATTATTCACAATGAAAATGAAAATGTCTCAGAAAAATGGAAAGAGATTTATGACCAAAATTGTGATATTGTTGAACAAATCAAAAGATTAGGAAAGACTAAAGAATATAAAGATATCAAGTTTCAATGTGTATTGCTAATGGATGAAAGTTTAATCCATAGAAAAGATTGGAGGGGTATAATGAAGCATTTAAAGGATTTAAATGAGTATAGTGAAGAGTTTAATGATGATAATCAAGAAATCGATATTTTGGTTGAAAGCTTACTTGGTTGTAATGAAAATAGTGAAACCTTTACTGATGAATATGATGAGATTTTAAAAATTTTGGATATTATTATATTTGAAAGGGGGGCTTCAAAAAAATTTGCTGTTAATATCAAAATTTTTTTCAAATGGATTCATCTTATTCTAACTAATATGATTGATTTTGTCAATCATGAAGAACAACTCTTTAGTTACGTGAAAATTTTCAAAGGCATATTGGAAGAAAATTTTAATAACTGCAATGTCAACGGAGAAGAAAGAGAGATAAAAGATTTTGAAATTGAATGGTTAGCTGGTGTTTGTTGGAACAAAGGGGTTGAAACAATTTTACATGGTACTAGAAATGGAAATGATCATGGAGAAGATGAAGATACAAGTATGGAGGAGAGCAGCTTCAGTGTTGAAGAAATTTCTTCTAAAGTTGAAAATCTTGCTAATAAAGTTGTTAACGATAAAATGAAGTGGTGTGAACTCGCAATGTCTATTAGCGAGATGAGTTCAACGCATGTACAACATTCTGGGTTGTTGAAGATGTTTGAAAAACTTGCTAGTATGTAGTATCTATTCAAAAAAATAGTAAAAGGGCTAATAATATAAATCTATATTTTTTGCAAGGTTTTTTCGTTTTCCATGTGTTTTCTATAATTTGATTTAAGCTATGAATCTATAAAGAAAAAATATATATATATATATATAATAGATATATATAAACACACACCACACACAACGCGATTGTCTGGCGGGAAAAGCAAGCGCGGTTAGCAGCGGAAGTTGCCGCATTGGGCATTGGGCGCGATAGCGGGTCGGAGAATTAGCAATTGGCCTTAATGGCCTTAAGCAAATTTTTACATTTAAATTTTAGATAAGGCGACTGTTTTAAAGTTTTTTAATAAAATTGCTGCCATTGCCATAGCTATTGCTATCCTTAGTCTTAGCATGTGTTTATGTGTCATAGATCTCCTCACTCTTGCTAATTAATGCTAACACAGGGTGCAGTCAATCCGGGATTCTGGGCTAGGGAAGTTTATAAGGGGTGCCATTCCTCTTCATTCACTTCTATGTTTTGCGTCTACTCTGTGCTCAACTGAGTCTGTTGTAGTAATCCCGCTTCCGTAAGGATTAGATTTTGGCTATTTTATATATTAAACACCACATACCATACTGATCACATTAATATAATTATGGAATCCACAAGAATAGAGTATATCAAGAAAAACATATATATTCCGGAACAGGCTCCACCTCTAAGACCAACAGTACCTGACCGTCATCCCTCCTTAATTCTTAACGATAAAATAAGTGATTCAGCTATGACATGCAAACATATTAAAGAAAATGCAAACTGGCTGTATGGTCCAAATGGTGAAATCAATAATCCTAATGCTGATTGCACGAAAACAGAAGCATACCATTTCCATAACCTGATTCATGATAGTGTTGGTAGACAACTATGAAAATTGAGATTTTAGAAATTTAGAGTTGTTCTTTTGTGTCAGTTTTTTGTTAATCAATCAAATTAATAAAATAAAAAAATAATTTGTGTGTCATATATATATCATATCCTACTTATTTTATGCAGAATTTTTTTTACAAATAATTCCAACCTTTTTTGCATATATCGTTCATTATTTATTTAATATTTTAACGTAACGTTCCCCATTATTATTCATACATATAATTTTATAAATCCCTAGTATTCTAATATCTAATTTACTTAACAAAGAGGAAGGTAAGCTCACACAAATTTACCAAAACTCAAATTTTACCATGAAGTCACATCTGGTAAAATATTCCATATTCCACGAAAGATGTATTTTATAAAAAAAACCTTAGTATTATCCATATTTAGATCTCTCACAAATGACGTGGTAATGGTTGTGAATTCTCCTTTCCAGCTTCTATAAATTCATGCGTCCATATGATATTTCAAAAACAAGGAACAGAAAAATTTCTGACAGAAAAAAGAACCGTTGTTTTTCTAACGGGAACTTTATTCAAGAAACATTGGATGTTCTTTACAGTATGACTCCCATTTTTACCAATTAACAATGAAAACATGGTATTAAGAAAAAATCTGAAATCAAGATAAATACTGTTCTCTTTCGTAACCTACTAGAGAAAGTCCTCTTAGCCCGTACCACACCACCCGTGTCGTGAGAGTGCATTGAGAGACGAAGAAATTCATCACTTGATGTCTACGGAAAATGGGAATTAACTTACGTACACACACAACTCTGAATTTTGACTTACGCTGCACCACTTGAATATAAATAGAGCTAGGATCAATACAGACTACTATGAGTTCAAGAACATTGAAAAAATTGGGCAAATCTTCCCTAGAGGATGAACTAGCAAAATACCAAAAGAAACCATTTATCACAGAAAATGGTAGTTCCACAGATTCCGGGGATGAAAGTGATACAGAAGATAATTCAAAACATGCACCAATGTTACATAATAAGGCAGCTAATGCGTTTGCATTTTTACAGGAGAGTTCTGACGACGACGATGATGATGATGTACCAACAGAAGAGAGTGATACTGAAAGCGATGAAGAATTACTTGAAAAAGTTTTAAAGAAGGAAGCTATTAAGACTATCAAAAAGAAAGGTAGTTCTATATCAAAGAAAACTGTTGATGATTTGGATGATGATGAATTGGACAAATTTTTAGCCCAAGTTAAACTTGACGACAAGAAGAAAAAAAGTACTCTTCTAACTGCTGAAGACAGCGTCAATTCAGATATCGAAAGTATAGCGGAAACCGTTGAGGATGACTTGGAAAAGGAGGAAGAACTACCACCATGGCCAATTTATACCTTAGGTGGAAAATTATTAACATCCAAAAAATTTAACAGGTGCTCTAACTTGTTAGAATTTGATCCTAGAGATTTAAATCCTGATAGAGAATATGAAAATTTATTTGGTAAATTATCCTCTGCTGCTATCGATGATGCTGATTCGACTTCCTCAAGTGCAATTAGTCCTGAAATGTTAAGTCAAATTAAGAAACTGGCTAAAAGAGTTAGGGGTTGGTCTGGTAGAGATCATCGTTCCATTCCTGGTACTGCGAGAAAATTGAGATTAACAAAAATTAAAGATGATTGGTTACCTATATCTAAAAAGCCATTATCAATGGATGAAATTCTGAAAGATGATCTTTTGAATTTATATACTACAAAGTTTAAAGATGATTGGAAGGATATTTTGAAAAGTGATATCGAAAAGGATTATAAGTATGGTATCAAATATTATAGAGTAAACCAAGGGCCAACATTCTCACTTGCTGCAACTACAGAGTTTTTCATGTCTGTTGTTGTTCAACCTGATCACGAATCTTTGATTCGTTTATTACAGAAAGCACCATATAGTATTGAAACTATACTTCAAGTGGCATGTATTTTACAAAGACAAGGAGATAATTCAAATACGAATGGATTAATTGAAAGAGCATTGTTTGTCTTAGATTGGAGTTTCCCAAATACATTTGAATTAGGAAACGGTAAATCACGATTACCATTTGAATATTTTTTGAACAGGCAGATATATTTAACAATATTTAGGTATATCTCAGTACTGACACAAAAATCTATTTTTTTCACTGCTTTAACATATTGCAAATTTTTACTCTCCTTTGATCCTGCAGATGATCCCTATGGTGTCAGGTATTTGATTGATTATTATGCATTTTTGGCTGAAGAATTTCAGTATTTGATTGACTTTGTTAATTCACCATTATGCACGTGTTATGAAGAGTGGTTAACTGCCCCATTGTTATACACAGTTTCATTGTGTTATTTTAAGTTGGGTCAGATAGATGAAGCTATAGTGGCTCTTCAAAATGCTTACTCGAGACATCCATATACCGGTCATCAAATTTTGGAAAAACTTGGTGACTATTCACATCCTTGGCTATTGGAAAATGTTAATGATACAGTAAAATTGGTGACTTCTTTATACAACGTTAGAATAGATACAATGATTGAGGAAGATACAGTAAAGAATTTCATATTAAAAGAGTTGACCACGATTATTGAGAAAGTAGGCAAGCCAAATCTTGGTTCATATTATTGGAATAATTTGGAAAACATCCCTGAAAATATTATAAGAAATGTGATTCTATCTAACGAATCAAGTGTTATGGCTAAAATTCCAGAATCTTTTTGGGCAGAAAACGATGTTTACGAATTTGATGTGTTACCTCCAAAAATTGGAACAACGATTTACAATTATGTTGACGATAACCAGATTTCTGCTGGCGTTATGCAAAATTCCATGCAAACTGAAGAGATCAGACAATTGGAAGACTTACTCCAACAAAATGTTGTGGAACGTTAATTGTTAGATATGGGTAATCTGTATAACAAAAAGTTATATAGACATGTGTAGAGTAGATGTAGACAGAAAACATTTAAAAGTGAAAATTATTTATACCTTATACCCCAGAAAATGTAAACAATGCACAACTTGGAGAGTGCGAAAGACGAAAGATGAAAGACTTCTAGTAAGATTTCGGTCATTGAGGCTGGGCACGTGTGGGAAGACGATAACTGTCTGCCCGTGCTGTCACTTCCTCCGGAAACGGGTGCCGAACAGTGGATCTTCTCCTTTCTCGTGTTTCACATTTTTTAGGAATATTAAAAGACAGTCGGACAAAAATAACAAAGGCTGCATCTGCAATCACACATCAATGAAATTTGCACAATCATTAGAGGACCACATGGTCCCTGAATGGCGTGCACAATATCTAGATTATAAAGCAGGTAAGAAGAAATTGAAAAAGTTAAGCCGGAAGCCAAGTGTTTTAGAGAGTTTCAAAAATACACCACGTATTGCAAGCAAAACACCAGCAACTTTCACTTTAAATAATGCTAGAAGATATAGCGATAATCCTGAAAGGTTGTCCAATACTCCTAATACGAGAAAAAGTTATGTCAGCACACCATTGTTAAACGTTCCTGAAGAAACTCCAAATGAGAATGATAACGAAGATGGAAATAGAAATGAAAACGTTACTAGAAAAACTAGTGATACAGGTACTGATACTCTGACACTGAAAGATACACATTTTGAAGATCAATTAACATTAGAAAGTGATGCTTCCTTTGCACTACCAGCCGCAGCTTTAGGTGTCGACGATGCAGTGTATGGCTCAACTGGACCACCTTCATTTTCAAGAGAAACAACCAGAATTAATCCGTCAAAAGCCAAATCATCACATGACAAAACTCCATTGTTAACATTTAATGAACATACACCATCTGGTGATTCTTTCAATTTCATAAATGAAGGAGCCAATGATTTTAATACGCTAACAAGAAGACAATCGCTAAGTGCTCTGTTTGATTCATTTAAAAGACGTCCATCCATATCCCCAAGGGCACAGAGTACAGAATTGGAAGATTTGGCGAGCTATGCAAGACAGCAATTTGTTGTCTGGGTCGATAATGAGTTGGAAAAAGTTAATGAATTTTATTCAACTAGGGAAAATGCATGTGTTGATAGATTTCTTGTTTTGCAAGATCAGGTCTTACAATTGGAACTGCAGAAACAAGAATCTAAAAAAAGGTATCAACAGGCAAGAAGAACTTTGAAAAATTATAGAACTGCTAACATGGACGATATCGAGGCAGATGGTGATATTGAAGATGACTTCGATGATGATGATGATGATGATTATGGCGATGATCATGGCTATGATGACTTTATACATTCTGGTGTATTAACAGTCAGTAATACAAGTATGTTGGATGCAGCTCAGAGGAATTTTAAACTGTTATCCTTTTGGACCAAGAGAAAATTGAGAATTATTAATAAGTTCGATATGCCATCATTACCCTCCTTTGAGTGGCTGAAAGAAAATGGTAAAATTGAAAAACAATATTATGAGGCGGGTTATTACTCGGATGATGATGATTATGATGATTTTCAAAGTATATCTTCAAATAATAATGTTACTGAGTCTGAGCCCGTTGGTACCTCCACTGCACATATTAGAGATTTCCAAAGAAGAAAGAGAAATAGAGAAGCTGAAATTGCCAGACGTAGTGTTCCATACTTTGTTGCACGCCGTATGATTAAAAAGGCAGTTTATGAACTTTATCGTTCTATGGAATTATTAAAATCATATCGACTGATGAATAGAATCGCATTCAGGAAATTGATGAAAAAGTATGATAAGACTACAGGAGATTCTATACTCCATGAATATATGAAGAAAGTTGACGACACATATTTTTCTAAATCTGATGTTTTGGATAATCTTATGACACGAGTTGAAGAAATGTATACCCGATATTTTGAAAATGGTAATAGAAAAGTGTCAGTTACTAAATTAAGAACAAGCGCAGTAGAAGCAACATATTATGTTTCTGACTATTTTGGTGGATTATTCATTGGTCTAGCATTACCCTTTGTCGTTTATTCCATATATCTAGGATTATATAAAACATTAACAGGTGAATTAAATAATGGTAAGTATTTATTACAAATATGGGGTGGATTTTTTGTCATAGTTTTAATGGGTTGGTTATTCTCAATCAATTGTTTGGTTTGGACAAAATTTAAAGTCAATTACAAGTTCATTTTTGAATTCAACCAACATGATACATTAGATTTCAAACAATACATGCTTTTACCCAGTCTGTTTTTATTTTTTGGAGGATTTACTGCATGGTTTAGTTTTCAAAATTTTTGGCCTGATATTTTTAGTGGTTATGATTTTCCTTGGATCTTTTTAGGATTATCACTTGCAATTATTCTTTGTCCATTTGATATACTCTTTTTGAATGCCAGAATATGGTTGTTATCTACGATAACTCGATTATTATTAAGTGGGTTTTATCCCGTCGAATTCAAAGATTTCTTTCTTGGTGATATTTTCTGTTCTTTGACATATTCAATTTCAAATGTTTCGATGTTTTTCTGTATTTATTCCAAACATTGGAATAACTGTTCAAGTTGTGGATCATCAGAATCGAGATTACTGGGATTTTTACAATGTTTACCCTCAATTTGGAGATTTTTGCAATGTTTCAGACGTTATGCTGATACTGGAGATTGGTTTCCACATTTAGCAAATATGGGTAAATATACAGTTTCAACCTTATATTATATGTCATTATCTCTGTACAGAATCGAAACTATTAACAAATATAAGGTTTTATTAATCTTTTGGGCCACGATGAATTCTGTGTATTCTAGTATTTGGGATATTGTTATGGACTGGTCGCTATTTCAGTTTGATTCTAAACATTTTTTGTTACGTGATGAAATTACATTTAAATATCCTGGTGTGTACTATTCCGCTATGGCTACTGATGCTATATTAAGATTTCAATGGATATTTTATGTTTTATTTCCGGCACAAATTCAACAAAGTGCCTTTACCTCATTTGGAATCGCCATTGCTGAAATACTGCGAAGATTTATATGGATATTCTTTCGTATGGAAAATGAACATGCTACAAATGTTCATTTATTTAGAGCTTCTCGTGAATCTCCATTACCTTATCCAGCAGCTAAACGTAGGAGATATTCTCCGAGATTTAAACATCGCAATGAAGAAATAAGTAGAGACCTAGTTGATCAAGATCTTAGAAGAAGAAAAGGTAATAAGAATGATCTTGAGAGCGGTACTGTTCGTGTGTCTACTCCAAAAACTGCATATGCGAATACAAACAATGTTCATCATCAAGCCAATATGACTGGACCCTCCACTCTTATCCCAAATACTTTTGGCAATTATCCAAATGTTACTGGTATTTCACCTGTAACTAAAACTAGGGAACAAGGTCAAAACGAAAGTGGTACAAATGATGGAAATAAAGCGTACGCTACTGGTGTTTTTGCATCTGTTTCCAGGTATATCCAGCAATTATCGCAAGCCATGAGAAACGCACATATCAAAGATTTCCAACGTCGTAAAGTTACACAGCAGAGTGTTCTGCAGCAAGAGGAAGTCGAAGAAGAAGTAGAAGAGGAGGAAGATGAAGGACTGGGAGACCACGAGGACTGAAAAATGATTTACATGAAAGTGGTATCGGTAATTTAAGAATTACTTTTTCCTTATTGGAGCGAGAAATGATAAATATATATAGGCAACAATAAGGTTTCCGTTTTTCCCGTCGTGCGGGTGACATCACTACCAAGACATAAAAATTTGCCTTATTGCGGTCAAAATCATGGGCTAAAAACGCATATCGGCTTCTAGGTCCGCTTTGTGGACCCCACTATACCCCCTGGTCTCAGGAACTGGGGTGGAGATCTTTCGGAGTAGGTGATCGGTGTTAATGGACCCTGTAAGGGTATTGTTGTATCGTAAAATGGACCCCTGATGGTAGTTGGCATCCAGGAGGGTGTGTTCACTGGCGAATGAAACAGTCGCAATGAGACGGGTGACTAGAATTCGAAAAATTTTCTCTCCAAAGAGGTCACCGGATGTTCACGGTCAGTATATCCGGCTGTTGTTCATTTTTTGTATCTAGTATCAACAAGGGATTCCTTCTCTTTCTGTAGTTGTTTATCTTTCATAATTAGACTTTCTCACCAATAACTATTTGCGTCTGATCAGCCAACCTAATATTGTCTTTACACATAAGCTATGAAATTTGGTGATTTCATCGAGAAACATTTGGTTCCTGAATGGAGATCGCAGTATCTAGATTATTTTAAGGGGAAAACAAGATTAAACAAGCTTTGTAAATTCTTAGAAACATCCACAGAATGCCAATGCTCAACAAATGAAACTATATTAAATACTAGTGAATTTGATCCATTACTTTCAAGTTATTATGATCACAACGTTAATAACGATAGGCATTTATTGCAGTCTTCTGATATAAATAAAGTCGAATATCAACTACATAATAACAGCAATAGTTTGTTTAACAGGACCAGTTTTGGAAGGAAGAGTGTGTCCGGTTACAAGTATGGAAATTACAATAAAAGTGATTCAGACAATGAAGTTGATGATGAAGATGAAGAGTTAAGGGTCATTCCATTGGTTGATAGATTAAATTACGATGCCGCTAAAGCTAAAAATGAAAATACTCCACTTTTACAAGTTGATTTACCACAAAATATTTACATTGGTTCGAATGAAGAGATTCATGTGCATCCAATCGGTCACCATAGAAGTCGGTCAACAAGTATATTATATATGCCCAATAAGAGAGCATCGTTAACAGAAGAGCATAAAGATATTGATAATTTGGCGAAACAAAAATTTATAGATTGGGTTGATATTGAGTTACTCAAAGTAGCCTCATTTTATAAAAGTAAAGAATTGGAATGCATAATAAGATATCTTGTTTTATTGGATCAGTTGGAACAATTGAAGAACCATGAAGAATATTTTAGAGGGTCCCAGCGTAATTCTACAAGATCAAGCATTCATTCCCAACTTGCGGTTAATTCTGAAGAATGTGTTCATCACAGAAATGATGGAGCAAAGAATAGTAAGTGGAAATTTTCTTTCAATATCAAAAATAACTATGTTTCTGTTCTAGAACATGTTCATTTTATTTTCAATTATTTTGACATGCCCTCATTACCCAACTATTTTTGGAAGGCTGATAATCTACCAAAAGAGGAAATATCTCTTGTAGAAGAAGAGATACGACGGGTAAGAACGGTGCCGGATTCACCACCTCCATTCATTTCTAAAATTATGATAAAAAAGGCCATATGTGAACTTTATCATACAATGGAGTTATTACATTCCTTTAAAGTAGTCAACAGAACTGCATTTAGAAAATTACTGAAAAAATATGATAAACGTTGTCATGATTCTAAGTCAACGTCTTATATGAACAAAGTCGATGCAATGTACTTTAATGCATCTGAGATTCTTACTAAATTAACCGAAAACTTGGAAAATATTTTTACTTATGAATTTGAAGAAGGTCACAGAAAAACTGCAATTACGAAACTTAGGTCATTTGCAATATCAAAGTCACATTACAGATCAAACTTTTTAAGTGGGTATTTAATTGGAATTTCCTGTCCCTTTTTAATTTTTTTCCTTTTAGATGTGTATTCGAAAGTACAAACTGGTGAGTATCCCGATCTAAAATATGTACTCCAGTTATGGGGGTCTTGGTTTTTATTTGTGTTTGCCGGTCTCTTGTTCGCAGTGAATTGCTTAGTTTGGGATAAGTATAGAATCAATTATAAACTTGTTTTTGAACTCAATCCAAATGACGCATTAGATTATAAACAATACCTAATTATACCTTCTACTTTATTATTTGTGGGAACAACACTTGCATACATTAGCTCAAGTCCGAAAGTTTATGATATTATTGATATTAAATATTATCCATATGCATATTTCTATACTCTTTTATTTATTCTTTTTTCTCCCTTTAACATATTTTATCTTAAGGCAAGAATTTGGTTTATTGTTTCGATGGTAAGATTGTTTTTAAGTGGGTTTTATCCTGTTGAATTCCGTGATTTCTTTATGGGTGTTTTATCATGTTCTTTAACATATTCAATTTCCAACATTTATATGTTGTTTTGTCTTGAGAATATTCAATGGGATACTTGTATCTCTTGCGGCCCTATGAAATCTCATATTTTGGGTATTTGTGCATGTATACCTCCTCTTTGGAGATCTATGCAGTGTTTACGTCGTTTTCTAGATACTGGTGAATGGTTCCCACATTTTGCAAATTTAGCAAAATATCTGATTACAACTCTCTATTTTTTCATGTTATCGGTCTATCGCATTGCAACCTATCGTGACTTTGCATTGAATCATTCAACTAATAATAGCAATATTGGAATAACTGCCTTTTTCATAACTGTGTCAATAATTAACTCATTATACTCTTCATTTTGGGATGTTTGTATGGATTGGTCATTAATGCAACTATCATCAGATAATTATTTGCTTCGTGATGTGTTAATTTACAAACGGAAAATTATATATTATTTTGCAATTACATTTGATGTTATGTTAAGATTTCAATGGGTTGTTTATGTTTTCACGCCTTACAAAATATCACATAGTGCATTAACTGCCTTTTTTGTTGCAATTGCCGAATTAATACGTAGATTTGTGTGGATGTTTTTTAGAATGGAAAATGAACATGCAACAAACGTCAATTTATTCCGTGTTTCTAGAGTTTGCCCATTACCATACTCATATACAGATAATGAAATTATCAATTCGAAGCCGATTTCAAATTTTGTTGAAAACACTTTACATTTGAACATTCAAGAATTATTTGATGAAAACAATAATAACAATGCGTTACCATTATTGGATAGTGAAGAAATTGAAAGTACATTACATAATGCGTTACCATCAGCTACATCACTTTATAATGTCGATATAATAAAATCACCTGCAATGGAAGTTACCCAATCAGATATGGCCAACGGCTTGCCATACGAAAATGACACGATGAGTTTACATAGTGGTGTTTCCCAATATACATCTGCAACCACCAAACCCTCAGGTTGGCAACAACTTTCTAAGATGATTTCTCGTGCACATACAAAAGAATTCCAACAACGTACTAATAATAATAATAATAATAATAGTAATAATAATAATAACAATGCTAATAATAATACAGGTAACAATGCTGTTAATAATGGTACAAATATCAATATTCATGGTACCCGCCTTGACAATGAATATAATTTACGTGAAGAGTTGAACTTGGTAGATACCGAAGTTGGCGAACACGCATTACTCGACGATGAAGAAGATCAGGATCATGAAAATGGTATTAATAACGAACATGATGAAAATTTATAGAACAGATTATATATACCTTTTATTTAATTGGATTTCTTCTTTTTGTTTCAATTTTTAACTTTATACATAATATTCCTACATACCATTATAATTCAATTAAACATTAAACTACCAGTATTAATAGATGTAAGAAAATTTAACAAGTTCATAACTTTTATATAACACTTGGTAAGTGTATCAACTAAGACTTCTACACTATATATGGCTATTAGTCTTTATAACAAGCCTCAGTGATCTAATATGAGATATTACAATAAAAAAGTTTTATATAATGCGTTTTTTAAACATTTTTGATATGTAGGTATAAAAGAAAACTATGCTTGTTGAACTTTAGCATAGGTTGGGGGACGTAATCTACGGTTAATTGCCTTGGCTGCCCAAATTGGTAATAAACTAACTGCTAGAATCAAAGCACATTGCCAATAAAATGCAAAACTTGCAACATATTCCAAACTAAAATAATCTGATAAGAATGGAACACTTCCAATGTATATCGCAAGAGTTACAAGTTCAGAATATGCCATTGTATAATTCCATGTATTGATTTCTAGCGCAACCATTGCAAGCTCATTCAAAATTAACGCAGTAAATGACAATGCGACTAATGAAGGAAACGATGAGCTCTCCAATCCTAGCAAGCCTTGTGAAATACCTTGGATCACAGAACCTTGAAAAACAGATACAAACAGCCAAACAAAAAATGTTTTAAATGATAATGATTTACCAGCAGTTAAATCTTTGTATAACTCAGGATATAAAGTTACCAAGTTTTCACTAACGTCATAATCTAACACTAGTGAAAAAACAGGCGCCATGGTGTAACATGTTGCATAACCAACCATTAACCAACCTTGGAAAAGAGCCAAAGGTTCAAAACTTGAAGATATCGAATAAACAACTTGACAAATGGAAATAATCAAACCACGATGGATGACAAATTGTGAAAGTTTAGCACTACGTTTATAAGAATTCCTACCATGCCACAATAAAAGTTTTGTTAAATGACAAAATTGTGTAATTGAAAAATCTGCAGCAATTGAAGCCTGTTTACCCTCTTTACCAACAATACCAACACCTACATTTGCGGATTGAATCATGCTGACATCATTACCACCGTCACCAATACAACAAACACGTTTACCGGTTAACTCTTTAATTAATATTGCAACATCTGCCTTTTGTTGAGGAGTACATCTACATGCAATAACTGCTGGTAGATTTCTTGCAATTTCAAAAAATTCATTGGGGAATAAATGTAAATAGACAGACAACGATTCACCATCTATTAACAAACAAGAATTAGTGTTTGATCTAAGGATTTCGATTTGTTGTAAAGCAATATCTGCATTTCTCAATTTTTCAATAGTATGAACGTATTGACCTCTTGAAATAAGCTTTGTACTGATACCAATACAACGCGCGGTTTCAACTTTGTCACCCGTTAACATCCAAATTTTAATCCCTGCATTTCTTAGACATTCAATTGAAGATTTAACATCGACTTGTAACTTATCTTCAACTCCGGTCAATCCTAACAATTCAAGATCATATTCCAAATATTGTGTTACCACTTTTTGCATTTGCATTTCTCTCTTAGACATTGAGGAACTTGCAGCTGAATAATCATTTTGGAAATCATTCCAAATATTTTTTGTTAATTTTTTCCGACCAATAACTAAAGTTCGTAAACCTTCACGTGCCATATTATTAGTTTCCTCTTCAAGCCAATCATTTTGAACGACAATTTCGGACATGACAGTATCCGCACCCTTTTCATAAAACCAATATTCATCTTTTGATATATCATGAACAACAATACCCATTCTTTTCGTATCGGAATTGAATGGAAATACTTGTAAAATTTCAAATTCATAAATTCTACCGGATTCAGAATGAAGTAAAGAAAGACTAGTACGATCACGTTTAACCAATGTTAAACCAACCAACTGTGTAAATTTAACAATTGCAATTTCATCGGGAGATGCAGCTTGATACTCCAAAATATTATCCTCCATTGTTGGTGTAACATTGTGACAAATTGCCAAAGTGACAATTAAATCACGCACTCTAATTCCAAGATCACGTCTTGATGTTGGTTTTGTCGAATTTTCGTTATAATGATTCATATATTCTTTAACCAGATCCATCGTGTCGCCTGTATAAGAAACTGTTCCTAAATGAATTTTTTTCATTTCCATTTCATTTTGAGTCAACGTACCGGTCTTATCACTTAATAAATATTCTATTCTACCTAAATCTTCAGGGATTGTTGAAGTTCTAACAATGGTTTGAGGAATATTTTTATCATGTTGGATTTGATAAGAGTAAACAGATTTACCTAAGTCTAAATTAACACGTAATGAGACCGGTATAATTGTAGAAAATAAAATTAAAAACCGCATTATATCTATATACCAATCATCGGTAAAACCTTGACATGCAACCAAACCAACGGAAAGAACAAATACGGATATACAAAGAACTTTTGATATTTGATTAATTTCCAATTCCAATAGGCCTGTTTTCACACTTGGGGAAGAGGTATTCATAGCCTGTTTTGTATCTTTACCCGTATAAATAATACAAGCAATACAAGTACCGGAGGCTAAGACTGTATTTGCCCAAAGGGTTTGATCGACAGTTAAACCTATGGTATTATCACCATATGTTAAATTACCAACGAATTTATGGATATCCTTAGTTGGAGATTGAGCCTGTATTTTGATCATTTCCAAATTTGAATGCGATAAAGGTTGAGTTAAAGAACAAGCAACACGTAGTTTCCAATCCGTTTCACCATCTAATTGGTCGGTTTTAATAAACGATTCCCCTGATTTTTCACTTGATTGAAGTAAGATCATATCTGCGGGTATTCTAACATCCTTATGAAGTTTAACTAGATCACCACATTTTAAATCTTTAGCCATTACCAATTTTGAAGAACCTAAGACTTCGTATAATTCATTATTTTGTTCTCTATCTCTATGACGACGTAATAAATCATCAATGGCTTCTTTAGACATTGTGACTGACAAAACAAAAACCAATGGAACAACATAAGAGGATAAATAACCAATTCTTAGAGCAGGTACAGCTTGAGACAATGCAACCAATAAGAAATACAAATTGAAAAAGAATTTGAATTGTTCATATAGAATAATTGGGAAGAAAGAAAACGCATTATATTTTGCATTTGAAACTGCATTTGTTGAATAGATTGAATCCATGTGAGGTATTATTATTCTAGATTTACCATCCAAAGAAGAGGACAAATGACTGATGCTGGGAATATCGTCACCCTCATCGCCGTCGTCATAATCATCAGGTAAATGTATTTTTTTCTTATTATTTTGTAAAATGAGGCGTTTTGTTGTATTGACTACCGAGGACACACCTTTCGACCAAATTGAATGTGTGGTATAATTAGAATTATTTGAATTGATATTATCGCTGTTAGTGTTTATATTTAATCCATCATTTAAACTTGTAGATTTTGAATTATGTAGCATATTTGTATTGGAATTATTAGAAATACTTGAAGTTCTATGGAAACTTTTCAACGAATAGGAATCTATGTTATCCTCTGATTGATTTAAATTTGAAAAAGAGGACTCGAAAGGATTGTTATTAGTTATATTATTCGAATAATCAATATTACCTAATGCTATATCCAAAGTATTCTCAAAATCACGATCCAGATTGAATTGATTCAAACTTCGATCTTGTGATCTGTTTAAATTTGTATTGGTTGTGGTTGTTGAATCTATAGATTGGGATGATATATCTGCTAGTGACGTTGGTACAATGAAATTATTATTATTATTATTATTATTATTATTATTATTGGTTTCTTCACTTGATGTTTTATTTGTATCTCTCTCAGATCCTGGTGATTGGGACATGGAAAAAGATGTTCAATAAGTCAGTTTTATAGTTGACTTCAATATGGGTAAATAACTGCCAAAATAATTAAGCAGGGGTGATGGAGAATGATGAAACCAAGCCATAAACCAGAGAGACGGAAGTAGTATAGTATGGAGCATTTTCTTTGAATTAAAGGAAGGGGCCACGCGCTATTAACTTGGTTCTTCAATTAACTTATTAGAGGTTGGAGTGTTTAATGAGAATTGGGTATGAGGGATCAAGGTTTAAGAGTTATAGCAAGCCGAAAAAGTATATAGACATGTACATATACATAATAAATAAAAAAAGAAATAAGCTATCTAAAATTCTATACTCTACAATTTGCAATATCAAAAACAAGTATGTCCGAGGCGCCTAAAGCTTTTAAGTTATCCATTTTGTTAGCGATATCCTTTTGCTCAACCATACTACTAACAGCAACCCATTCTTCATCCTCAAGTGGAGAAACGGTTGCAGCTCTTCTACCGGGGGTAATTTTCAATAATTCTTGTAAATTAGATCTTGGAGCATTATAATTACAAAGAACGTATTTTTTAGCAGCCAGTAAACCTTCAAATCTTGATTGGATTGTTTGTAATAATTCAGGATGAGAAGGATTTTTAGAATAAATTAAATGAGCAGATGTGTCAACTATAGTTTCGATTGCACACAACCCTGCTGCTTTCATTGTTTCACCGGATTCAACCAAATCGACGATTGCATCACCGACACCTAACGCACATGAAGCTTCAACTGAACCACCAACAAATTTGATTTTTGTCTTTAAAGGTTCTCCGGAGTTAACACCTTCTAATTTTTCAAAATATTTTCTTGTTAAATGGGTAAACGAGGAAACGATTGTTTTACCGATCAACTGTTCAGGTTTTTTATAAGGACCATTTTGTGGCACCTGAATTTGTAATTTACATTTACCAAAGGATAAATCTAAACCCATTTGAACATCAACTTCAGATTCTAAAACTTGATCATAACCTGTAATACCTATATCACATCTACCTTCACCAACGAACGTTGGGATATCTGCAGCAGGTAAAAAGATCAAAGCAATAGGTAAATTGAGACATAATGCAATATCGAGCCTATTTGATCTGCGGAATTGTATATCTGCACCTTTCAGCATGTCGACACATTTTTCATAAAGTCTTCCCTTTTTAGGGACTGCAAAAAGCAATCTGTCTGTCATATGATTTACTAAATCCATGTTTATATATGGTGTTGTGTTTTGATTTTGATTGTGTAAAGATGGATATTAAAGGGAAAAGAAGTACTTAAAACAAATAAATGGCAGATGACGGTGTGGAAATTATGAGTCAAAGGTGAAAGATGGAAAATTTTGGTAACTGTGAAATATGAAATTTCAAATTTCAAATTTCATATTTCATATTTCGTCCTTGACATTTCGCATGATCGAGAATTGGGAAATAACCGAGGGCACGTTGCAGGCGATCGACGTCTCCCCGCGGCAAGAAAAGTTTAATGTCGAGGATGACATTGACTTTGACATGCAAAAATGCTGAAATACTTAGATAAACCGCACTTTATATAAACTATTAAATATAATTGTGATTATTAGAACTAGTTAAAAAAAGAGATGATTATAATTCACCACAGCTGGTAATCTTGATTTCAGCTCTGGTAGCACCGGAAGGAGAACCAAGAGATTCAACCTTCTTAACAACGTCGAAACCGTCGGTAACTTCACCGAAAACAACGTGTTTACCATCTAACCAAGGACATGGAACAGTAGTAATAAAGAATTGAGAACCATTGGTGTTTGGACCAGCATTAGCCATTGATAAAAGACCTGGTTTGGTGTGTTTGTGAACAAAGTTTTCATCTTGGAATTTAGAACCATAGATGGATTTACCACCGGTACCGTTAAAGTTGGTGAAATCACCACCTTGTAACATAAAATCAGGGATAACTCTGTGGAAGATGGAATCCTTGTAACCGAAACCCTTTTCACCGGTACATAAAGCTCTGAAATTTTCAGCAGTCTTTGGAACGTCAGCGTAAAGCTTGAAGGTGATTCTACCTAATGATTGGCCGTTGGCGGAAACGTCGAAGTAAGTGGTGGACATTGTAATTGATTGGTTTGTTCGGATGTGTGAAAGGGGAAAGAAAGCAATTAATTAATGAATGGTCCATCCCCAGGTTTTACATGATTGATTGAAGGCGGAGGGAGGGGGGGGCAAGGGTATTTAAAGGGCGCCTGGTGGCGAAGCGGGAAAGGCGGGCCTCGAGTGGTCGTCGAGTGGTCGAATGGTGGTCGAATGGTGGAGGAGAACTGAGTCTCGACTGGCGGCTGGAGCACCTGGGCAGATCTGGCGAGGGCAGAGAATACCACCCCACCCGCCGCTTTTTTTTTCGCCGCAAATTCGCCATCCCTCCGCGCAATGGTGACGTCACCCGTCGACCGACGCACGTGGACTTTGCACTTCTGCACTTTTCATCTTGTTCTATCTACATGAATTCTATTAACGTTATAACAAGAGGAACGAGTAACTAGTAACTAGTAACACCAGCTAGCATTACCACTACTTCTATACAAGACTACTACTTTCCAAGGAACCGAGACAAACTCACACTCCGTTCAATAAACTCCTCCATTTCAACCCCTTCCTTCAACATGGAAATCTCAACCCGCTCGTTGTCTCCATCATCATGGATCTCAAATGACACAGGTAATCTCTCGTATTCTAATTCGATACTTTGTACAAGTTCAACTCTAACCGCTGAATATTTCACCTTAACTGTCTCTCCCTTCACCTTCTTCTTACCTTTAACTGGGAAATTCATCGTATATGGTTTATGTTTGAATTGTTTTAACATACCAACCAATCCTTCCCTCCTTCTAATATCAAATTGTCTCTTACCAATTTGTGATATAAACATATTGAGTAACTTCTTATTCATTATAATATCATTCTCTTCCTCCTCACCTTCAACTCCTCTAAAAGTTTCTTCAGATCGTCCATTCAAAATCCATTGATCTCGATTATATACTAACATAGAATTATAACTACTTTGAAATTTTAAATCAATGTCATTATTTGGTAGTCCAACTTCAATATTTTTCTCAAATTCACTCATAAATGAGGAAAACTTATTAACTTCTAATTTCCCATCCTTTAATTCAAATAATATATCAATACTTGGAAATTTGATAAAATGTTCGAATTTACCGCCCCAAAACCCATTAGGTATCAATTTAACATAAATTTGTTTATTAAATCGATTCATAATCCCCCCTGTAGCTCCAAATAATGACGATTCTTTATCCATCAATTCCAATTTACCAATATTCCTTAAATTTTCACTTATGTTCTCATCAAAATATGTATTTTCCAATTTCTTATCCCCCTTCTCAAACAACAATTTTCCAAATTTAACACTAATAACATTATCAAGCATTAACTTATTTTCGTCATTCTTGCCTTCAAATTCACACTCAGTTAATTCTTTGCCAATTGATTCAATAGGTAATAATAATCTTTCTTCATCATTAATATTCTTATCCTTTTCAATATGGAAAAATTTATTATCATACTTTTCATTAACTTTTTTCTTACCAACGGTCGCATCTTCTTCGGTTTGAACATAATTATATTCAAACTTTTCCTTCGCTTCCTCAACTTCAATCTTCAAATCCTGAACTTCTTCACTTAATAATTCAACAATCATACTTTCATCACTCAATAAACTCTCTCTTACTCTTTTCTTATCAATAGAAAACCTAAAATAATTCTCAGGTTTAATATACCATGGTAAACTTTCATCACTAACTGACATCTTAATCAATGATTCGCCATCTAATTTCTTAGCTTCATCAATAAGCTCATGTATAATAACCTTATTACATCCATATCTATATTCCGTAGCTTTAAGAATTTCAATCTTAGCATTAGAAATTGAAATATTCTTAATTGCTGATAATACAAAGCTATTATTTTCAAAACTAACCTTATCAAAATAAACTCCAGTTTCTTGTTGCAATGTATTCAAATCTAGCTTTTTACCCAGTTTCTCATAAATTTTCACAACATCACTCAAATCAACTGTATCACTCGATATATTATTTAATAAATCATTCCATGATGCTTGCACAAAATTAACAATATTCTTACTACCTCGGACGACTAATTCCTTACGTGATTTCCCTAACGATAATTGTGCTCCAATTAATGACCAATGTTGTGGTAAAAATCCATTGTTACTTAAAAGTAAAAATAAATCTCGTTTATTGGATAAATCAATCTTCGTTTCCTCAATCAAATCTTCAGTGGGATCTAGTGTAACTTTCAAATTCCAATGTTGTGAAATAATCTTATTAATAAGTTGCTTTTTATTCATAGATTTTTTTAAATTAATTTCAGGACATTTCCTTTCAATATATTCTCGAATTTGTTTGGCCTTAAATGATTTATCCAGATTTAATGATAATTCAGATAATTGTTTAATGGTAATAATATTATTATTAGGTTTTAATTCTTCGATGATATTGATAAAATCATCATTAGAAACACTGTATTTAAATTGCATCAAATTTTTATAGTCACGTTCAATTTGAAAATTTACATTGTTGGAACTTATATCTTTAGATTTGATACTCTTCTTAGGTGTAAGCCTCTCGATAGGTGATGATTTTTTCCTTAGTGGTGCTAATATTAATTCACTGGTTGATGGATCGGTAGTTTTTGTGATGATTTCTTCGTGGCTTTCATTTTCATTTTTATCCAATGGCGTCATCGTTGATGTTGTTGTCGCAGTTGTGCTCCATGGTAAATTTGCATCCGCCTTACCTATATCAGTATTATGTTGATTACTTTCCCATGGGAAATCCATAAAATCGGGTCCAGTCTCTGTTGGTGTCATTACCTTATTCTCTGCTTTATTTTTCTCTTCTGGTGTTGACGTAGATGTGGAAATTGAGTTCCATCGTCTTGTGATAAATGCATCCCTTGTTCCTATTAAATTTCCTCTTCGAACAATATATCTATAACCTCCTAACATAATTAAATATTCTGATATTTTGATGTTACTAATAAGGCTTGCTTGCTGATTCTTCTTTCCGGTTCCGATCCCACCATCCGAAATATTGAAGATGCAAGACGCAAGACCTAACAGAAAGCCTGCAATTCCTGGAACCTGAAATTTTCAATGGCTTCGCACAAAAAAATTTTCCCTCTTTAGAAAGTATGGCCACAGCTTTTCTCTTTTCTCTATTTACTATTTCCAGGTCTATTGGTTTCAATTGCTACTCCAAAGCATAACTTTTTCAGTTATGTGATATTTTCATCCATTCATTTTCTATTAGTAAATTTGCTTTTTGATATTAATTAATGACTAGGAATAATTTGAATCAGAGAAAAAGGCGCAAAATTACTCCCACTGTTGCAAAACCCATTGAATTCATCAATTTAGTGTCTTCTGATTCCGAGTCTGATCCTGATTCTCGAAATGGTAAACGAAGGCTTCGATTTAGATCTAAAACACCCCCATTTGTTGAAATCAAAAGTGAATCAAATACAGATAACAGCTCAGATGACCATTTGGATGAAAATGTTTTCTATAAAGATGATATAGAGTTTAAAGAGGGAATAGATAATACGCGTAATAATACAGTACAAACTAGAAAAACTAGAATGCCGAGGCGATCAAAGGAAAACACAGCAAAGAAAAATGAACCTTCCACTAGACAATCTAGTACTGAAAAGACTTTGTCAAACCAGAAAACTAAAACTACAAAACATGTTAAAAAGAATCTAACACCAGCCAAATCAACTGCAAAGAATACCGATGATAAAATAGATAAAACCGGTAAGAATGACAAAGATGCAACCACTAATGGTAACTCCACAAAAAGTAAAGTGATGCTGAAAGTAAAATCGAAAGGTAGAGGCAGGGGTAGACCACCAAAACCAAAGGTTGAAGCATATACATTGATCAAGCAGCCCACAGATAAGACAGATCCAGTTGTACCCATTGTTAAAAAGAGAATCAGTCTTAAGAAAACTCCTGCGGAGCATATTGATCCTTCCAATATGAATTTTATACCACGTACAATAACAGATGAAGACGACGAAATTTTAAAA
This sequence comes from Pichia thaimueangensis, assembly GCA_030569635.1. NCBI lineage: Eukaryota > Fungi > Ascomycota > Pichiomycetes > Pichiales > Pichiaceae > Pichia > Pichia thaimueangensis. Next base: position 97,900 of record JAJMLM010000187.1, on the reverse strand, counting down.
CAAAATATGATCAATAAACCAGCACACGCTTTCTTTTATTATCAATATCTTGGTGATCAATTGGGGTTCATATTCAAATTTATGATGAATAAAACAGAAATGAATTTACAAGCTAATAGAGAACGATTTTTAGTACTGCAAGATTGGGATGAATTTGTAAGCACATATAGTTTTATCCGAGAGGATAAAGAAGTTTTGAGAGATGCTGGTCCTGTACTTGATATGCCTTTACTATGCCAAAATACTATCCTATATAGAAGGGTGCTTGTTGATTTGATGAATTGTATATATGATGGCTATACAAAAAGTAAAACATTGGCCGATTTAGAAATGTCACAGAGATTAATCACTATTGCTGGCAATCGCAAGAAAAGTAACTACACAAAAGATTTTAATATTCAATATCATTTATTATTATCAAAGGAATTCTCAGAATTTTTTGAACTAAGAACTGGGTTTGGAAATGATATGTACAATTTCGTTAAACAGGATTCTATCTATGTCACTAATGACAACAAGATAAGCGATGAATTCATTCCTAGATCAACAAAATGGACTTCTGAAGAAAAGGATATTTTTTATGAATCTTTGGCAAGATTTGGAATATCTAAATTAGATTCAATTTCTTCTCGTTTACCGGATAAATCTGAATCGGACATTATGAATTTTTATGATACACTTTCTTTAAAGTTGAAACAACATAAATCCGATAAAAAATTAAGGAAAAAGCTTTTAACACTAGAGGAAATTCCTATAGCTTATGAAATGAGTGAACCGTATATCAAATTAGAAGAAAAATTATCCAACTGTATAGAGAGAATGGATGAAAAACAATTTGGTGATTCTCCAGGTGAATACTATGGTCTATATCGTGATCAAATTTTAAAGAAATGTTTGGATGTCTTTGATACGATGAATATCCAACGTTTTTTGAAAATAATTAATGGTTTAAATGCACACAATGAAGAATTTTCTACGGAAAACATTGTTGAATCCGTTTTACTTGAGATGTATAATCTGATGTACGAATATACGTACGAATTGATGTTCCGATTATTAAAAAGGCAAATGAATGAATTGACCATTGCACAACAATATGAATTTAACAATTTAATTAAGATGATAACACCTTTACCTGATCCTAAAAGTATGGTCCATATTTTGGATTTGGATAACATTGATGAAGAAGTAGTGGAGGATATAGATTACTTTGATGAAGCTGAGAGTGACGATTCTAATGCCGATTCAGAATATGACGATGATTTTCATGATGGTGAAAACGATTTTTATCCTGAGTTTAAATCCAAACAATTGGGATTGATGCAGATTAATCCTGCTGGTCTTGTGATAGTAGATAGATATGATATATGGAACTTAGGTATAACATCCAAACAAGTCTATGAAGAGTCTGATAAATTATTTAAAGAGTACAACTGCTCTAATAAATTGTGGATGATGTTTGCGGGGAAGTTGAATGCTAATTGGAAAGTTCTACTGAACAAGCAAGGAACTTCTGAAGATATTAACGATAATGATGATGAAGGAGTATCCATCTCAATAAACAATGATGATAATCATGATCGCACTGATAATGATAATGATGACGATGATGATGAAAATAATAATAATAATAATAATAGTGGCGATGATGATGACAATGATGATGATGACGATAGTAATGACGGTAAAGATGAAAATACCAAGCTTGACGGTGAAAATTACGATTTTCTTGATATGTTAACTAATGCCCAAGATATTGATGATTTACAATCGGAAGATGAATTTCACCATCTAGCTGGTAATAAGGTTAATGAAAGTGATACAGAAGAAAGCGAATTAGAAAATGAATATGAATGGTATGATGATGAATTTGTTGTATTAGATGGTAATATACAAGTTGTTGAAACAGGATTGAAGAACTCCAAATGTATTACCGGAATTGATCTTACTACAAAAGGCCATGAATATTTACAAAAGTTATGCGATGATGAAAAAAGAAGGATAAATAAAAAAGACATTGATGATAGTGTGAAACATGAAAATCTTTTACTAACACACTTAGGCTCAGATGATAAATCAGACGACCTTAATGACAAGTACTACGCTACATTATTTGCCCAACTAAAATATGGTGGGCTTAAGATTTGCAAAAACAGTTGGGATTCTGCCATTGGTGGCCCTGCAGCAATGATTGCAGATCCAAACGTCAAAGATAATGTTAAACATCTCGTTCAAGAAACTGATGTTATATTTGGTTCACATTCTAGAAAAGTAAATGTTGATCCAGGGGATGCAGAAGATTTCAAGTATACATTTAATAATTATGATTAAAAGCAACAGTATATAATTGTAGAATAGAACTAATTAGAGACATTAATGTTTTTATAAAATAAAAATTTTGTATTAAATACTAGTTTCCTCCATTTTTTTCTTGAGTTCAGTCATATCAACTTCTTTACCATCTGTATTATCTTCCAAGTCTTCACCAGAAGCCAAACCTTGCTCAAAGATTTGTTTCCCAGTGAGCCTTCCCTTATGCACACCCGCATAACGTTCCTCGAGACGTTTATCTATTCCCATTTCGTTTCTGAATTTTCCTCTCCATGCTTCAAAACTTTCAGGTGTTACCTTAGTTCCTGTAAATTTCTTCTGTTCTTCACGTTCACGTGCTTCACGAGCATCAAGAATTGACTTTTCTTCCTTTTTAAATTTATCTGTAAATTGTGATTCAGCGTGATCCTTCAAAGATGATGTCAATGAAAAGACACTTGGCATACCTACATTATCTTCTGCCTCATCTCTAATTTTTCGTAGTAATTCTGCATAATCTTGCTTGTCTAATTTAATAGTTTCAATAAGGTTTAAAAGCTTTTTAGACATAGTTTGGTCATCATCATCGTCATAATTTTCAGATTCTTCCTCGTCATCTTCTTCCTCTTCGCCTTCATCATCAACAATTCCTTCTAAAATATTTAATATTGGAACAGTTTCTGGATAGTTTTCGGTATAGGTGACATCCAAAAGCACAGCATGTCTACGCTTGGTATCTGTATCTAATAAAATATTGATTTGAAATCTAGTTGGAGTAAGAATTGTTAGTTCATCCGGGTAAATTGATTGCAAAATTTCAATCTCTTGTTGTTGTTCCTCAGCTGGATCCATTTTGTGCTATTTTATATGCTGCAAGCTGCTTGTTTATGTCAAGTTAGTTGAATCTCACATCCATTTGGTACTATAACTAATTTCAACAAAGTGCAACATGAATACTTCAATTTTTCCCAAACTCTCAATTTTTGACGCCGTGAAAAAAAAAAGGAAGAACGAAATATTTTTTTTTCTGATTTCTCCTACTCTCAGTTAGCTTCATCACTTGTTGCAGGAGGAAATATTTTAGCTTTAGCTAATATATTAAACTAGACATAAAACACTTTTTTTAAGGATGTCTGTCTCTAATCAAGCATTGCTCAATTTGATCCATCGTGCGTCTGTTATTTTACCTACAAATCCTGAACAAGCTTTAGAGGATTTATTAGGATACAAAACAACATATGCAGAAAATCCATTATATCTTCAAACTTTAGGTGAAGCATATCTTGAAACAAGTGATGTTGAATCTGCATATTCAGTATTAGTCAAAGCTTGTGAATTGGATCCAATTGCCGAAGAGGGAACTGAAAAATTTTTCCACTTAGGACAAATCATTGGAGGTGAAAACGGTATCCAATTACTTGAAGTTGGTATTGCGAAATTAATTCAACAAGCACAGATAATACAATCTCTAAGCAATGGAGAAATATCAGTTGATGATGAGAGTTTGGATTCCAGTATTAAAATTTTATTACAAGCTTACGGAACTGAAGAGAAAATTGGAGAATATATAACGACCAAGCTAACACAAGGTATTGCAGCAGTTGTTGAGACTTGGATGACCGATCTTTGTATGTTACCACAAGCAGAAGCGGAATGTGAAAAGTGGACAAATACATTGTCTGAGCTTTGTCCAGAAAATCCAGAAACACATTCTATAATTGCGAGTGTTCGTATTTCACAACAAAAACCTCAAGATGCAATGAAGGAAATTCAAATTTCTTGGGAACTATTTCAAAAGAGGAAACAGGTATTAGAGGATATAGCAAATACCACTGAAAATATTGATCCTGATGATATAGAAATGATGTACATTGAAATGTATCAACCATTGGTTACGTTGTCCAAATATGCAATTGAATGTGGTATGTTTGAAATTGCAGCAGACATTGCAAGTTCCGCTAGAGATATCAATGAAGATGGTGTTGAAGCATTATATGTTGAAGGTTTTGCCAATTACCTTGAAGGTTTGCGTATACAGAATGGTATAAAAGCTAGTAGTTCTGCAGAAATGGGTAAAGAATTTGGAAAATATCAAATAAATAAAGATGTTGGTAAGGAAGATCCAAGTTATGAATTTGTTAATAACTGTCGTCTAGCTTTAAGTGCGGCAGTTAAAGCTTTGTATGATGCTGATCTTGCAGCACAAATCGATGAAGAACTACAACTAACAATAAAGGAGTTACTTGATAAAGTAGGTGGATTCATTGCAAAGGAAAAGGACACATCTGGTGTTGATGAAAGTAATTGGGAAGATGAAATTCAAGATGGTGGTGAGTAAATATTTTATTAATAATTTTGTGAGAATTATATATATAAAATTAGAGTACAATATCGTAAACAAATTGTGTATAAATATTAAAAATTAAACTAAATGAATGCAAATCTAAATTTATTTAGCTTATATATGTATCATAGGCACAAATTATTTATACCACTAGTAATTTCGACCGAGTTATTATTATTAGTATGCTCTGTATTGGTATCATTATCAGAATTATAGTCAGCAAGTAGTCCGGACATAAATCGCTGTGCACCTTTTGCATCTTCTGCAAACTCACCATATACTTCAACATCATCAAAATCTTCTTCATCTGCATTGATTTCTGAGATTCGTATGTATTCTGCTGGAACTAACCCAGTCTGTCCCGTCGCTGGGTCATGTGCTACTAACCAACCATCACCACATTCATAGTTTATAATTAACAGCTGATTAGGAATTAAGGGTAGTTCATTTGAATTTTCAGGTGTGAATTCATATAATGCAACAGCGTGTAATATATCCGTATTGCCAAATTCATCGGTTGGTGTATTAATTCCACTATTTTGCGTTCCACCATCATATAATACTCTATCATATTGATCTCGTCCGCTGTCGCCTGTTTTATAAGGGTTGTTTTCTGTGAGATTATTATTATCGGAATTCCCCACGTCATTTGAGGCAATTATATGCTGTTGATTGTTATATTGGTAATATGCATTGTCATAATATTCATCCTCTTCGTCTTCGTCCTCTTCCTCGTTTTCTTCATCTGTTTCATCTTCACCTTTGTATATTCCGAAATGTCTTGGATCCGAAATGGTGTATGCAAAATCCTTAATATTCAGCAAGCTCATTATATCACCGACACCATTGCCAGTTTCATCGTCATCGTTGTCATCTATTAGCGTGTCCTCGAAAGCTTTTAATTTTTCATCGGTGTTGTCATTTTCTACTTGGTCTATTAGTTCTTGAAACGTTTTAAATGATTTTTTCGATTCCTGTACTGGTGAGGCTGAAGGTATTCCAGATCCTATTTTTTCTTTCCTCAGCGCATCAACCTCGTCATTTACATCACATGAAGGATGCGTTGTAGATCCAACTTTATTATCATTTGTGAAAGTTTGTTTCTCAACATCGTCAGCGCTTCCTGTGTGCAATTTGCCAGTGTTATCTATGGCAATTTGGTGTATTGAGGATCCTTCATTGATGATCCTACTGTCATCTGTTGTTTCCATTTTGTAGATTCTAGCAATATTGTTGGTATCCTCCTCCGTCTTGTTATTGAAGGGAATGAAAGAAGAAAAGGTACAAGGCGCAAGGCACAACAATGAGAAAGTGCAGAACCCAGAATTCAGAACCCAGAGCACTCGCTATGAGGATTCAACGCCTAATCCCGCCCTCTGGATCGAAATTCTCGACGAACGATAAAACATTTTTGTTCGTTAGTTACGCTCCCCTGTTTCACCAATACTCTCTATAAACTCCGTGTGGGTAACTTACCTTGTTCTGATAAGGTTTACAATGCATTAAACATGTTCCTGTAATTATAACTAGTGGTATCATTCATTCTGACATCTTCATCATCATCATCATCATCATCATCATCATCATCATCATCATCATCATCATCATCATCATCGTTTCTTGACATAATGACTCTTGTGATGCTTTAAATCTAATACTACGAAGATTGTTAAATTATAAAATCTATATATGAGATATCAGAAATCTCTCATAAAGTGCACACACTTCTTCCACACCGCGCACACGGGCTGAGCACTACTAATTCTCTAAATACTAAATATACTATATACCAAGCACAGAAATAACACGCCGCAGGGCGCAGGGCGTACAATAATGTGCAATGAAGTGCAATGAAGTTCAATAAGGGGCTATGATATATGATAGTAGGGGTTAGTGGCTGTTGATATTGAGGTGGGGTTCCCCCAAGAGGTTACAAGAGGTTACTTATATAGGGTTTACCAATGACGTCTGCCCATAGACCGACCTTTGACCATGCTAAAGGTAAAGAAAAGAAGGTGGTGTCCTCCATCACCCACAAGAGAGCATTAACTTCACACTCAAAACTAAAGTTTAGATCTAAGAGAATACGCAAAAATGAAGAGTTTTACGATGATGCTAAAGAATCAGCAAATGATAATGAGGACGGAAGGAAGATTCCTGGACTAACAGAACAAAAAGTATTAGATCTTCGACTGCAAATTGAAGAACAGGATGAAAGCGATAGAAGCGATAGAAGCGATAGAAGCGATAGAAGCGATAATTCTTCAGAGAAAGTTAAAGATATCGGAAAGGAAGTTTTGGATGGCGAAAAGGGAGTATCCGTTAATTCAGAAAGTACCTCAGAAGAAGAGGGGGATGATGATGATGATGATGATGATGATGATGATGATGGTGATACAGAAGCGTTGCTTCGTGAAATGGAACTCATTAAAAGGGAAAGAGATGAGGCAGAAAGCAAGGCCAGAATTGAAAAAGAACGAGCTGAAGAAGAAGAAATGGTAAATCGAGCTAAAACGTCAAATCCCTTGCTAAACCAAGGAACAAAACCTAAGAAAAAGTCGTGGAGAAGTGCCAAAACGATGTCCAAAAAATCGAATTTGAGTCAAACTGATCGATTCTCAAATGATACATTGAAGAGTGACTTTCACAAGGATTTCTTGGATCGCTACATCAAGTGAATGTATATTGAAATACTGATTTCTTTTCTATAAATTTTAAAAATGGATGTAGTATAAAGGAAAAAAAAATTGAAAGGTAAAAAAATATTAAACAGAAGTAAAATGAAGTGAAAGAAAGAAAAAAATGAAAAAAATGAAAAAAATGAAAAATATATTCTATATATCATGTATGCATCATGCAGATAATTTCAACAAATTTAAAAGATTCTTTTAATAAAGGCGCCCATAATACCCTTGACTAATGGCCACCCAGAATCTGCACGAACTGCATCTCCATTTTCTTCTAATCTTCTTAAAAGATAATCTTTAGTTTCTAATGGAGGACCCCATGGAACATACTTGATGATATTCTTAGTATTGTGATTCTTGATTAAATCGTAGGTAATATTATCTGCCATACCTAATAATTGACCGAGAACAACATTTGAACGAACATCCTGTGCGTGTTTATTTTCACCTAACTGTTGTAATAAGTTAGTTGCTTTTAACTGTGTATTACCATTATGACTTGCAACAACTAAATGACCAACTGTTGGATCTTCACTGTTCATGTTTTCAATAGTCTTGGAAATACCTGAATCATAGTTTTTATCAGTGTCTTCTTTGGTATCATGAATAACACCACGATCTGGTTCGGAATGAATATAGGCACCACGAACTAATTTCCAACCTAAAACATAATTACCCTTTCTGGCAAGTTCATCATCTAATTTTAAGATTGATGTTGATTCTTTTAGGTACATTTGAACGGTACCAACAATACATGCATCACCCAAAGTTGGTTTAGAACCATTGAAGGAACGGTTATATTTAGCCATCAATTCACGTTGCAATTTATAAACTGCTTGTTGTAAATCATTACGTTCAGCATCAATTACAATAACAACAAATGGTGCCTTACGTTCAGGATATTTTGCTTTTAATCTTTTATTTTCAGCAACTGCAACTTCACAAATTTCTTCACAATTTTTAACTAATTGGTTAAATTGATCAACATATTTGGGATCTTCATAGTTTAATAAAATTTCAGCAGCATTATCGATTAATCCGGTTGGTTTTAATGCAACATAACCTGGAGGGACTTCATTAATAAATTTAGCATTTTGAGTAGAATCCTTATTTTGTGAAACAACTTCTTCAATCATTGAAACTGTATGTGGAGCAAGTGCATCACTGATACTAAGTTTTGTACCTTTGATAATATCTTCAACACTAACAGACATTTCTTTACCATCGCATGCTTCTGGGGTATAAGAAATCATCATATTACGAATACCACGTTCTGATAACCTTTTACCAGTTTGTAAAAGTTGTTGCAAATTATCACCACCACAATAATTTTGATAAATTAGAGCTTTGATTAGCCAAAGTGGAGTATATGGGAAGAGACGGATGACGGTATCAAGAATTGGACGGTTAATAGTTGCCATACCGATAATTAAGTAACCAAGTAATTCACTCTTATTTAATGTATCTAAATATGTATTTTCATCGGAATTACCGTTGTTGAGATTGTTTGGATTGGCTGTTATAGTTGGGTGACCAACAGTTGAAATCTTCTTTTCTGGGGTGCTTGAAATGGTTCGTAGTTGGCCCATTTTAGAAAAAGAGGAAACCATACTTCTTAACATGACGCCATTGTGAATGGCGTTTCTTTTTGTGAGGACTTGTTTATACATGTAGGGGTTGATATTGTTAAGAATGGTATTTACAAGGGAAAGAAAGAAATCCGGGTTCAAAGGGTCCACTGTTAATCAAATAAAAAACTAGGAATGGAAATGGTCTCTTTTATACCCATTTTCTGCATATATACACCCCACCAAAGGTCATTGCTTACTATATCTTCATTTGCCCCATCGTGTCAACTGTCAACCCTCTCAATCAGCTCCGTATTGAGTAACACCGCAGATAGATACCGCAGCGGCGCTCGAAGTGCAGGCGGTAGCGAGCCCCGCATCGCTTTGCATGCAGGTGTAAGCGATCCCCAGTGCCCGTAGACGGCAATTCGCAGCGAGAGCCCGCATAGCGAGCGGCGAAATGTCAAGTGTCAACTAAATTCGAAACAAACAAAAAAACAATAAAGGCTACACAAAGATAAGAAGGACAAAAACAAGGTTAAAAAATGAAAAATAACAATAAGGTTCGAGGAAATATAACAAAATTGGTATTAACTGTAAATTTTCATGTGTTTGAAGTGCAAGGAGAGTCGGTAACTAATATAGATTAACTACTTCTAACACTAGCTGAATATGTCAATGCCCAAGTCAATGTCAAGCCATCATCCAAGTAATCATAATCAAAATCAGATTGATTAAAGAACTCGTAAGAAGTATCAGGGTCATACAAAGCAGCATTCAACATCAAAATACCTCTCCACCCTGAGGTAATATCATTAACAATACCTGATAAATACCCTTCCCATTCTTCTTCAACAAATGTAGGAACACGAATTAATGATGAAACTGGAGTAATCGGCAACATATGAATACCATGGATATATTCTTCATTTGTACCAAAATATGTTGTATGATCAATTTTATTTTCAAATTTAATACCGCTAACAAAATTCCCGATAAATTTTGATGGCATAACAGAATTATCAGTTTGATATAACATATAAGTACCAATTGATCTACTCATGATTGCCAACATCAAGTTTGCACGTGATTCCATATTTGAATCACCAATAACTTGTGCCCAAATCTTCATTGCATAAGCAAAATTGTAATCTTCACTACTTGATTCCTCATCCTTACCATCTGAATAAACTGTAATACCATGAGCAAAAGAATGTCCAATGAAAAAGTCAAAATTACGAAAAACTGGGAAATACGTATCATCTTCATTTGGATTAGCAACATCTCTTATTAAAGTATTAACCCATACTTTATTGTCATCAAGCCAATCACCATCACCTACTAATGAATCAATTTTAGCAATGATTGAAGCTGCATGAATATGATATCCATAATGAAAATGATGATCATTATAGAATGCATTACCAAAATCAACGCTGGTGTCACCATCTGACATACCACCAGTTGAACAAATACCACCCCAATTTGTTTCATAACAAAGTGGATAGGTTTGTGAATTCTCAGTAAATATATTCATTCCTTCTTTCATTTTACTTAAAAATGTCTTAGTTGAATCTTCATCATGTAAAACATAATATAAGACATACAAGACATATGCAAATTTATCCAAAATTTTACCAGAGTAATACATTGAATCAAGATTTGCTAATGTAGCAACATTGTTAGTAATATCAGAGGCCGCTGCTGCTTTGATTGCACTTAATTCATCATCAGTATATGAAGCTTCAGAGAACCCTGAAATCTGTGACCACGGAGCCATGCCAATTGAAGTTGGCAAGTCTTCAGACATCTCAAAACTATTGGTCAAATAACCAACCATGGTACCATGAACTGTGTCATCCAAAGATGCGTTTGATTTAGTAGCAGAAGTTGTCGAAGTAAATGATGCAATGTGATGAGGTAAAGCATAAATTAAAGGTGTAGTACCTGAACCTACTGTAGTATAATTGAATGCATAAGTTGCAGTTGAATCAGAAACAGACGCAGATAATGTACATGCGGATGGATAACAACCGGCTGCTGTATCATAATCACTAAAATCTCCGCAACAAACTTGAATATAACAACCATCAATTGAATTTGAACCGATAATATGATTTCCATCGCTCAAGGCAAATGAACATGATTGATCATCGGTCAATGTAACATACATAAACCAGGTACTATCATCTTCTAAAACAATCTTATATTTATCGATACCTGTCTTTGGAGCGGTGTCTCCTGAAACGGACCTTATACCAACATTTGAATGAATTTCTGGAATCAAATCATTGTAAACGGCAGAGACCATACCCATACCTTGTAAAAGGGGGGCAGTTAAAGAACCGGCATTTGCACTATTTAATGTGACATCAATTGACATTTTCTTCATGTTGGATAAAGCAATAGTACAACCATCATCGAAATCAGATGAACCTAAAACCAAAGACATAACACCGGCAGCACTATAAAAATAAGAGGCAGCACCCATTTCATTAGTATCTCCATAAACTCTTTGATCTGCGGTTTGATGAGAAACTGCAAGACCTTTATAATCATCATCAGTTGACCACCAAACAACGTAAGGATGAGTAAAAACGTAAGAGGTTTGATCACCTAATGTGAGATTACCCCAGAAATTGTTGGTTTGAATGGCACCATCAGAGATTGTATTTGATGGCACCGAGACAGTGCTTGTTTCCTCGGTGAACATACTATTTGGTTCATCGGTGGAAATGACAGCGAAAATATCACCGGATGTTTGAGTCGGAGTTGAAGTAGCTGTTTAAAATATGCCGAAGAAGAGAATATATATGTCAGTATTAAGGCTAAGAATTCGTACTTCGATATAAGGTGGGTTTAATTTTGTACTAGTCATTTCGAATTTATAATTATAAGTGTAACAAAATACAAGCAAATATACCCGAGGCTGAAGCTTTCGGGATGAGAAGTGAAAGAGTCCAAGAGGAACAAGATCACAACCACTGTGACAGCAAAAAGGTAAAAAGGGCAATAAACAACAGAGAAAAATAGGAAAAGAGGAAACAGGTGTGCCTTTAAATGCATCGATACCCGGCACCCGGTGGCTCATTCCCTCCTTCCCTCTTTCCCCGTCTAAAAAGGTTTGGCCGGTGGTGGGGGAGTCCAGACTGCACTATCGCCTCCCAACAGACTCTTTACTCCTTAAACATTCCTAATCTATAGACCTGCCATAAACTTTCTATATAATTTAAAGGCACTTCTGAGTCACTTTGCTGTATATGATACTGTGTGAGTAATTCCATATAATCGGGTAGAGACCTTTTATAAGTAAAGCAACAATTTCCGTTCTGTAGATATACAAACATCTACATTCTGATTTCAGTGAAGGCCTAATTTAGTATAGATGCAGGTATCAAATTACGCAATGTCATTTATTTAATTTTGAACTGTAACTATCACAACCTTCAGCTTCTAGCTGCTCCTTTTCTTAATGGGTGACCATCGCCCCTGTTTGAATGTCTTCTACTTATCATAAATCCCATGTATTGCATTGCATTAGGTATTTGGTCAAATGCAATCATCTCTTCCGAAGTCAGATAACCAGGTTCTATCACACCGGCATTTTTACTTTTCATCATATAATGATATTTTGCTTCTTCATTTTCAATTGCTGCAATGATTTCATTTCTTTCTTCTACTTCACGATTGATCTTTGTTCTCATTATTGCAAGAGACCTTGCCAATTGTTCGGTGTTGTCAACTGCTTCCAGAAAGAGTTTCTTGCTGATGTTTCTAGCTAACATTTCTCTGATTAAATTGGCTTCATCCATCACCTATTGTTTCTATAGTTTTATTTGGTTGTGAAAATTTATAAACTGACTTCTATCCTTTAAAATACCTGGCAACCACAGCCAGTGGAGGGGGAGACCCCATATCTCGTAATGAAAAACCTAAAACCCATTAAATCGTCTCCCAACTCACAAATACAGAACGAATTGCGCTCTGCACTCTGCGAACGGCAAAAGGCAGATCCGGTAATTCGGGCTGTGTATTGTGCACATTTTTTTGGCCTCCAAACCTCTAACGTTAAATATTGCTAAAAAAATTAGAAAATAAAATTTCAAAAGCTACTATTTTTTATAAACGTTGTCACCTTGAATACTTAGTTGGATTAATATGTAAAATAATTACACTCTCTATTTCTGATTACCACAATATGAAATTTGTTGCATTGGTGTCAGGTGGGAAAGATTCATGTTTTAATATCCTCCACTGTTTAGCTCAAGGGCACGAGTTGGTGTGTCTTGCAAATTTGTACCCTCCCGAAGATGCTAATGAAGAACTTGATTCGTTTATGTTTCAAACTGTTGGCCATGATATTTTAACATTATATGAAAGATGTATCGGTAAACCAATGTATAGACAACCAATTTTAGGGAGTTCGTCAAATCAAAACTTAGAATACCATAAAACCGAAAATGATGAAATCGAAGACTTATACAACTTGCTTAACACTGTTTTAGATCGTCATCCAGATATTCAGGCTGTTAGTGTAGGGGCAATTCTTTCAAGTTATCAACGTACAAGAGTGGAAGATGTTTGTTCCCGATTAGGCTTAACGTCGTTGGCTTTTTTATGGCAAAGAGATCAGGCTGAGTTAATGAATGAAATGTGTAATAGTGGAATGGATGCAAGAATTGTTAAAGTTGCTGCAATTGGTTTAGATGAAAAAAATTTAGGTATGTCACTACAAGAAATTCATCCGACTTTAAAAAGATTGAACCAAATGTTTGGCGTTCACATTTGTGGTGAAGGTGGTGAATTTGAAACAATAGTATTGGACGCTCCTTTTTTCCAGTATGGTAGAATCATCATATCTGAAAAGCAAGTTATTAAACACACGAATGATGATGTTTGGTATCTCAAAGTAAAAGTAACATTTCAAGAAAAACGGAATGATTTACCTAAAATTGTGGATTGGTCAGACTTTATTGTTGAACCACCGCTTCTGACAGAAACATTCCAAGATATTTACGATGATATCCCCGTCAATAAAGATGTCCTTAATGAAATCAATATTGAAGATGATACAATAAGTCAGATAAGCGAATGCACATGGAAGAAAGATGTATACGAAAAAGATGACTTAGTTTATGTGTCAAATATTTTCTCCCAAAAAGAGGAAGTTGAAAATCAAATAATTGATATTTTCAGTCAATTAAAAGAAATTTTGGCCAAGTATGGGTTGGATTTTGAAAATATTCAATCATCAAAATTATTAGTCAAAGATATGAATAATTTTGCAAAAATCAATTCTATTTATGTAACATACTTTACTAAACCATTGCCACCTGCAAGAATTTGTGTTGAAACGGTATTACCCACATCAATGCATGCCCAACTTTCGGTGGTAATATTGAAAGATATCAAATCTAAAAGCGGTTTGCATGTTCAAGGACAGTCCTATTGGGCACCTTGCAATATTGGACCGTATTCACAAGCAATCACAAATAAAAATTCGGGAATTATGAGAATCAGTGGACAAATCCCGTTGATACCCAAAAGTATGGAACTATCATTTAAAAGTAAACCATTAAGTTCTGTTTTATCATTACAGCATTACAATAGCATTAAAGAGGTTACTGGATATAAAAATAACTTGTTGACCATATGTTTCGTAAAATCTCCAGCCTTTATTTCTATGGTCTCGGATGTATTTGATGAATATATCACGGTGACTAATGACGATAATAAAAGTACTAAAAATTTGGTTATTGTACAAGTGACTCAACTTCCCAGAAATGCAGACGTTGAGTGGGGTGGGTTAGCATATCGAAAGGAAACCTGCTATATGAATTATGATTCAGATTCAGACGATGATGATGGTGCTGATTCTGTCGATAGCATTAAAAATTCCGTTAAAATAACCTATGTTAATCATCTTTCGGAGTTCAAATTCGGAGTTCCCAATCAACCACAATTTTATGAAATATATGGAAATCCAGCAAAACTAGTTGATATAAAAAATCATATTGGACATTTTACCGGTTATGAAGTATTCCCTGTTGTTCAAGCTTTTGATAGGTATGCTGCTCGTGATGATCAAATAGCTATTGTTGAAATAAAGTAAAAATGTTATCAATCACATTTAAGTCCCCTACTCATGCACGTGACTAGATGGGTTACACCCCGCGCACCGCACTTAAAAAGCTTCCTGCACACTATTTTATCTATTTTATCGCAGTCACACTGTGACTAATAGAAGCCTGTAACGCGCGCGGATACCCCCCCCCACAGACACCGCAGGGTGATTGGGACAATAACTGTCGCTCTACTTAATGTTTATAGATTTCCATAGATAGGGAGAGATAACAGCCCTGGGCTAAATTAAGACCAAACACGCTTCGTTTGTTTCGTTTTTTTTCACCCAATAAACAAACAAACACTTTATATATAAAATGTCTGCTGTTCAAGATCAACCAGTTGCAAAACAAACTAGAAAGACTGCAAGACCTCAAAAATTAAGAGCATCTCTTGTTCCAGGTACTGTCTTGATTTTATTAGCTGGTAGATTTAGAGGTAAGAGAGTTGTTTACTTAAAGTCATTAGAAGACAACACTTTATTGGTTTCTGGTCCTTTCAAAGTCAATGGTGTTCCATTAAGAAGAGTTAATGCAAGATATGTGATTGCAACTTCAACCAAAATCGCTTTAGACTCATTAGATTTAACCAAATACAATGTTGCATACTTTGCAAGAGAAAAGGTTACTTCAAAGAAATCCGAAAAGGACTTCTTTGGTGAAGGTGCTCCAAAGAAAGAAATCAGAGCAGAAAGAATTGAGGACCAAAAGGTCGTTGATAAGGTTTTGATCTCCGAAATTAAGAAGACACCATTATTGAAACAATACTTAGCTTCCTCTTTCTCATTAAAATCCGGTGACAAGCCTCACTTAATGAAATTCTAAATTTGAATCAAAATGAAGAGTTTAACATTCTATCTATCATTAAATTTAAATTACATTATTAAAAAAATCATAGACTTATCATATGTGAAAGAAAATTTACTACAGTAACTAATAATTATAAGAAGTTTAAATCATCACTTTATACCGAAATTGTGCTCAATTTATTACATTCACTTGAAAGATAAAATACACCACCATCATAAAATATAATATTATGCTTTTCAAAATAAAATTCTTCAGAATAAAACGTATCATCTAATTATTTTGGGGGGTTAATACCATATATGTTTTATCAATATTTTCATATTCTTCTCGTTTTTATTTTTTACTTTAGGTTTTCTCACTTAGCTAGCGCTTTTATTCCTATATCATATGATTGGTTTTAACTATTCATGTGTTTATAAATCTCATTTCTAACTTTGTAACATAATATATAATAAAATTAAAAAAATATTAAAATTAGCAAGATTTTCATCGTAGAAAATTGTAACTTTATTTTCCTGTAATCAATACTGTCTGTAACGCATATTATTTTGTTGCCTCGTATGTCTTTTCTAACCGATCAACTCTAAGATCTCTCAACGGGGGCGGCTATCTTTTCAATTTCTAGCTATGACTATAACATTCCACATATCCATCTTTATTGAAAAGTTTATCTAATTATAAAAAGCATAATGGATACAGAACCTCTCAGGAAGAAGGCCAAAGTAATACAGCCCTCATTTGATGTTATTGACCAAACGGCCCCACAAATTGCAAAAATTCTACCCCATGAAAAAGTTTACACAATTTTAGTTGGTGATAAAAAGTTCAAGTTAAGTGGTGCATCATTATCCTACGATTCACCTTCATATTTTACAGATTTTTTTAAAAATAACGAAAGTTCTACAACTGTTAGCATTGATAGATCCCCCAAAGTATTTGAGAAAATATGCACACATCTTCAAGGTTATAGCATCCAAATTGATGATGAATATGAATTCGTATATCTTTTACTCGATGCTAATTACTTTAGATTGAAAAAACTTAAAGAAAGAGTTTTATTGGAGCCGTTCCGGGTTTCTATAGGTGGGAAACAATTTATACTACCAAAGGAACTTATGTCAACCAAGGGTAATCATCCAAACTTTTTCAGTGTTATTTATAACTCGATTCATATGGATCCATATGCAAATAACGAGCTAATGATTAGACCACCTCCGATGCATCCATATATTGTGAAAAAGTCTCCCGAGATTTTTGAGCAACTATTAACAGGACTTTATGGAAACTCGATTGACATTAAAAATGAAAAGCATAGAGCTGATTTAATAGCTGACTGCAGATATTATCAATTTTTTGCCCTTGAGCAAAAACTTATCAATCACAAAATTTTGAAAAATCCTTTTACAGGGAGAGAGGAGATAGTTTTAGGTTATAAAGATATAAAAAAATCTGGTCTATTGAATGACTCAATTACTGACAATGTTGTTGATGAAAACAATATTTCGTTTACAATTATTAAATACTCTCGACCCTTTGTTGATGAAAACCTTTATAGAGATTTAATTATTCAATTAGACTCATTTGACGTTAATCTTATGGTCAATGTTTCATTGAGGTTTATTAATTTGTTGATCACTGGCAAAGTTGCCGTCACCTTAAAAAATCTACTTTCTAGAGTGACGGATGATTATATTTATGAAAATGAAGGTTCCTCTCATAAACTAACAATCCTCATTAGGATGGCTGATAGTGTGGGGCAATTGAATGGTTTAAAAATGGAACAAGGATGGTTGGAAACTTTAATGAATGCACACAATAATAAAAGTGGTAGTGGTTCCGGTGATGTTTCTGATAATGATAGCAGTACAGCCACCAAAGATGAAATCATAGTTGTGAAGCTTTTACAGTCTCAATGGACAATTAATGTTTATGGAAGAGATAAAATATGGATGAATGGGTTGAAATTCAATGGTGTTTTAGATGAATCTCATTTTAACGCACAACGGGAATTCCTGTAATTTTTTGTATACTATATATAAATATATGTAACTTAATGTCATTTTAAAACAATTATCTATACAAATATTAAAGCTAGCTTATTAATTAAATGTCTAATGTTCACGTCTTTTTCTCAAATAGTTAACATTGAACAAGGGAATCAATTCATTGATATCGCCGATAACTGCATCATTTGCACTGTCTATAGAGGTTAATAACTTGTCAGAGTTAGAGGAGACCTCAATCATTTCGTTATCTTTAATATTGAAGAATTCAAGACAGTGATCCATTTGATGAAAACTACAAATCAATTTATCATTTGACGCAGTTGCAGTTATAATATCTGAGTTTACAGCATATTCTTTGGAAAACTTTAATTCACCATCTTTTGCTAAATCAAATATAAATAGGGATGGAATTCTTTCAAATATAACGGCAAGTTGTTGAGTCTTATTCAAGGGAATAATTTTGGAAATACAATACTCAACTAAATCACTCGTTTCATTTTGGAATTTTTCAGGTGTTAAATGTTTCTCATTTAATTTATCCTTAACTAAGTCTTTAACTGAAACTCTACTTTTCAATTCTTGAAATTCACCATCCTTTTGCCATAACCAAGTAGAAATAAAGGAATCACCACCTGCACTTACCAATACCTTACCATCACACCATTGAGGTAGTACAAAGCAAGAAATAAATTCCTTATGACCAAATAAAAATTTTTTAATAACATAAGATTTTGGAAAATAAGATATACGAATATGTTCATCCCTATCTGCTGTCATTATAACTTCCTTTCCATTTTCATCAATAGAATTCTGAACACAGGTAAGCATTGAAACGTGACCTAATATCGGAACTAATTTACTATCATCAACAACTGTTGGGTCTGTCATTGAAATAGAATATACATCCCCAAATTTATCACCAATTATAATTTGAGAATCATCCATAGATGTGGTAACTGCAGATGGGCGCTTGGTCATAGGTTGACGTTTAATTAATTTCAATGCTTCTTCATTTGTTTTACCCTCATAATTAATTTCAAATACAACAACGGCTTTATCGTTATCAGTAGTGACAATTAAATATTTGTTATTACGTGATAAACACATATCTCTGATGTAAGTGTATGTTGGAGGTGCACCAGGTCCTGGTAATGGTAATTTAGGTTTTTTATTCATGACTTGTTTGGTTGAAGTTGGTATTTGTTCTTCTGGGATTTCTGATGCTAACTCTCTTTTATTGTTAACATTAACAACATTCTTAGCTGTAACCTCTTGTACATCCTTTTCCCCTTTCTCCTTCTGTTGTTGTTCATATTGCTCAAGAAGTTCCCTGTGATGTTTTCTGATTGTATAATATGGATCGATTTCGTCTGTCCAAGAGGCTAATAAATTTGCATTATCGCAAGAGTCTGAAATTTTGAATAGAAAAACAGAATTAATTGCAGCAGCAAAAAAATATTCTCCCGTGTTATCTAATAGTACGTGTTGAAATGGATGTTTCATTATATAGATAAAGAGATGCGTCAGCTCTATGGTTCTTCAATAAGTATGTTTTTTTTATTATATATTTTTCTGACATAGAGCCGGAAAGGAAAAAAATTGAAAATTTTGGAAATCTAGAATTTTTCATGTAGTCCCTGCACCCTACACTGTCCGGAGGAACATCCGCCCCACCGTCTATCGTCCCCCGTTTCCCTCTTGCTAAACGGGGCCGTAAGCGGGTGTTTTATGTTGCGATATCGTCATCGTTATTTTCAGGCCACAAATGGTATACATCTGGGATAGTGGAACTCTTACGATCATTTTCCCCCCTGAAGGTCCAAAATTGAGAAATTTACATTGCACTCGTGTAATAAGAAATATATTAAAATGAGTGAACTAACACATCCTCTGGTCGTTGATGGCTGGTTTCGTGAAGTCAGTGATGAATGTTTCCCCGGTCAAGCATTCATGCTTAAAGTTGAGAAAATCCTTTACGCTGAAAAATCTGAATTTCAAGATATCCTAGTATTCAAATCCACTAATTTTGGGAATGTTTTGGTCTTAGATGGTATGATTCAGGTAACGGAAAGAGATGAGTTTGCATATCAAGAAATGATTACTCATGTTCCAATTTTTGCACATCCAAATCCTAAAAAGGTCTTAGTTATTGGCGGTGGTGATGGTGGTGTTTTACGTGAAGTTATCAAACATGATTGCGTTGAAAGTGCAACGTTGGTTGAAATTGATGATATGGTTATAAAATTAAGTAAGAAATATTTACCAAATATGGCAAAATCATATGAAAGTGAAAAGGTAAAGGTGGTATTACAGGATGGTTTTAAATTTTTAAAAGATTGTGGTGAAATAAATGATGATGATAAATATGATGTCATTATTACAGATTCTTCGGATCCAGATGGACCTGCAGAAGCATTCTTCCAACAAGACTATTTCAAATTATTATTTAATGCATTAAATAAAGACGGTATTGTTATTTCGATGGCATCTGAAAATATTTGGTTAAATATTAATAATTTAAAAAAATTAAAGCAAACATGTGAAACTGTTTTCTCGGTTGTCAAGACCTGTTACTGTACCATACCAACTTACACATCTGGTCAAATATCATTAATGTGTTGTGGTAAAAATCCCAATATTGATATATCCAAACCATCTAGAAAATTGCCAGAAACGGAAGAGCGTAAACTATTTAAATATTATAATAGTAGTATACACTCAGCTAGTTTTGTTTTACCTACATGGGCAGATGAAATTCTCAGAAACTAGAAAACTATATAATGATGATGTGTAATGTTTTTAATAACTTTAATTCAAAATCCGAAGATGTCATCGATGGCGTTTTTCGCTTTCTTTTTCTTACTCTTCTTTTCCTTTTTACCTCTCTTTCCCTTATCTTTATCGTTATCTTTCGCATTTTCCTTCTCCCTTAAGAAAGAGGAACCAAATATGTCATCCATAATATTATTTGACCTTTCTCTTTTAGGTATAACCTCTTCAACTTCCATTGTTTCAGCAGGTTGTACATCCCTATTTTTAATTTCATCATTATTGTCATAAGACTCTATTACACTCTCTAGTTCATCAACATTAACTGCTTCACCAAAGTCTACCTCAGATTCTATACTTAACACTTCTAACTTCCCTTTTATATTGTTACCTTTAAGTTGATTCTCAACAACATTCGGTTTCACTTGAGAGGTTGAGTGAATACCATCAATTTTAGAAAGCAATTCCCGTAATCGTGATATAGATCCAATCAATGTAAATCCAATGTTTGTAAACTGACCCAATTCAACAACTCCCATAAAAACCCAATATGAACTGGGTATAATTTTCTTATGAAGATATTTAGATTCCTTCAAAAGAAGTGAAAGTTTTTTGTTTACTATATTTGTTGCAGTAGAATCAGACAGCTGATCGTGCAATTTTATAGTTTTTTGAATTTTCTTTTTCTTTTGTGTCTTGGTAATAGCTTTTTTGCTTATAATTTTCTTTGTGATTTTTCTCTCAATCATTGGCGGGAATTCATTTACCTTTATGAATGCATGCTTAGATGATTTCCATTGGATAGAAGTCAACCTTCTGTATGTTATAACTTCTTTAA
Source organism: Pichia thaimueangensis (assembly GCA_030569635.1). Taxonomy (NCBI): domain Eukaryota; kingdom Fungi; phylum Ascomycota; class Pichiomycetes; order Pichiales; family Pichiaceae; genus Pichia; species Pichia thaimueangensis. The sequence continues at coordinate 76,446 of JAJMLM010000187.1, read as the reverse complement.
TATCTTCCATAATCATTAATATTTTCCTTACATGTCTTCGCAAAATATCTAAATGTGACCACCAACGTGCAACTCTGTGTTGATTAAAGTTACGATGATAAAGTAAATGAATAATTCCATATTCATTCAATAATAAATTATACAACTCATCATTGTATGGTAAATCAATGGTCACAGTAGAAATTCTGGAAAATGTTTTCAATATGGCAGGTGTGGTCATAGTGAGTTGTTTTCGTGTTTGAAGGTTTTATGATGAAACAAGGAAACATGTTTCTTATGCCGTAAGTATATATATATACTCCAAATTCACAACTGGTACATAGAAAATCTTCTTTTATGCGTATCCTTCTGTGCTCGCCGAAAGAAGGAACTTAGCCGAAACTGTGCTCGTACTCACAATGACACAACACACGACGCTGTCGTTACCTTATATTTGGTTGAATCGGATTGTGTTACATGCTAGTATTATAACTTCATCACCTAATTTTTCCTACTCAACTACATAGAAATATTTATTTAACCTCAATTAAGACAAAACATATTTTAAACTATATATTGAAAGAGTAAATTAACGTTTTTTTTTGTTCAACTCATAAATTTAATGCCAAACAAGAAAATTTTGGAGAGAACACAAAGGGACCTGCAACCTGTAGGAAGTTTTCACAAAAATTAATTAAAAATGCTGACGTAATCAAAATGTAATTTTATCATATTTCAATTAACGATAGATATATATTTACAAATTCAGTATTTTTTTTTTGAGGCCGTCTTTAAATTTATGATCTTCAATTCTATTTTTAGCCTTTTAATTAGGCTATTGTTAAAGATCCGTGGCTAGTTTGGTGCGGGTTTACTGCATTAGGAATAATGAACAGTGATTCGAGATGGGGAAAATCATTACCTTTTTAGAGATGAATATGGATAGAGTGTTTTGATATATATTACGAAAGCATGAGCAAAGTAAGGAAAAGATTTTTGCAAAAGCCAGCCATGCTATAGCCAAGAGCCTAGAGTGTACTGGTTATAATTTTTGTAAATTCGGCACTGTCGGTTTGTTGTGTCTGAATATCGAGGTACGAGGTACGAGGTATAATGTATATTGCGTACCTGAAAAAGAAGAATTTAAACAAGGAAATGGTAAATAAGGAAGGAGAAGCTGAAAACACCGAACGTGAGAAGTCTCGAAGTTTTCTTATTCTTATTGTATAACCAAAAAAATTAAAGCACTAATAACACAAATTGCAAATTTTGGTTTTTGTTTCCTTCAGTTTGCTGATTCCACTTGCTATTCTCAGACTCTTTGGAGAGGAATTGACAGGACACTTGATCAGTAATTTATACACAAACTAACTAATTTTCTAGCTTCTTGATTATCGATGAAAATGATGTCGTTATTTTTTTTGGACATTAAGTCTGAAATCACTTTGATCAGATTTCAGTCTTTATAGTTTAAAAGGTTATATATATATAAGTGTTAAGAGGGTTGGTGGTATTAAGGTGTTGGTTAAATTTACTCCATCGCCTTTCTCGTGAAACTTTTTCATGTTTTATGCTATATTTTATTACTTAAATAGGAATTTTTAATAATTTTGGTAACAACAAATTTCACCAACATTTTGTTGATAAAGTTTGATGTGCACTGAAAAAAAATTCCCCTTTTAAAGTCAAATTGATCGCGTTTGTGACTAGGGGGGTTCAAAGTTAAAATTTAATGTTCACTCTGTTTCTTTATTAAGTTGGAAAGAAACGGGCGAACTTTAAACGCGGTCATATTCGTGTTTTAAAGTTATTGATTGCAAATTAGAAGGATTCGGAGGAACCGTTGTTAGAAGGAAGAATGTAGCTCGTTTCAGTCCCCGTATGATTATTTATACTTGTAAAATCCAAAACAACTAGAGAATCAATCTGGCTATACCAAAGGAAAAATCAAACCATAAGCTATAACCAACTGCTATACAACGGCAATTTCCTTACGATGAGTCCGATGAAATTTAACAGATCTCTCTCGTCTATTTACAGAAGAGCTCGTAGAGAGAATCAGTAAGCATTGTAATTCTAAGAACAATTCTCATCTTGAATTTTGATTCTTCCAGGTTGATTCAACCTTTGTTGATATCCTGATGATAAATTTGTAATTATTAATAACAATTCTAAGCTGGTGTGAAGGTATAAGCATGCTCGGGCAAGCTTGGTGTGAAATGACTCTTTGGAGTTAATTTGCAATCCTAGAGCCGAAACAATAGGCGCGGTCTGGACTCTCTTTTCACCAGTTTGAAACAAACAGGGGAGGTATAAAGGCATTCGCTGGACGATTGACATGATATTGCAGTTCTGGGTTCTGGAATCTGTGGCAGGGCGTGCCAGTTTCTTTGTTTACATTCAGCCTGTTGTGCATGAGATTATTAATTATAGAAAGTGGGATGGAGAAAAGGTTAGATATGAGGGGAAACGCGAATGGCTGCGGTTGGCATGGAGAGCGGGTGTGAGGAGTTTCTCGCGTGGCTGTGGCCAGAGTAGCGCCAGATTTCCGGCCATCCCTTAGAATCTCTGTTTCCTTTTTTCTCTTTTCCTTACTGTAGTCATAAACTGGATATTGTCAACCTAAGTTGGTGGTATAATTGGTAGTCCTATATCCGACACAATTAGTAAATTTCAATTTTCACTCAATTTGCCATCGATGTAAATTCTATTTAAACGAGATAAATTCCCCCTATTTTCTCATGTTCTGAAACTACCCTCTTCTTCCCTTCCCTCTATTCTTTATTTCTCTTCCTTTATTATCCAAAAGATCTACTAAACAAACTACCAAACAAATACATTCGCTCAAAAATGAAATTCTCTGTTATTGCTGCTCTTGCTATTGCTTCCGTTGCTTCTGCTACTGACGTTGTCACTCAAATTGGTGATGGTCAAATTCAAGCTGCTACTTCCACTGGTGCAGAAACCACTACTTCTACTTCCACTTCTGCTCAAGCTTCATCTACCTCTAGTGAAGTTTCCCAATTCTCCAATGCTGCTCCAAGAGCTATTGTTGGTGGTGGTGTTGCAGCTTTAGCTGGTTTAGCTGCTTTATTATAAACTTGATTATTAGTTTACAGCTGTTTAAAGAGTGATACCAAGCATTACAAATATACCAAACTTCATAATATTTTTGCAATTTATAAATTATATCTAATTTTTCTTTAAATTTAATATATCGTTTTATCCTTGAAAAAGTTGAAAATAATATGTGTAGAACCACATTCTATAAGGATTTGTTTACTTTAGGTTCGTGGTTGGTATCAGTAATGACGTTACTTTCTGTTTGCCATGCATGTCCTCTGTTGACATATTAACAAAACAGAAAACGGCAAAACAGAGCCATAATTCGTATTAAACAACAATTAACAGAGTGGAAACCGGAAACCATCGAGGTAGCGTGTTGTTTCAAGAAAATTTCCATTTTGAGTAATCTAAAAGCCATTCGCTTAAAGAGCTGCAGGGGCCGATTGCCAATGATTAGATTCTCCCAAGCCCTAGGCCAGAGCATCATGGTCGACGCGTCGCTACTGCAGTTCCGGCGCACCGGTTTCAATTCTAGCTCCTGATTTCTTGATCGCGTCATCAGTGACCAGTTATCAATGACCAGTCACCTGTCACCAGTCACCTGTTACCAGCCAGTGTTGTGGCTCGTCCGTTTCGTCACTATTATACGTCGACCGGCGACCCCACAGATTGCTCTCCGCGGTTCCGATCTCCGGCCTGTCCATCAACCGGCTGCCGGTACTCCTTGTTCTCCCTCGCGGCACCGCATATGGAGCCAGTTAGCAGCCACTCCGGCACACCGTTTCTTCGGAACTCTCTTTTTAGCTGCGGTGGGGGTACTGCTGCCTCTAATAACGATATAAAAGGAGTGTATTTCTCCCTCCGATTTTTCAGATTGCCATCAACACATCAACTTTCTATCACTTCTCTACTTTATTTTTTTTCATTCATTTTTCAGATAACAATCAAATATCAATTAATACAAATAGCTCAAAAATGAAATTCACTACATTAACCGCTGCTACAACTACCGCTATCGCTATTGCACAAGCCGCACCAGTCAACTATCAAGAAACAAACACTGAATCAACTGAAGTTTCCAAAGGTTTCCTCGACAATTTGGTCGATAGCATCTCTTCATTACTTGTCGAATCTCCAGAAGATGTAACCGCAACTCGGGGCGAACATTGGAAACATTACGGTAAGGATCAAAAAAAGCACTGGAAGAAGGTCGGTAAGCACTACAAGAAGAAGTACACTCCACCAGCAGATTCTGACGATGAAGATGAAGAACTTGATTTAATGGAAGTTGGGGGTGAAGAAACTCCTGGTGATTACTGGAAACATTACGGTAAAGATCAAAAAAAGCACTGGAAGAAGGTCGGTAAGCACTACAAGAAGAAGTACACTCCACCAGCAGATTCCGACGATGAAGATGAAGAACTTGATTTAATGGAAGTTGGGGGTGAAGAAACTCCGGGCGAACATTGGAAACATTACGGTAAGGATCAAAAAAAGCACTGGAAGAAGGTCGGTATGCACTACAAGAAGAAGTACACTCCACCAGCAGATTCCGATGATGAAGATGAAGAACTTGACTTAATGGAAGTTGGGGGCGAAGAAACTCCTGGTGATTACTGGAAACATTACGGTAAAGATCAAAAAAAGCACTGGAAGAAGGTCGGTAAGCACTACAAGAAGAAGTACACTCCACCAGCAGATTCCGACGATGAATTTGATGCTGCAAATTTACTTTAGAAATGTAATCATATACTTTACGATGATTCAATCAAAATTTAAAAATTTAACCCATTTCGAGACTTTTAATGTTTTTATATTACTACTTTTGGCTTTTATATAACTTGTTAACCCTTACGTTCCTTTTAGAATCATGACAAACTTTTATTTTTTTACGATATATTTATGATTTAACCAGATTAATGCTAAGCAATTGTAAATAGAGCATTAATAAGACTAAAGAGCTCGTAGAACGTAGAAAAACGGTAGGATAAACTCGACAGATCCAGTCACGATCCCCAACCGCAATCACACGCAGTTCGCAGTTACCGCTGTTAAGAGGACAATTAATTATAGTGTGCAAGGTCCCTGGTCTTGCTGTCAGCGGAGTCTGGTGCCTCTTTGTTGGATTCCTTTTGAGGATGATTCCCTTGTTGTTTTCCCAATTATTCCAGCTTCCAGTGTATACGTTACCTTTATGATTTATGATAATATATCCTAGAATAACGAAATCATATATTATGAGTTCCATTAAAACACAGCTAGTCTGTTTAACAATTTCTATTTTAAGTGTGATTGGATATGTCAATTGCATGGTTATTGAAAGCCAAAACCAATATCAAGATCAAGATCAAAATTTATTGGTGAAAGATAATAACGAGGAACTGGGAATTACGTTTAAACCACCAAGAGAAAAATATACCGATGTTGCCACAGCTGGTAGAGTTGCAAGAAAATTGGTAAATGATAGTACGGTTGCAATGGTCAATACCAAATATGAAGTTAATAACGATACTGTTGTAATGTCATTACCAGAATATTCTATTGATTGTTTTGATAATGGCAATCCGATTTTAATATTGATTCAAATGAGCCATACCTATAGAAATATAGTAGAATTTGGTGGTTTTGACAGTAGTCTTTCATATACTGTCAGTGAAGATCTATTACACGAAGATTGGCCAGGTGCAGTTAGAGGTACTATGTATGGTATGCCAAGAGTTAATTTACGTGGTTATTTTAGGGAATTGGTTGTGGATGGGGGAGGCAATGGGAGTAACACAGGTCTTGAAGTAAGATATATCAGCAAAGAAGAGGAAAACGAACTGAAACAATGTTTCCAAACCAGACACAGGGAAAGTAGCTGGTGGTTTCCTGGGAACAAAGGTGTTCACAGCAGTGTGTGGACGGAGTTTGTTGTCAGTGATGGATACTTTGTTGGAGGCTTTGGAGGATATGCCTATATCGGGGAGGTAGGATCCTCTTCTTACCACTACTAGACCTGGGGCGTGTTTGCAGCGGATAGGGTTTCCTTCTTAGGAAAGCGGAGCGCCGTTGTGTGCGATAAGTTGGCACTTGCCGAGATGGTGATGTAGTGTTTGTGTTGGGGGTTTTACTTTCTTTCTCTTCTTCTTTTTTTCTCAACAATTTATCAGTAGTTCAGCTTGATATATACATCTATATAAACAAGAAACAATACACACAAAAACTAGATACCTTCAAAATGCAAATAACAAAAAGAACACAGCGTAAAGCATCTATTGCTGCTATCTCAGGTATTGTCATCATTGGTGCAGCTTCACTCTTCTTCAAAACTTTCCCACATTTGAATCCATTTATCTCAGATTCTTCAGCTGCTGACAAAGTTGAAGAAGCTACCGAAGAAACAAAATCATCAGAACCAACCCCAGAAGAAGAAAAAGCTGCAGATGCAACTGAAGAATCTGCAATTTTGGTGCCAGATTACTCCAAATTATCATATGAGGAATTAACCAATGTTTTGAAGGATAAAAGCATCGACTACCCAAAAAATGCAACCATTGAAGAACTAATCGAATTGACGAAAAGCATTTAATCTTGTTAGATTCCTTATTATGTTAATTTATTTTTTGATTTACTTTTTATTCCATTATCTTGATTTTAGTTCAGTTCACTCACTACATTAACACTACTTTATATTTATAAGCTTTTTTTATTACTATATAAACACATATAATAACTAATTCTAATATTTTTAGTAGATTTGAATAGGGGAAAACATAAAACATGAAATATCACAAAGTTTATGAAGAAAAATGAAAAAAAAAATTAAAGATAATTTAGCTTTACATAGTAAACAAAAAAGACTAACTTTCTAGCACATTGACTTGATTTTTTCAGCTAATTACTTTAACGCGCGTAAGGGGTGAAGCGGGGATTTCAGTGTGTGATGGTCCAACTTTGATAACTCGGTCATTTATCGGACATTTATTGTTGTTTATCTCAATCCCCAGCATAGTGTTGAACTTTTATTATAATAATTAACAATGAAAGATTCACAGACATCAGAATCATATAAAAAAACTCTACAGACATCTTTTGATTTAACCCAGAATACGATAGATAAATTAAAGGAATTCTTAAACAATTCCGAAAAAGTAGATATTAATGAACTTAACGAAACTCAACGCAATTTGATATTTGATACCGTTAATTTAGTACAATCGAAAAATACTTTTAAAAATGAAATTCACAAAATAAACGAGGACAATATTCTTAAAGTTAAACATGGAGATTCAAGTATATTGAATTCTTTTTTATTAAAATGGGAAGTTCAAACTTTTAAAAACAATCAACAATGGAATCTCTTAAATGAATCCTTGAAAAAATTACCAGATTTGAAAATAAATGATATAATCGATAATGATAATACTAATAGTACGAAGCAAAATGATAATGAGGATATTGAAATGAAAGATATGGATGAGTATAATGATTTTATAAAATCTTTAAACATTCCATCAGATCAGATTAATAAGCTATTATGGAGTGATAAAGAATTTGAAGAGATAGAAACCATTAGGAATGATTATTTAATTTCAGAACAAAACAACGAAAAATTAAAACAAATTTTAGATAATTCAGATATTAAAAAATTTAGATTAGTACAGTTACATGATAAATATTATGAACGTAAAATTATTATGATGAAAGAATTAGATAGAAAATGGAATTTTGAAATCAATAAAATTAAAGAATTTGTATCTTCGGATGTCAATAAGATGAAAAACGATTTGAGTAATAAATTAGAGTCAATGAAACAAGAAGAGGGAAATTCCGAAGAAAGTGAACTAGAGGGAGAAAGGTTAGAGTTAAATAGGGCCGGTGATGTTGACGAAGATGTAGAACTATTAGATTATCAAGGAGATAGAGATGATGTTGATGAGGAAGTTGAAGATAATGATGAAAGAGAAATTGAAGGTGAGAATGGTGTTGATACAGAAGACGGTGAAGAAGACGAAGAAATTATAGAAGAAGCAGTTGGAACGGATATGGAAGTAGATGTTACTGATCAGGCTGTGACAGATCAAGAGGTTAATGTGGAACCGGAAGAATTAGATGATGCAGAGATAGAAGAATAATTGAAGAAGAATGAAAGTTCGCAAAACAGTTACAAAGCTGATAGTGTAAGTTTCAATTTTATAATTCATGCATATATAGAACTAATACAATAGATAAAAAGCTATGAATAATGCTATTTAAATATATTCATATTTTTATTGCTGAGATTCGTAGTTGCATTATTGCCAATTGTTCAAGAGAGAATCTAGAATCTAGAATGTAGAATATAAAATATAAGCTCTGGTTAGGGAAAAATGTCGTATTATCAAGTCCGTGCACCGCGTCAGGGCGGCAGTCGCACATTGCTTTCTTTATATATAGATGGGTAGCATATGGAGCTCAGTATTAGGCCAGCGAGCGGATGCATACACCAGGATGCAGCCACCCCTACGATTAGGAGAAAGAAGGGCATCTCTTTGACCTCACAGCATCAACTGATACACGATATAAACAGCATATAGCATAAAAACCAAGGAATAACAATGTCGACATCTTCAGATTATCTTTTGTTGTCATTACCAACTACCGCTGGTTCAAACAATTCCCTATCTCAATGGCTCGAGACCAATGTAAATGGTGGTAGAGCAGAATTACGGGAACTTAAGTTCCCGAGTTTTAAGGTTGGAACATTAGATTCTCTGGTTCAACAAAGTGAAGAATTGGCCAAATATGATAATCAATTGAACGCTTCAATTGGTAAAGTCTTGGAAACAATTTCGGGTTTAATAAATAGCGGGAATGAGAACGGAATAACGGCTTTACCAAAATTAAAAGTTGATGGAATGGATTCGATTGATTACTTTGAAAAATTCACATGGAAGCAATCCAGATTTCGTCTTGATAAATCTATTGAAGAGTTAATCAAGTTGATTACAAATGAAGCATTACAATTAGATTCAGATTTACGTTCTCAATATCAACTTTATAACAATGCTAAATCATCTTTATTAGCTTGTCAACGTAAACAAAATGGTGATTTATCCGTTAAATCATTGCATGATATAGTTTCCAAAAAGGATTTTGTCATTGGATCAGAACATTTGAAAACCGTATTATTAGCTATCCCAATATCTTTAGAAAAACAATTTTTGAATTCATATGAATCAATTTCAACATTTGTTGTACCAAGATCTGCAAATAAAATCGCCAACGACTCAGAATACGTGCTTTATGGTATTACCTTATTTAAAAAATATGAAAATCAGTTTTTAACGGCAGCTCGTGAAAATAAATGGATTCCCAGAGATTTTGAATATTCAGATGAAATAATTGAACAAATGAAAAATGAATTCAATATAGCCCAAAAGGAAGAATCCACTTTGAAAAATGATTTGATGAGATTATCAAGAGAAGCATTTTCCGAAATTTCAATCTGTTGGGTTCACATTAAGTTACTACGTGCCTTTGTTGAAAGTGTTTTAAGATATGGTTTGCCACCAACTTTCTACTGTTATATCCTAAAATTACAAAATTCAAAGGACTTGTCAACGGCAAAGGCTGATTGTATTGAAAGATTTGGTTATTTAGGTGGTAACGCTTTCGCTAAGGATAACAAGGGTAAAGTCGTTAAGGATAACAGTCTACATGAATATGCTTCTTTAGTCGATACTGATTATGAACCTTTTGTAATCTATGAAGTCCACATTTATTAATTTGGTGGATTTTTGACATTTGAAAAATTCAAAAATTTAAACTGTTTTTAATTAATTTTTTAAAACTCTATTTATAATAATCGAACTTATACTAATTTGTTTTTCTGTAATAAAATTATTATTAAATGTTGAATCGAAATGTTGGTAAGCAATCAAAGTACATTTGGTATTATAAAAGTTACAGAATTATTATACATAACTTATTGTGTACAAAACATAAAATTTCAAATTAAATTAATAAAGAAGTAAAATGATTTCTAGATACTCTACATTCTATTTGTTTTTGCTTTCTTTTTCAGACTTTCATGTATAAAAGCTACTGCTTATAGATGGTATAGTGATCTAAGTGATGGACAATCTTCTATCCATTGATTTTCCCATCTTTTTCCTGTTTTCCATGATATTTTTGGCTTCTTGCTCACCATATTTTTTTATTAACTTAGAATAAAACAATCCACATGCATTACATAAGGTTCTTTCTCCATTCGGACCCCTTCTCCATTCGGGAGTTCCTTTGGAGGCGCAATGTTGACATTCCATAGGAGTTTGCGAAAGAGGTATATCATTTATATGCCCATGGCTATGGTTGTATTTATTCATCGATAAATTTTCATCAAGGATTTGCAAAGATGGCTGATATGGATATTGCTGCGATGAATTTTGTGGCTGCTTTTGTGATGTCTGTTGATATGGGAACTGCTGATACTGATACCCAAAACCATATGACGTGCCCAATGTGGTAGTGGGTTGTGCGTTGTTGATGAATGGTAGAGTATTTATATCTAATGACGTTGCAGAAGACAATGATGATGGAAATCTTGATGACTGAATCCTAGGTACGGTTGGAGTGGTTGATGAATTCACACCGGCAATGGCAGAGGTTTTGGTTAGTGATGTTGAAAGTGTAACATCATTGGAATTAAATTTATTTGAATTGCTACCGCTGTTGCTGATACTTGTATTAGTATTGTTTGAATTATTGTACAGCGAAGGAGGTAACAGCAAAGAATTCGCCTCTGGTAATCCGGTATGTAAGAATTTGGGTCTTTTATTACTTGACTCTGTCTCCACAACATCTGCACTGTTATTGGTAGCAGACGATGCTGTTTCGGTCCCTGTGGTTTCACTTTCAATATCGGGTACTCTTGGGATATCATTAATATTATAATATTTGATCCAGTTTGAATATATATTTTGAAGTTGTTGTAAGCTCTGATATCCTTTGATAATTAGATCTTTAGGTAGTTTATTTGGATCTTGATTTAAAGTTGTGAATGATTCGATATCCAACGACGTTTTAGAAAAATTGTTTAACAAAGAATTCAAACCATCAGAGCCATAAACTGGTTTATGTGTATGCTCATGTGAAATATTGGCACTATGCTTCCGCGTATGAATACTACTATGAGTATGTGGGTGTATATGTGTTTGATTACTATGATTGACTGGTATATTCATGGAAAGAACATCCGCATTTCTTGAACCAGAGGTGACTTGTGAATTATATGAGGGCGTGAAATTTGGATTGTAAATAGGCGTAGCAAAAGTTGAATTGTAATTTATGTTTGGTGTTAAAGATTTGCTATTAGATGTATTTGCCGTAGGTTGGTTAACAATATTTGAGGTAGGGTTATTACTATTATTATTATTATTATTATTATTATTATTATTATTATTATTATTATTATTATTATTAGTGGGGTTAGCAGATGTATTCAAATTATTAGCATTTTTATTGTTACTACTATTACTGCTACTACTATTAGTAATATTTGTAGTACTATTATTATTACCGGTTCCGCCGTTATAAGGAGACAAAGAAGACGTATTTTGATAATAACTTCCAAGGGTATGATTAGATGGTACTGCTAATGAAGATACTTGTGAATTTGTAGGAAATCTATGAAAATTGGAAGAATCTGGAGGAATAGCTATTGGTATTTGTTCCATATCGGTGTAACCCGTTGGTTCTGATCTTTGAGGTTGATAATTAGGTAAAGTATTTGTTTGTTGAGAATTGAATTGTCGTTGTTGTTGCTGCTGATGATAATATTGTGATGTTTTCGAAAAATTATCCTGCCCTGGATTTTGAATAAAATTGGTATTATTTGTTGCAGGAGTAAAGTTTGACATTTGGAGAAGTCCGAGCCGGGTATAATATATATATGCGAGTGTAACAAATAAAGAAAATAATTGGAGAGAGTGTAAAAGGATGAGGGTATAAATATAGATATTCTGTTGTTTTCCTTTTTAGTAGAGTTGGTAATTCGTGTTTTGTTAACCTGATAATTTTGATTAAAGGAAGGTTCCAGTTGTATGGATAGATTGAAAAAAAAAGTATTGTTTCGGTTGTCTTTTTAAGATATACGACCTTATTGGATATAAAATGGTGTAGTGGAAATTATATCTTACCTATTGAAGAAAATAAATATATCCAGTGGATGTGGTTAGTAGATCTAGTGATGGTTGGATAGAGTTGCAGATCTAAAACAAAAAACTAAATAGATTGGATATTAAGATGGAGTGAGAATTAACCGTTTTTGGCCTTAGTTTGTATATATAGTGTAAAACTTTTTGGGATAAAGAGAAAACTGATTCAGCTTTTTTGTTTAATAAGAATATTAAGGATAGTATGGATGGTTTAGAGTATGCCCTGTGCGTTTATAGAGGTTATGATTAGAATGCGCAGTTATAATTGCTGTAATATACCAACTCTTGACAATCTGATGTGGGCACGGATGAAAATCACTTAATCTCTATTTATCTAGAAAAGTATCGCACATGTATTAAGACTTCAGAAAAGATGCAAAAATTTTTAGAAGATTGTTAGAAGGTTAATAATGCGATAGATGGGAGGGCCTGACGCCTGGCTATATTAAAAAAATATTCAAGTTATGTACCAGTACTGCAACAATAAAACGTGGGACATATTCCTGTCAAATTTGCCATTCAGAACAACGATTAATTTATAATTAAGCAATAGCGAGTTTACGTATATTTGTTATTCTTCTTTACTTTCAGGTTCCACTTTTCCGCAGTTGACCGGACTCTAAATTAGTATTTATTAGGCGATAATGAGGATGAAGCGGGTATATTTGATATTACCAAAGACTAGAAACCAAGGGGCGTTGTCTTTGGACTTGAGTGGGATAAGTACGTGAGATATATTCGCACAATTATTTACTTGTGTCGATGTGGGGGCATCAACTTATTAGGTTATCGGAAGAGTTTAGAAGAAATACATCGATGTTAGCTGCTGTGAGATTTACGAGCTTAATTAAATCTTGCTATTGAACGATGCAACTAAAATTTATATTAAAAATTTATATTACTAATGATGTGTCTGTTAGTACTGTGTTCCCACGTTAATTAAATTTGTTTTTGCGATTTTGCGATTTTGCGGGACCCTTCAAAATCTTTCCTACAAAATCTTTTAATTGATCTAAAAAGCTGATGGTTGATGTCATTTACGCAGGTAATTTTCTCTCTGCAATGTGTGGTTACTAAAGTTTTGATTTGTTCCATCTGCCGTCTAAGAGATCGATGGTATATATATAAGAGAGCTTACAGTCGCTTTGTTGATATAATAATACTCATTTATTAACTTTTCGTCTTCCCCTATTTAATTAATTAACCATCGAATTTGGTTATATCTATCTATATATATATATATATATATACTGGAGATAGATCGGACCATGCCAAATTGAAGGAAATTTGGAGATTAGATTACAATCATAAACTTGTATCAAGAGAATTTTTAGATATATAGTTAAGGACTACATGAACCACAGATTGTACATTGTACCCATATATATAAGCTATTTTCACAGTTTGGTTTTGAAGTTATTATATAAATTTAAGGGAATTTTATCGAATTCCCCCACTTTATCAAAGTCATATGTATTAGTGTAATTGTTTAATGTTGCATGTTGCAATACCAGATGTAAGGCAACTATGAAGCTCAAGCGTTTCTTGCGTCCATGGTTCGAGTCTTTAAACTCTAATCTCTAGTGTGGAAATTGGAAACAATGCCAGATCGTAAATATAGTTCATTGCACGTTGTACTCCGCTCGATTTATATATTGAGTACAGATTATGGTTCCTACCAGAGATTGATGTGGGGGGCTGGTCATGCGCACCTGGCAGCCGGCAAATCCAATAAGCCCAATTAAGAAAATTAATTTTAAAAATTGCAGTCCTAAGTTTCACGTTCGGCTTTATTTTTTATTTTAAAAAAAAAAAACTGCAAAAAGGATAACAAAATTTATGCATAAACCTGCACGCGGCAACATTCTGTAAGCTGATTACAATAAATATTTAGGCCCATCGTGTATTCAACATTATATATAGTGCAAAGTCTATATCTTTTTGAAGGTCTTAATCCTCATGATACAAAATATTAAATATTGGATCTTTAATAGAAAATATCTACGGTGGTTTTAAGGTAATATATAAGATGTATAAACTACAATCTATCTAAACTACGATTTCTCTTGTAAAAGGGGATTTCAACACGACTATTATTGTGGTATCTGCTAGTGGCCGCTTGTGGGCGTTACATGTCGGCCGAGTTCTCGACATTGAGCCGACTTACTACGAGGATCGTTGCGGATCTGGTCTCGGCTAATTCTTGTGTGACCGTTCAATACCCTTATGCACCTCGTGCATGATTGATGTGCGCCCTATACTTACCACAGAACACAAAAACTATCGATCTTATAATTAGTCGAATCAACAAACACAGAACAGATTGATCACGCTGATATTGCAAGACAAGTTTAAGAAAAATTATGAATTATGAACTGTTAGACGTAAAACGATCCAATTTTCAGTGTATCTTATATGCAATTAAAGTTTTTAAACTGCAAAACTTCAAACTGCTCATGTCTACTGTGTATTCATTACTTCATAAAATAGAGCAATTTTATACAGTTTTTCTTTTTCCAAAATTACAAAATTTCCACCAATTTCATCCTCTAATATATATGTCGACGAGTTAAAAATAAACACACATTCAAATCCATAATTTCTGCCTCGTGGTTTATCAGTTTTAACCTTTCTAAGTAATATCATACACACATATAGATATATATATGTATACATAATTTATGTGGCGTGTAGTGTATACACGGGATTGTAATTCAAAATTCAGTGATTTTTACGAAATAAGACAATAAACCTTTTAGTTGAGGTGCGCTTCACACACGGAGTTATACCAGATAAAACTCACGGCTATAAGTGTAAAAAGCTTGTGCGAGCTTTCTCGGCAATTTCCAACTTCTGAATCCACTCTCTTTTAATTCTTGCATTGTGGCGGGGAAAGTCTAATATACACAAACGACGTAAATTTGCAATTAATTGATGTCCAAGAAATTGTTCGTGTATTGAGTTTGTTGGTGTAAGTCTAAACTTTGCTAGTGTGTTCTGTGATTGGGTTGTTGTCAGTTGTTGTAATACTTTGTAATATAAAAACAATCCTATAGTTAAGATTTACTGTCAGATGATGTAGTTCCGTTTTTGGAGAGGTTTGACGATGATTCTATTTATATATTTCTTTATCTCTTTACCTATATACAGTGTTGTGAGAATTTTCTAGTTCTCGTCGACACTCTTTACAGATCTGTCATTATTAGAAGCGGTTCAATAGTTTTCGGCTATTTCCCCGAAATCGACGTCTCCTTCTCTTTTTGGTTGTATATAGAATTCTACGTGACCAAGGCTTTAACAGTTATTGCCTGCACACGAGCTTTCGGATAGTCAGCACCTTTTTCCCCTCAGCGTGCGGTTTCTCGTTCTCTGTTAGCAATGAAAAGTGAAAAGGAAAAAAAAAGCGGTTCCAGTCTGCGGCGCCGATCGACGCGATACCGTCGACAGTCTTTGTTGTTCCGAGTGTCGGGTTTGAATTTTGGGGCTTATATTTCAAATATGAAATATTGTGAGTAGCCACCGGCCGCCGCTGGGAGATTTCCCGAAGCTCTCGACTCGCAGTAGATTACACAACCGCCGCTACACGACCAATATGTCTGAGAATTTTCCATTATGGCTATTTTGATAAAGAGACCCTTTTTTTTTTGGCTCTGATCAAAACTTGAGCCATCTAAGATTTACCACACACAGCTATCCATATATATATATATAGGTTGTTTTTACACTAACAGAAATATTTGGCTTGACAATATTTAAGTGCAAATATATACACACACACACACACAAGTCTTACATCTGTATCTATTACTTCTTTATCAAGGTCAAGATAAAACTTCACATTAGTAACAAAACAAAGGTTTCATCGTTTATTATTTTTTTTAATGGTTTGGAGCCAACTTGATCCAGATAAGGCTCATATAGCTTATGCTTGTCTGGGTTTTTTCACCTTATTCTTTGCATTATGTTCATCTCTTGTTAAAGATCAAATGTTTTTTGGTGATGCACCTGCGTCAGTATTATTTGGTTTAATTATAGGTCCCCATTCTTTAAATTGGTTTAATCCATTTTCGTGGAATAATTATCTGTACAATACTTTAGAAATATCAAGAATTTTATTATGTATCGAATTGGTTGCCGTTGGAATGGAATTGCCTCCAAAATATCTAAAAACAAATGGTTTACCAATTTTAACATTATTATCATTTGCAATGATTATTGGTTGGTTAGTTTTCGCCGCTTTTGTTTATTTAATCATACCCGGTTATTCATTTTCTTGGGGTTTATTAATTTCTGCATGTGTTACTGCTACTGATCCCGTTTTAGCGCAGGCAATTATAGGTAAAAGTAAATTTGCATTTGATCGTGTTCCAACACATTTGAAAAGACTATTGACTGCAGAATCAGCCTGTAACGATGGTTTGGCAGTTCCATTTGTTTACTTAGCTTTAAATATTATTGTCCATTCAGGAAACAGCCATGAAATTGCAAAAGATTTCATCTGTGTTACAATCCTATATGAATGCGTTTTTGGTTGTTTCTTTGGTGCATTGGTTGGTTATGGTTCAAGTTGGTTAATAAGATTAGCCAAAAAGTACAATTTGATAGATAGAGATTGTACTATTTTTTTCCCACTTACCATATCATTTTTCTGTGCAGGTATTTCATCCATTTTAGGTATCGATGATTTATTAGCTTCATTTTGTGCGGGCTCAGCATTTGTTTGGGATGATTGGTTAGAAAAATCTCCTGAAGAGGAGGCATTTATTGATTCATTAGATGTTTTCTTAAATATTTTATACTTCATTTATTTTGGTTCGATTATTCCATGGGAAAAATTCAATGACGTGGACTTAGGTTTAAATGCTTGGAGGTTGATTGTCTTGGGAATTGTCTTTCTAACTCTGAGAAGATTCCCCGCAGTGTTAATGCAATATAAATTCAATTCAGATATTCACTCTTTCAAGGAAGCTTTATTTGTTGGTCATTTTGGCCCAATCGGTGTCAGTGGACTTTTTGCTTGTATCTTGGCAATCTCAGATTTGGAATCAGTTGCATTAGATATAGCCCATGGCCCAGTCGCTGAACAAATTGGTGATACAGTCAAATTTTCGCAATTAATTAATACTGTTTTCCCTGTCGTTACATTTTTAGTTGTAGTTTCAATCATTATCCATGGATCATCTGCTGCTTTAATTGTCCTCTATACATACATTAGAGATAAACGGCGTCAAAGAAAATTATCAAGTCATAGCGATCCTGATGCAAATTCTAAGAAGAAATTGAGTTCAGAAACAAACCGAGCTTTGAACGAAAATAATGAGGCGATCGATCCTAAAAAAGAACAAGGTCATTTATCAAGGGTAACAACAAAGCAATTACCAACTAATACAAGTTTACAATCTCGTTCTTCAGAAAGTGATGCCTAATTTGATTTATTATTCATTTTATTATGCATTTGGAATCATCTTTTGGATTAATTCTATATATGTATACACGTGTTTCAATTTTTAGTTGCATTTACCTAATTTTTTTCATTTTTTTCGGCTGTTTTTAACTGATAATTTCTTAATACATGATTTTCTTTAAAAAATAAAAAATAAAAAAAAATAAAGATTTATAAATTTATAGCATATTCGTAGCAAAACAAGCATAAAAAAAATATAAAAAATACACAACAATATAAAAACATAATATATAATAATAATTTTTAAAAAAAAATAAAAAACAATACAAATTAACTACGCATTCAACTAATCACGTCTCAGTCTAGAATCCAGAACGGCAATTTCATCTCGAAGACTTGCCTCTTCAACAGTTTTGACCAATTCTTTAGTACTTCTCGCAACATCGAATGCAATACCTGCACTACGTTGTTTGAAATTTTTACCAGCATATTCGCTATCATGGCTTCGATCACTTCCATATAACGTTTCCATACGATTGACACAATCCTCTAAAACACCAACAACATATTTAGCGTGTCCCATAGATTCACTATATCTACTTTGGTTCATTAAAGTACTTGTACCTTCTGCCATTTGTTGAACAACTTTATTAATTTCATCGGTACCCTTTCTAAGCAATCCCTTAGTGGCTTTTGGATCACGAATACTTTGCAATGTTTTTTGAATTGCACCAATGACTTCAACAGTTTGATGCTCGAGGTATAATAATAACTCTCTTAATGTATTATCCGGATTCAAAGTGTTAAATTTATCAACATCAAAGTCTTCCTCTTCATCCTCTTCACTTTCTCCATTATATTCCCAACCCTCTCTTAATGTGCCTTTAGTTTCTTTCTGCGGACTTGCAGCCCTAGCAGTTGGTTCTATACTCTTTCTGTAACTTTGTCTTCTACTGACCCTCCGAACCAATTGTTCATCAATATCTAATGCACTACCAGCAGATGGTAGGGGATCATAACTAATTGTTGATTGATTTGGACCACTATAGTTGTTAAAATCATCATCTTCTTCCTCACCTTTGACAAAGGAAAGTGGTTCTGTTACAGTAGTTGCAGTATTTGCAGTTGTTGCACTTGTAGAATTAACACCGGTTAGATCCAGTGGTGAAGGAATTGATTTATTATTTGAAGACACTGGTGGTTTTAGTTCAGGTAAACTTTCTTCAGAAATTACGGCCTCTTTGGACAATGATGATGATTGCAATTGTGAACTATTTGTATCAGGAGCATTATAATATCTATCACCTTCAAAACTTTCCACGCTGTTATTTTCAAAGCTGTTTTTGGAGGCAACTTTCGAAGCAATGGTACTTAGGGTACCTTTAGAAGTTATTTCACCGTTAATAGAAGCTCCCCCAACAGTAGTATCAGTTGAAACACTTATAGAAGCAACATCAGTTAATTGACTACTGGATGGAACCGACCTACCTTTACCATTAGAAAGACCAGTGGTGACATTTTCAGAGTAACTACTGGATTCAGAAGAGGTGATAACAGTATTAAGGTTTTCAGTTTCAATAGATTTATCATTGACAGCGACATCTTGAACTTGTACAATATCAGTAGATTTACCAGCATATTTTGATGTAGAGGTAGATTCTTGTTTGTCACTCATGGCTTTAAACGCATCCATCTTCTTTACTTCAGTAAATCCATCTAAAAATGGATTATCAGATTTATTATTATCATTCACAGTATTTATATCTTTATCACTCAAGATATTACCATTATCTTTGCTCGATTCTTTTGCAGTAAATGTTTCAACACTATCACTTCTATTTTCTTTTGAACTGTTGGAATTATTTGCAACTTCATAAGGGTCTGCACGCCTTTTAGCACCAAATTTATCAAAAGCCTTGACAACACCGTTGTTAACTTTAACTTTTGAACCATTTAATGATATTTTACTGCTATTAGCACTTGAATTGACATCTTCAACAGAATCAAATTTTCTTAATTTGTCACTTATATTTTTGCCACGCGATGGTGATGATGGAGTGCTCTTAACTTTACCACTTGCAACTCTATTAATACTACCCGAAGCAGAGGAAAATTTGGAAGCTAAATTAGAAACAGATAATTTTTCGGAATTTGAAGTTGGTTTATTATGATCATCTGACACCGAATCGCCTTCTGAAAGAATGGATACATCACCTTTATCCAAATCTAAAGAAATATCGGCATCAGAATCACTAACAAGATTTGTATTTGTACTTCTATTTGCCAAATCTTTCAAATTTTCGACGCTACCCAACTTATTAACGGACCTACCCTTATGAAAATTCGATGACAATTTTGGACTGTTTAAGGAATCATTTTGATGTCTAGTATTAGTAGTGGCAATTATTGGTAGGATTGGGCTTCCAAACATTTTACGACTCATTGGAGATGCAGTTCTAGAAGCTTCTGTTTGAGCTGGTTTGGCAAATTCATTAACATCTAAGGCAGAATGTGATGCTAGACGTTGTGTAATTCTTAAAGGCCTCACGCTTGTTTCGTTAGCATTGTTGTTGGCAGTTGTATTTGCAATATTGGCGTCAGCAGTCGGCGATTCATTTTCAATATCCTTAATTTTTCTTAATGCAACTGGTGTAGTAGTAATAGTTGCTGTATCTTCAAGCAGTTCAGCTTCTTGAGTTACATCAACAATACCCTTTGATCCATCACCACGAATTTTAGCAATTGAAATTAGTGTACAAAGTGAAAAGTACACATCATTTAATGAGGCATTCAGTACAAGTTGAGGTAAAATATTACGATACAAAGCAAAATGTTTTGTTGTAGACAATGCATTTGATATGGCATTTTTCAATATTCTTTTCTTTTCTTCAACACGAACGTAGTTTCGATCATTTGATGGAATTGTAATTTCTTTAGAAATTGTATTTGCATGCCCTATAAAGGTTGCAACACGTTCAAATAAAACAGAAGCATCAATTAATGACTTAGAAGAATCATCTTTAGAATCCAAATATATTAATATTGTTTCTAACGAAGCATTAGCATTGGAAACATTTTCTATGGAAATATAGCCATTTGAACTGAAAAGTTTTTGATCGTTTAATTTAGGTAATATACTAAGAGAAGTAAGATTTGATTTAAGTTGTTTAGAACGTAATGCTTCAAATTTATCTTGCCAATCTTTAACTGCTGCTGTATTTGCTTGAATTGTAGTAGTGGTTGTAAATGAGGAAGATTTATTGCCAGTATTAACAGATTTATTTAACGCCAAAGTCATGGATTCCAAATCTGTGGCTTGCTTTTCATATTTTTTGGAAATTTCGGTGGCATGAATTTGTAAAGATTTATAATCACCATTCAAAATATCATAAGATTTCAACAAGTCATCATATTTAGTTTTTAGATATTCTGATTCTTTCATTAATTCAAGATTCTTAGTATTATCAGTTTCATTAGTACTTCTATCATTTGAAATGGACCGGTTAGCAGCCAATTTACTTTTGAGCTCTTCATTTTCTTCCAAAACTTTGTCGAGGTACATCTTCAAAGTATCAAATTCTCTACTGTCTTCAACACTTAGTTGTTTTTCTTGATCTTTATTGGCTATTTCTTTTAATCCATTTAATTCTTCAAGTTGTGCATTATAATTTTCTGTCAATTCTTCGAACTCTTCCTTCAATTGATCATAATCACCATATTTAACGGTCAAATCATTTACAACCTGATTAGATTCATCATGTTTTCGATTTAAATCTTCAACTTCAGATTTCAGATTATCATATTCAGATTTTAAATTTCGATTGTCTGTTCTCAGTGAATTCAGCTGGGAGTTTTCTAATTCCAATTCATCTATTTTAGTTTGTAATTCCTTTAGTTGGTGTTGTAATTCAACATAATTTTCTCCATTATTAATTAGATTTTTATCAGGATTAACAATATTATCATCTGTAGTATCAGTCTCATTTGAAGTTTCATGATCGACAGGAAATTCTACATGTGGTAATGCATGTGCATTCAGAACTTCATTAGTTGCAACTGTATCACGTTTACTTGGGGATCTATTTATAGCATCATGATCAATTGATTTATATTCTGGATCAAATTCATTAGATTTGGCATTATGATGAATATTGTTATCTGCAAAATCATTTTCATCATCACCATCTTCATCACTTGACCAAGTTAATTCTGATTTCTTAGGAACCAGTGTTGTTGATTTAATTTCCCTCTGAGAAGGAGTCGCCGAAGTTGGAGTTTTACTCACAAAATCAGAAGTTTGGGGAGTTCTTATATCGGAGAAAAAGTCATCATTAAATTGTTTGGTTTTATTAACATCAATTGTCAAGTTGGATTTGGCGTTTGATATGTTATCATTAGAGTTACCGTGAGTATGGATGCGTGAAGTAGAAAGAGGTGGCGCTGGTGAAGCCGCAGTTGCAGATACACGTACAGGGGCAGGGATTGAAACCTTTTGTTCATGTTTATTATGTAATGAGTCTCTTTCCTTTTGAGTATGACTTTCTCCCTTTTCCATTCTATTACCTATTTCAAATAGAACATCATTTACTAAATCTTTAAATCTTGAAGGTGGTAAGGCAGCCAATTTCTGTCTTGCCTGATTTCTCTTTGGATGATAGTTTGGTTGAGATGCAAGATATTTCGGCAAAGTTGGATTTGAAGGATCGGAATTTACATATTCCCTACGTTGCATTTCATCATAAACATCTGTGCTTAAATCACTAAACTGAATCTTGGTCAATTTCTTCAATTTTTCACGAGCCTTAGCAACACGAGAACTTGTTGCAGGTGTTAATTTCCCCTCTGAGGTCATTAAAAACTTTTCTAGGGCATATTGATAGCGGGGCCATTCTTGAGGAGGCATGTCTGCAATCCGAGTCTATTCTGGTAGTCTATAATACCACTTCTGCGGGTATTGTGTTGTATGGATGGTGAATTGGACGTGGAACTTAAAGCCCTACAACAACAAAAAGGGAATGCATGTTTTGAATTGTTTTCAAGTGGAGATCAGACATCGGACGCCAACTGTGAGGGAGCAGCTGAGAGCTGAGCGCACAAAACTGAGTGAGAGGTGAGACGTGTCGCTGCCAATGCGCGAGAGGGCACATAAGCAGCATGTTTCCACCGTGGGGGTTTCCGGTTTTAACTTTATTACTCCATTTGGCAACTCCATCTACAGAGTGTGGTTATATTATCTATATCATAGAATATATCTATATATAAGGGAATCAGCTCTTTCTGAACTTCCGCTTTTTAAAAGCCTTCGGAACAGTGCTGATCTTACCACGCTCAACCTGTTCACGCTTGAGTTTTCTCTTGCGATCCTTGCTCAACTTAGCCAATGCACTTTCATCACGCATCCACTCCGGCATACCCTCTACTTGCCCACTTGACCTCATCACATTGACAACATTCTTAACCATATCTGTATCCTCCTTTGTATAGAACGTAACTGCTCGTCCAATTCTACCGGCACGTCCAGTACGACCAATACGATGAACATAAGCTTGAGATGAATTTGGTACATCATAATTAATAACTAAATTGATACCTTTAAAATCGATACCTCTAGATAAAACGTCAGTTGTAATTAAACACCAAAGTTCCCCCGTTCTGAATCTTGCAATTGCATCCTCTCTTTGTTTTTGTGTCCTTTCTGCATGGATTACATCAACATTTAATCCATCATATAATAATTCATTGAATAATGCCTTTGCACGATCGATACTTTGTAAGAAAATTATAACTGGTGGTTTGAAACCTCCATTTTGAATCATATCACGAATCGCTACTAATTTACCATGTTCATCCCCACAATATATTAACTTTTGTTCAATATTTGAATTGGCAGCCTCCTTCAATCCAATAATTACACGTACTGGATCGTTCATAATTCCATGTGCCAACTCCTCAACATGTGATGTAACAGTTGCAGAGAATATACTTTTGATTAAGTTTGGGCTTGTTAAAGATGATAAAATGGAATCCGTTTGTTCTAAGAAATCAGATTGGAAAAGACTATCAGCTTCATCAAATGTTAAAAATTCCACATATGATAAATCAATTGCAGAATTTTTAACTAAATCGATCAATCTAAGTGGAGTTGTGACGATTACATCATATTTAGAAGATTTCACAGTACCTGACCGAAATTTAGACGCCAATGACTTATTCAAATATCCTGTTTTAATATCTAAACCTTCCGTAATTTTAATCAATTGATTATTGATTTGTTGTGCCAATTCTTTCGTTGGAGAAATTATTAAACCTTTCAACTTTTTTTCAACTTTAGATTTTTCCTTTTTAAGATGTTGATTGACGTTAAGAATATTTTGAACAAGCGGAATTAAAAATGCTAACGTTTTACCAGAACCTGTTGGTGCACATGCAATTAAATCTCTACCAAATAAAGAGCAGGGAATAGCTTCACTTTGAATTGGGGTTGGTTCACTAAAATTGTTATTAATTAAATTTTGTAAAAGAATCTTGGATAATTTAAATCTAGAAATTAAATCTTCAAATGATCCAATAGGTAACGGTACATCATGTCCGGTGACTTTTGAACCATACTTTAAACGCAACGCAATCGCTTCTTCCTTTGTTGTAATTTTAGCTAACTGTTGGTTAGATTTATTATTAGTATTATTATCATCATCATCATCGTCATTGTCACCCTTGCTATTGTCAAAATCTGATTCGTCATTCGCTTGAGCTTCTTTAACTAATTTATGTTTCTTGCTGTGGAAGAAATCCAACTCCTTATCCACCTGTACACTCAGATCATGATTTTTCTTAGATTCTTCTGCTGATTTGGCATTATCTGCAGCAGTGAAATCCGCCTTGTAATTTTTGGATTTATTCAAGGATGCACCTCTACTCAATACTCTGAAAATGTCCATATTTTCCTGTCCTTTGTATAGTAACACTTGTAAAATTTTCCTAATTCAATTCTGCAATGTTCTGAAAACTTTTATTGTAATCGAATCTCAGGTGAAAAAAAATTCAGTACCCGAAAAAGTCTAAGATTATTTACGTAAGCAGCACAGCCGGGAAACAACAAAATTTTTCAGTGTGCGTATTGCATAGTGCGTCGACTGAGGGAAATGAAAGAGTGAAGGGAGGTGGAAAATGGAAAATGGACATCCAAGTAGTACACGCTGGACCTGACGGTTTCGGTCCTGTTAGCAAGGAAGACAGGCACATAACTACAACAATAGAGTGATAGTCAAATACATAAAATAGCTACACATTATGATGCAGTCCCTCATACCATCATCTGCTTCTACCCAAGCCTCAAGATGTCTTTCGAAAAATTTAAATGTTAAAACTATACCAAAAATATCACAATTTCGTTATTATAGCACTATTTTAAATAATACACAGATAAAGAACTCTCAAAATTTTTTAAACAACATTGGATATAAGAAACAACAAATAAGATCCATTGTATTTGTTCGTGGTCAGCGTGTGCAAGGTTTAATCAGAGATCCAAGCGAAGTTTTGTCTTCCGATGGTATTAAATACGGTATTGAAAATGATAATCTTAAATCATTGAAAGGTTATTTGACTTCTCTCAATTTATCAACTAAAATAGAATTATCAGATGAACTTTTACTACAAATTATTACGCACAAGTCATTTGCTCATGGTTCAAAACCTTACAATGCACAACTATCATTTTTAGGTGAACAAATTTTACAACTGGCGGTCACCAAATATGCAATCACACAATCTGGAAATTTTGATGCAATTGGCTCTTTAGGTCATCGTATTATGTGGTCAGATAAATTACTTGCTACTTTTGCAGAAGCTAAGGGTATCGATTCCGTATTTTTCTGTAAGAAAGCCCTCCCAGGCGGGAAGATTGATAAATTGTACAAACCAAAGGGTATTTATTCAACAATTACATCATCTTTAATTGGCGCAATAACATCTAAATATGGAAAATCTGTCGCTGAAGAATTTATCGAAAAAGAGCTCATTCCTGCTTATAAGAATTAGTGATCTTTTAATTTAATGATTTATTTACTTTCCAATTTCTCATATATTAATAGAGCCTCTTTCATAACACAACGTACGTGTTATTTTATTTGATCATACCTGTACATATCATTATCTATATAAATCTGAAAAAGCTCTGTGTATTTGCGGAATCACCCAATACTTACTATATATATATATATATATATATAAATACTTGTATAGCTCGTAAACCTCCAACTATAATTATAAACATAATTAATCACCATAATATTTGAATGAAATAATTATTTATTACTCACAAATAATATTAAGTGTAACCGCACAAATAAATATAGAATTGATGCAATCTAACAAGGTTTGAAATTCGATTAAACAAATAGTTGGATTCTATTTTCATTTACAATATAACAAATTATGCAGTATATTAGTATATATAAAGAACATAATGAATGAACTATTCTTGTATGAATAAAATAAATAAATAAATAAGTAAGTAGACTAAACAATCGTAGAAAGAAAGTAATGGCCATCAAGAAATCGATATCATTAATTACATGTTTTTTAAGTCGACAGTGTCATATTTAGTGTTCTGCATAACCAACAACATTTCTTCTACCAATAACTTCACCAAGAGAGAAGAAACCGAGAACTTGAATGAAATAACAGATGTATCTGAGAATTTCATCCTTGTTGAAACCTTGTGCATTCTTTGCAATAAGATCAGCAAAAGCTTTTGGATCTTTAGCAAAAGTGTTTGCTTGTTTAACAGCACATTCGTAAACTGCCTTAACTTCAAGGAAAGTTGGTGGAGCTAAACCTTCCTTTTTGTAAACAATTTTGGAGAGTTCAGCTGCAACCTTGGAGTAGTAGATAGATTTTTCAGAAAGAGCTGAAATAATTATAATAAAATAAATATCAAATGTTAGTATAATTGTTTGTTTGATATATGCCTTTTTTTGATTTGGATATTTTCTTGATTAAAATAAGAATGATTTAAATTATTACTTACAAGAAATAGTTTGTGCAATAGATGAAGCAGATCTTCTTGAAACTGGTTGTGCCTTAGCAGCGATAGCAGCGGTTCTGATGGATTGTCTAGCAAACATTTTGATCTTGATCTGATTGAACTGGAACTGCAAATGGAAAGTACAAATGAAAACTACAAAAGCGTTGTTAAAGGTGCTTCTTATTATTCACCTCTATGCTCAAAAACTTTCTCCCAATCATGTTTCTCCATTCTTTACTCTCGCAATTCGCACTTGGTTCGCTACATAAAAGTTGGCAACTCGCAGCTTGCAGCTCCACGGTACGCAGTATGCACATGGCTCACACTAACTGTTGCTTTTTTTGAGAGTCTACTGTTTTTTTAAAAATATTCCATAGGATAATAGTTTACCAGATAAATTCAGAATAGTATATCATCTAATGATATACCTCAAGCTTACTATATATAATTCTCTCATTTTTGCTACTCATGGAACTTTTAAATTAGCTAGCCCACGTACGGGCTGCATAACCATAGACAGCTGACGTAAGCCCATTTTGCGTTACACGTTTCTTAGTTTGGCAGTTTTCTAATTCAAAATATAAAAGTTGATTTTATAATCAAATCACTGGATATTAACTATTATACAAATAATAAATATTGATAAAAACAATAAAAATAACAACTATACAACATGCCTATTAATGGCGACCCTTCTATTATGACTTTGTCCGAAAACAATGATTTTACCATCGCCTTCAAGTCTTCTAACTGCTTCTCCTAATTCATGATTTTCCACTCTGGCACCATCACGTAATTTTTCAATTTCTTCAGCTAAGTTCGGCCAATTTATTTCACCAGCAGTTTCTAAAACTTTGATAATCTCTTTATCCAATTCCTCTTTGCGTCGCCTTTCTTCAACACTAACCCCTGTTTGAATTAGATCCATATCAATACGACCAGTCAATGGATCAGTTGCATAGTCTTTGATTGCTGACTTCATCAACCTAACAGCCTCAACAACATCTTCTAGTAAAACCTGTTGTCTTAAATGGAGTTTTGCATGTGCTTCGGATAATCTGATTAACGATTCCAATTGACGTGTAGTTGCAGTAATTCTCTTGTCAGATCCTCCTCCACGAGAATCTTCACCAGCACGACGCATTGCTACATACGATGAAACTAATTCGTCTCTAGCTTCTTCAGTTAGTTTAGGTTGAATGTTTTCCTTCGCATATTGGATATAACCAGTTAAAAATTCGACAGGTAAAATCTCTTCTTCCGTTGCACTAACAACATGATCTTCTAAATACATATTTGCAATGTGTTTAGCTAATTGCTCATCCAACTTCTTATCAACTTTATCTAAAATTAAGAAAACTAAGTCAAATCTTGATAGTAATGGAGGTGGTAAATCAATATTTTTAGTAACAGGCAAATCTGGATTATATCTTGATTGAATTGGATTTGCAGAAGCCAAGATTGAAGTACGTGCGTTTAATGTTGTAATAATACCCGCTTTAGCAATTGAAATAGTTTGTTGTTCCATGACTTCATGTAAAACAGATCTTGTTTGGTCACTCATCTTATCAAATTCATCAATACAACAAACACCACCATCAGAAAGAACAAGTGCACCACTCTCTAAAACTAATTGTTTAGTCTCGATATCTCTAGTAACATAAGCTGTCAAACCAACTGCTGACGAACCTTTACCACTTGTATAGATACCTCTTGGTGCAATCTTATGAACATATTGTAAAATCTGCGATTTAGAAGTTGAGGGATCACCACATAAAAGAATATTGATATCACCTCTAGTTTTAGAACCTTTTTTGAAATCTTTATTTGCACCTCCAAATAATTGTAGCAATAAACCCTTTTTGACATCATCCATTTCAAAAATGGAGGGAGCTAATGATCTGGCTAATAATTGATAAATATCAGGTCTTCTTGAAACACTTTGAATTTTTTCAACTTCGTCTTCAGTTAATTTTCTAACTTCATCAATTTCTTCTTGTTCACGTAGTTCATTTTCAATTGTTGACACATCTACACCAATACGATGTTTATCAATTTTTTTAATGTGAACAACGTCTAAATATGTTTTAAATAGACTTTTAACAACTCTTAACCTTGGGCTAATTTTAACAGGAGATGATTTGAAAATACCACAAACTTCAATCCTATCACCGGCACGACAAGAGTCAACCAACTCATCATAGATACACAAAGAAACCGAATGTGGAGTTTGCCCATCAGGAACAATATCTGGGGTTTCTTGTAGTTTTACAATTTGTTTATTTGAAAAAGTTGATCTATTATGGATTAATTGCATCGAGTTTGAAGAATTACACTGTTGCCTTGGACATTTTCTTGGTTCCTGAATAATACCTCTATCATTTTCAACAACAACAGTATGGTCGCAAACATTACATTTGAAAAATGCTGTTTTCATTTCTGGTAGAATTGGTGTTGCACGGATAACTAAACCTTTAATTGAAACCAACTTATCAATATCTTGAGGATTCAACTCTCTCATGCCCTTTTTATTACCTATATTGTAAGGACGAACTTTATATATTTTTGATTCAATTTCATCTGCCAAAGCTATAGATTCTGGTGAATCTCTATGTTCAGGATCATCAAGAACAATGGAAATTAAGCAATCTTTAATTGTTTGATCCATAATTGGAATAACTTCCTGTGGATATAAAATCAGATGCGTTGCAAGAATACGAGCTGCTGGAACTGCCATTAAGTTCTGAACGTCTAAATTTAAATTGGTTGCGCCTGTATCTCTAAGAATCATTAACATATTAACATAATAAGGACGACTTGCAGCGGGATCAACAATATCATCATTACCATCATAGGCATATCTATCATTCATTTTAAAAGTCATAATAAAATTTCTAAATCTATCAGTGACATCTTCAATTGAAACATCAGTACCCCAAATGACTTTAACAGTACCGTCACCATCAATACTCATATCATTTTCATCAGCCAGGTTTTGGATATTACCATTAGCATCATTAATATTACCAGTTTGACTATTCACAGTAGGACCAGGAGCATCAGAGTCAGCAAATGAAGATGAGGAAAATGATGGTATAACTCTACGCCCAGTGCTGGCATTTGAACCCAAACCATTTGCACTGGCACTGCTTCTATTGATGTCCGATGATAACTCGGAATCCAATCTAGTTGGCATTGGAGAAGAATCTGCACCACTTCTTGGTTCATTAAAAAATCTTCTATGCATTGGAGATGAGAATGCATCCGAACTGCCAAGATCTCCACGACCTTGGTATCTTTGACGTCTCAAACCATCTGTGGAACGTAAAATATCGGACGATGGATGTGGTGTACGACGTGTTCTTGATTGAGATTGAGATTGAGATTGAGATTGTAAATTAACTCTTCCTGTTGGAGGAGGAGATGATGATTGTGGTAAGAACAAAGGCGATGAAGGCACATGAGCAGGACTGGAACCTGGTTGTTGTGATGTTTGTGTATTGACAGTGTTATTATTAGTGACATTTGTGCCTGAAATTTCAGGTGTTTCGGCATTATTCATATCGACATCTTCATTTCTTGTAGGGGTGGAAGGTATTGGTGGGGAAGAGGACATGATGCTTCGGTTGTCAGTAATATGTGTATATGTGTTGAAAGTTATAAAACTATATACAAAAAATACAGAAGTTACGAAATAGAGTTGCAGGCAAAAGAAGAAACGCCTAAAGAGAGGCAACTGTTTCACGTTCACGTTCACGTTCACATTCAGGTTCAGCGTCAGCGAGCTCATTGGGGACGCTCGCAATCACTTTGCCGTTTTCGGTAGTTGTCTTTTCGCGTTGGGAAACGACCCACCCGTTTTTCTTGTCGAAGGACGCGTTTGATCGGATGGTGTTCTTCACCACGGCACGGGAGTACGTTGCCAGAGCACTGCCTCTGTCCTTCACGGCAAGTTCTGCAAGAGTGTTAAGAGAGAGCAACTTGTGATGATCAATAAAGTCCAGAAGAGCCTCAAGATGGACCGTATCAGTTATCACCTTCTTTTTCACCGTCATTGCGGCTGGAGCTGGAGATGTAGTAGAACTTAAACCAGCAATATTGGTAATATTTCCCAGTGCATTCTTCTCCTTTTTGACAATTTCACAAACATCTTTACCATTATTAGAATCTTGTAAAACTGATATATATGTATCCTTATGCTCTGCTTTTTTACGGTCTTGCCAATAATCTTTAAATGGATCAATTGGAAATTGAATTTTTTCATTTAATTGTTCCCATCTTAGACTAGCAAAGTATTCACCAAATTCATCCCCATTACTAACCTTCTCTTTAATATTACGTATCACAGGCATTAGTGGTCCCACAACCCGTTTCTTTACAGCCAGTGTATTTTTACTAGCATCATCGTTGTTACCATTAGCATCTGCTAAATCTCTTTCAACAAATTCATCAATGTCAGATGATCCCATTTCATCATCTTCGCCATTTTCCTCATCTTCGTCATCATCTATTAGATTAACATCTTCTCCCTCTCCTTCGTCTTCTTCGTCTTCATCGCCTTCAAAATCCGAATCATAATCATAGTTTATAACCGGTCCAGAATCCTCAAATTCACCCGATTCATCATTACCCACTTTCTTTAGAGTAACTTTAGAACATGGTACTAACTTTAGATTTACATCTTTTTCTTCAATATCAGATGTGGAATATGAAAATGTACCTAAATAAGCGGACCGTTTGTTTTCATAAAACTTATGATACCTTATTGAAATTTGAAAAAATAATTCATTTGCCTCATTTATGGAACCAGAATTGAGGCATTGTAAGATATCAAAGGAATTTACTGTTTTAACATTAGGCTCTCCTTCTTCTATAGTTTGAACAGGATCACGGTTATTCTTAACAGTAAATGAGCTGGGTGATTTGATAAATTCATCCCACTTGCTTGAAATTCCTATATTTATATTTTTAGCAATTTTAACATTATGATTTAAATGAAACGGCAAAAAGTATTCCAAAAATGCATTGACTTCTTGTGCTGGATGATTGGCTAATAAGGTTGATGATGCAGTTTCTTTGGATTCGTGATTTAATTTATATGTTGACTCGGACTTAACGGATTTGGAAGCATTAGAAACCGAAGAAAATAAAGGCGATGCTTTTACTTTAAAAAAGTTGGTAATACTTCTTTTTTCTAATTTTTTTTCTTCTTTAATTCTTTTTTGCTCTTTTTCGTCTTCAAGTTTTTGTTTTTCCAAAACTTTTTCTTGTCTTTTTCTTTCAATTTCTTCTTTTCTTTTGAGTTTTTCCTCCTCTTCCTTTCTTTTCTTTTTTTCTCTTAATTTACTCTCTTCTTCTCTCTTTTTTTGTCTTTCCAACTTTTCCGTTTCTTTTTGTTGACGTTTTGTTTCTCTTTCAGCCTCAATTTTTTCACGTTTAGTTCTACGCTCTTCTTCTTCTTTTTCCTTTTTATTTCGACGGCGTTCTGCTTCTTCTAATTTTTTTAGTCTTCTAGCTTCCCTCTTAGCTTCCTCCTCAAGTTTCTTCTGTGTTTTCTTAAATTCACGTTCTTGTTCACGCTTTTCGCTTCTTATTTCAGAGGATGATTTATCACTAATAGTTATACTTTCAGTAGTGGTATCTCCAATTGTTCCAATGGTAATTTCACCGCCTGCAATGTTGCCAGTAGTAACTTCAGCAGTTGTATTGATGATAATTTCATGGTGGTTATCAACAGTTTCTTCGTCATCATGATCGCTTTCAGTTGCTAAATCCATAATTTCCTGGTCGATACTTTCTTCCGTTTCATCGGCGCCTTCACCGTCTTCTACCACGATTGGGTTTGTAAGTGTGGCATCGATTTTTGGTTTTTTAATTACTTGATCTTCATACTCCTTATTGTCAGAATCATCTAACTTACGTCTCATTGGACTCTTTAAAGTAAAAAATTCCAAAGACATCTGCTTTTGTTTGGGTTTTTCAACTTTAGGAGATACAAGCTTATGCTGCTGCTTTTGTTCTTGCTGTTGTGGTCGTAAAATAATTTTTGCTGCTTCACTTGCGTGTCCAATATTTGGGGAATTCCCAGCTTCAAGAGAAACATCCTTATTTGACATTGACTCGTTGGCCATGATTGTAAAAGACATCTATTTTTTTGTGTAATTTATATGTATTAAAATATATTCTGGAAAAGCAAGAGGCAAAATAAGAGAAGGAAAGGAACAAAACAAAGCAAAATGCACCCATCATATATATTCGCCCAGGAAACTATAGAACTCAGAAACAATACGCGTCAGCTTTGCCTTGCTCTGGAAATTTTAGCGTGTTGGGTTGGTCCAGATTGGGAAAAAGGCAATTTCAAACATGAATCTGGAAGGTTTTTTAGCATTTTCTGATTGGAGGTTTTCACTGGTATATATAAATTTTCAAACTGGTAGCAGTTAAATATTATTAAATACTAGGCATGAGCGAATCTAATGATCACCTTTTTGCACTAGGAACACAAGTTCAGGGTGGATTAGATGAACAAAAATATAATGTTGACACAGCTAATTTCTGGAAAAGTAAGCTTACAGGATTTGCACACATTAATGTTGACGACACCATGATTTCATCGGATAGAAATAAAAGAACACCGAAAATTATTTCCAATATCAAGAAAATGAATAAGGTTAAAAAGAATAAAAAGAAAGACAATAGGATTAATGAAAAAACATTTAATAAGCAACGAAGATTTGGATCAATAAATAAAGAAATAATACGAAAACATAGAGAACTCCAAGTAACGGTAGGTAATGAAAATGAATGTTTATCAGATGAGGATATGCAACTATTATTTAATCGTGATGACTGGAGTAATGTGCATGGTGCCTTGATTGATAGTTTGCAAAAAACCAACGATGACAGTAACATCGATAGCATCAACAGAGATAAGCAACATATTGTTACCGAATATTCTGATTTTAAACAAGTTAGAAATGATACAAAAATAAGTAATGGTAGTGGTACTCTTACTAGTGTATATTCAGATACCGAAATTAGCATGACATCAGAGAATAAAAAATTAACACAATTTAGTTGTTCATATCCTAATGATTTTACAAATGAAGATTTGGGTGCATTATATGATATAACTATGTCAGGAGTTGATCTGCAAAATAACAAAAATATTGCTAGGAGTGAAGATATCAGTGAAAATGATGATACTGTATCAAACAGTATTGTTGTTAGCGCTGATCATCAACTTTCTGGGGTTTTCACACTTTCACAGGTTTTAGGTGAGAATACACTACGTAAAATGGAACCAGAAAAGGATGATTATGACTGGATCATTATTGAAGATAGTGAAAGTGATCCTGCTACGGATAGGGATGATGATATTACATTTGAATATATTGAAAAGATTAAGGAACAAAAATCTAAAAATGTAAAGCGGGAAGATATTATCGAAGAAACGGGAACACAACAATTACCAATTGAATTTGATAGCTCAGCTGGTATGGAGGTAGAGATACCCAATTCATCTGATGATAATGACGATGACAGCGTTTTAATAGAGGATATAGTAAATTCATTAAGCAATGAAGTTGTTTTAGATGATCTTGAAAAAGAAAAAAACGGAGTTATTGAAATTGAGAATTCTTCAATGGATGATGAAAGTGATAGTGATATTGTACTTACTGGACAGCCCGAAGGTGGAACTCAACCAATGGCCGACTTTAATGACTTAGAAAAACAATTTGAGCTTAATCTTAATACTGCTACTACAGTCACCTGTGAAAACGGATCAAAAAATACCAACGTGAATAAAGGTTCAGCGAACCTGATAATACCAACCAGTTCCCCCCTAAGTTCAGATAATGAAGACAAAAGCGAAATTAATGTTATCAATACGGGAAATATGATATTTGGTGTTAATATTTTTGCAAATGAAGAAAATGATGTTGAAAAGGGAGGTGACGAACCTGCAGAAACTCAAGATAAATATGAAGATTTCCTCACCAATGAGGAATTTCTTACTGCACCTTCCCAATTTATACAGACGGGGCTTGAAAAGGAACATCAAAAAAAAGAACAAGAAACTGTTAATTCAGATGATCGATTGAAATATTTTGAAGGATGGAGTGTTTCTATGTTAAAAGAACAGTTAGATAGGTGGGGTGTTAAGAATTCTTCAAAGCTCGGGAAGAAAAGCTTACAACAGAAAATATCCAACATTTGCAAGAATATTGGTACTAAAAAATGGGATTGGGCTATTAATCAATTTAAGAAAGGTGAAATTTTAGATTTTACAGGTTGGGAAAAGGAAGGTAATGGTAATGATGAAATTGTTGTGAATGTTGCAATTAAGGAAGGCGAGGTTATTGAGCAAATTAGAGACGCGTTAAAAAAGGACCAACACGTTCTCTATGAGATTTTAACATACAAGCCACTAAATATCAATGCCGTTCTCGGAAGATTAAATGAACAGGACGATTTTAAAAAATTGGCCATTGATCGTAAAAGGTTTTGTAATACCTTAGATCAGCTTGGTATTTGTTGGACCGATGTTGAATAGAACATTGATATTCATTTTTGTATTTTACCACAAAAAAGAACCTTTAGCGACTATCCACCGCTTTATATAATGCATTGGAGAAATATATATATGTATATGATGTATACAGTTGAATGTTATTTGATAGTTATAGTTAATTACTAGTTATATTTTTCAAGTTCATCGGTATCATCATAGGTAAGTAATAATTTTGAATTCATGAATCTGAAGGTAACATAGAATATGGCCATTTTGAAAAATATGAAAAATAAATCTTTAAAATTTCCAATCCAAATGGATCTTATAAAATGAGGATCATCAAGACTTCGTACCATTCTAATATGATGCCAATAGAAGTCAAAAATAACATTTGAAAACCAAATATAAAACTCATAAACGATATACGCCACCATTGAAGTTAATGATATCATTAAAATAGCAGTTTTGAAAACCTTCATCTTAGATATACGATCTTCATAATTATATGTTAAACCTGAATATTTATCTTTGAATTTTGATGTTGATGATTTTTTAATATTGGCATTTTTTTCAGCTAAGGGGATGGAAGTAGGACCTGTAGCTGTTGGTTCAGAGGAATGTTTGGTTTTATTTCTATTTCTTATATTGGACATGGTAAATATACTCGTAAGGGGATATTTATTTGTGGCCTAAAGTTCATGATGTATGATGTAAGATTCGTCTTTAATCTTTAGCGTGTGTGTGATCTGTAAACTGTAATCTGCCAAATTCATGATAGAGGCGAAACGGGACTCTAAACTACCTGTAATGTACGCGTGTACAGAGTAGACGACGCGTCGATCTAGCCGTTGTTTGTAGTTCCTGTTAGGGAGGACAAAAGAGTGAGATTCGGAATTCGGAGCTGCAAGCTGCAAACTTAGAATTTCAACTTTTGGACTTCGCGCACGCGGAGCGCGGAGTCCCAGTTTTGGTTTTAGGTTTTTGGGCTTTGGGCTTTGGTCTTTGGTCTTTGGTTTATAGGGATTAGGTTGTATGAGCTTCGCGCGGGGTTTAGGTTTGATGGGTCTCAATTCTCAATTTTCAATTCTCAATTTTCAAATTTCAATTCTGAAGTGCACCGTGTTGGTTTGGCGATTAGCGATGACGGAGGAAAGAGCGATAGAGCTAAAGAGCGAAATGCGGGAGAGGGGGTGCTCTCTGCTGCGGAGTGAAGAGTGGAGAGCTAGGAGGGGGTCTCCCGCAGATGCGGAGACAACAGCGGGTGGGGATTGGTTCACCTGTCGGCTGGCGGGAGCAATTCAAACACTATTAGGGCTGGGTGTCATTGGTGACTACTATCCCCTGGCGATTCCAGGTGTCCGCTTGACGGTGCCTGACTTCTGCAACCGATTTCCTCAGCTCTTGTGTAGCCAGTCTATCTATGTAAATTTTTACGCATGTAAAAAATATTTATGATTGGAAGCTGGAGGACTCGGAGTTGGCAGTGCAGTAGAAATACGAGAGCCGAGGCAGCTCGATGGGGGAAAAGCACATTGGTAACAGGCAATTGGCGCACGCTCATTCGTTGGTGCGGACAGCCGCGGAGGCCTCCTGTTTTAAAATCGCCCTGACCTCGGTCGATAAGTTCAATCTTTTCTCTTTTCTTTAAAGAGAGAAGGAAAGAAATCGTTAGTATGAAACTGTAGCTAGCCTTGTATACAACAGCCATTTCCACTAATTAATCTTGTATATTCGTTCGAATAATACAATTGTTCGTTGATTATTATAACTAGAACGGCTTGTCCTGTTTTTCACGTTCTTATCCTGTTAACACTAATTGCTCGTGCACTCTGTACTGCAAACGTCTTTCATATCCGGATTTCTGCTCCGAGTTTTTGAACTTGATTAGCCTGATCACTGATTATATTACAGAGCACACAAATCCAGCCTGCAATCACCTTTATTTGACCTACAATTTGAAATAGATATAATCAAGAAAATTCCTCATTCTAATATATTTTACTAATATATATTAATATCTGAAAACACAAATTAAACCCAGGAAAAATTTCTGTCT
This sequence comes from Pichia thaimueangensis, assembly GCA_030569635.1. Classification (NCBI taxonomy): domain Eukaryota; kingdom Fungi; phylum Ascomycota; class Pichiomycetes; order Pichiales; family Pichiaceae; genus Pichia; species Pichia thaimueangensis. The sequence continues at coordinate 39,219 of JAJMLM010000187.1, read as the reverse complement.
CCTGGTTTATCTTGCATCATTTTCGGGTTTTGCAACAACTGATTACAGAATTCCATACAATCCGGATTAAAAAAAAAGAGAATATTTCTAAGTCCTAAGTTGAGCATAATTCCGACAATTTCCTTATACACCGTTTCCATTTAACAGTCATTCCTGTTATTTTTAAGTTCCCCGGTTTTTTCAATATTGAGAAAAAAATCATCCATTTTCACTCTTAATAATACACAAGGTTCTATTTGCTGTCCGCATCCTACACTTCATACACTAATAATTTTCTGTGGTTTCAATCTCACCAATCCTCTTATAACCGTTTGATCCTGCTTGGTTGGTCTTTATGTCCATTTTTTTGCGTCTGTCTATTTATTACAAAAAGTTTTCATTGCAATTTCTCTTCATCTCTATTTTATTTCAGCTCAAGTTCGTTCTCATCTTATCGATTTAAAAGTATCAATTATTGAAAATAAATCACAAACAATAGAATAAAATGAATGAAGGGCTTAAGAATATCCAATTACAATCATCATTAGGTAAGAAATTACTAAACCAATCATCTTTATTTCCAAACGTCCCTGTACATCCACGTTTTGTTCCTTCAACAAATAATCTGTCGAAAAATATACTGGAAGACGCTTCTCATGTTGTCTCTACAGATAATAACGATGATGATATCAATTCAGATCCATCAGACTCAAATAATGAACCACTAACTATAACTGCTGATGATGGTGTTGCAAGATTTTTATCAACTAGTAAAATGTCATCAAGAGGCCCAGTTAATAAGGAATTCACATCTAAAGGTTCAACACCTTCTGGAAAACCAAGACTATTTGTTTGTAAAATTTGTACACGTGCATTTGCTCGTCAAGAACATTTGAAAAGACATGAACGTTCTCATACAAAAGAAAAGCCCTTTACTTGTAATATTTGTTCCAGAAAATTTAGCAGGAGAGATTTATTACTGAGACATTCCCAAAAATTACATGCGGGTGCAGCAGATGTCCTGCCAAGACTGAGGAAACGTTCAATTAAGCATATGACAAAGGAAGAAATTGAAAATATGAAAAGAGAAGAAGAAAATAATAAGAGAATAAAATCTAATTCAATTTCAACCGTATCATCAAATATTCTTTCGGATGTGGCTTCTGGCTCATCTATATCGGCTATTTCTACAAACAATTTAAGAACAGAAAAACCAATATTACCCAATTCAAAAATTATGCAAAAAGTTCCAGAATATACATCAGGCTCGCCATCATCTTCTTCGCCAGTAACAGCATCTACAACAAAAACTAACAATAATAGTTCTCCAAAGTCACTGTTAGGCAGAGTGCTGAAAAGTCTGACCCCATCTTCGCTTAAAAATTCTTCTGGTTCGCAATCTTCTACTCCATCAAAACAATTATCATCATCAGCTTCTATAACTTCAAATGTTTCTAAATCATCAAGAAAGAGAAGATTGTCAACGAATACAAACAATTCCTTAATATTAGAAAAAAATAATGTAACTATAACTAGTAATCATGATAGCTCCAATACCCTATTTGCAAATAATGATAACTTTTCCAATATTAATAATAATAATAATAATAACAATAATAATAGCATTCAGTTACCTTTGTATCCATTACACGATAATCCAATAAATGTAAATGGTGATTTCTCAGATATAAATTCATCTTTAGCAACTTTTGATAATTTCAATGAAAATGATACCAACTTTGATCGCTTAAATGATTTGCAATCAAATTCTTATAATTATTATCGTCGTGCTTCATTTTCAGCTATGAGTGGTATCAACTATGCCCTAACTAATCCTGAACCTTATGCAAGTGAAACTGTCGAATTTTCAACTCCTCAATTCATTAGTTTAGAAGATGAACAAGAAAAATGGTTAAATTCCTTTTCTGAAAATGATAATTTGAATGAATTAGATTCAAAACAACAACATCATCAGAGCTCTATAACTGAAATTCAACAGTTAAATGAATTAATCAGTAAAACACAAAGGCAAAATCAATCACAAATTATCAATCAACAACAACATGGTGGTAATGGTAGTAATATAGAATCAATCCATCCAATATTAAACGGTTACTCTTTCTATGAAGATGATGCTTTAAGTATTACTGATTCATTGTTTAAAACACGCCTGGACGAATACACCCCTAAAAAGAACAATAATCCACCTCCATTTAAATCGAATTCTCCAATCATGCAATCTGAAATATTAAATTCAAATGCTAATCGAAGTAAAAATAATCAATCAAGTTCAGGTTCGGATGCACAATTAGATCCGACTGAAAATAGTAAGATATTACAAAGATTATTTGAAAAGATTTCAAAACAAAATAGTGGTGTTAACCTACCTTCAAATGTGAACGTATTGGATCAGTTAAATTTAGAACATTTGGAACAAATGTCTACCTCTAGGTCAGATTCTATAAATAATTTTCACTCTCAAATGAAAAATGGTAAAAAAGTTGATAAAAAAGATTTAATGACTAATTTGTTTGAACCAAACAACAGTAACAATGTACTGGAAGGTGTTACCAAAAAGGTACTTTCCTGGCAAGAGACCTTGTTCAATCAACCAATTGCAGATTTGGAGAAACTGAATGAAATGCATATTGCTAAAGCATATGGTGTTCCACAAGGTTATTCATTTTATGGAGGCGATGAGCCTGGTAAAATGAATAGATCAAACAGTAATGGTATATTGGGTAATTATAATAATGGTGGTTCGAGTACTGATGCCACAATTTCCCCGGTACTTCTGGATTCGTCATGTTCTCCTGATCATAATAATCAAGCTGATGCAATGGATATTGATGTGCCAAATGGTAATGAACCAGATGCAATGTTAGATGCAGAACATCATCATTACCACCATCACCACCATGACTGTGATTGTTGTCCTCATAGTCACGAAACTTATTATCAACATTCTCACCATCACAAAAAATTGTCTTTTGAAGGTCAGTTCAACGCCACCTCTTTATCTTCATATTCGCAGGCATTTTTATTTACCAAAAATATGTCTAGATTAGTTCAACATGGTTTATCAACTTATCCATTTTTTGGTACTCCGACCCCTGAATTATTAACCAATGATGTACTCAATTTATATGTTGATCAATTTATTAATAAATTTTTAACGCATCATCCATTTATTCACAAATCTGTTTTGAATGAACATTGGTTAATAAAAGAGCAGATGGAATTAGCTATGAGGACTAGTATCAGCGAAATTGAAGCCGAGACTTATAGTGGAACAGAAGTCAAACTTATTAGGGATGAAAATTTCCTTGAGAATTTTAAGGTTTCTATTGTTTGTATGCCATTGTTGGTAACCACGATTGGTGCTGTTGTTTCAAATAAAAAGGAAGATGCTGCAATTTTGTATGAAATATCAAGAAGATGTATTCATGTTTACTTAGAAAGCAGGAAAAAATTAAAAACTTGTGGAGGTGACACTGATGCTTCGGAGGATAGTTGTGAAAGTAATAATTCAGTTTCTTCAATGAATTCTTCATCACCTCTTTGGCTGATTCAAAGTCTTACCTTGAGTGTAATTTATGGCCTTTTTGCTGATGAAGAAATTTCATTATCGGTTATTATAAGACAAGTTCATGCTCTTAATGCATTGATCAAATCATCTGGTTTAAATGAAATGAAGAGTTCAGAATCTGTTGCTGATAATTTTAAAGTTTTTATTGATTATGAATCAACGATTCGTACTATTCATATGATCTTTCATGTTTCCACTTTACTTTCAACTTTATACAATATTGTTCCTTCCTTAAATATTTCTGATTTAAATATTGATTTACCAAATGCAAGTTTATTATGGGAATGCTCAAGTGGTGACGAGTATTATAAGTTGGTTGAAAATTTTGATTTCCATGCTAAAAATTTCAAGGATGTAATTAAAAGTTTATTTAAAATTGATATTGCTAATATTGATATGAAAACAGGTCTAATTAGCGGTAAAAATTTTCTACTTGATAATCATGTCAGTGAATTTGGTTTAATTTGTATTCAAAATGGACTGCATCAGTTAGTTTACTTTAAACAATTAAGTATTGAAAATAATGACACTGGTGACAAAATTAATGATAACGTCAACAATATAAGTAGATATATTTTGAAAGATTTTGGTGATGGTAATATTTCAATTGAAAACATACGTAAGATTGGTGAAGTTTGGGATTTGTTGGTTAAAGCATGTATCCTTTACAATAAATCAAGTGAAGTTTATAACGATTGTAAAATATTAAATCATTATTTGAATTTGAAATTAAGTTCAATTGTTAGTTTGAATAGAGTGAAGGAAAGCGTTTGGTTGAAATCATTTTCTGATATTCATGAACAGTATTTTGCTTGTTTTAATTATAGTGATAATGAATTAAAAGATCAAAAATATCAAGAGGAGTTGATTCATTTGATTGATAATTCCATTGATATTTTGAAATTGGTGTTTTTCAACGAAGATAATTCATTAATTGGTACTATTTCACCAAGCTTCCTTTTAGAAAATGAAACCATGAAGAAATTGGATGAAATATATGCAACTCCACCGCCTGCTCAATTATCGCATAGTGATATTGAGATGGATGATAAAGAAAAGGAAGAATTAACTAATAGTTATAATTATAAAAGTTTAAACAGAATCAATTTGAATGTGTTGCACAAATTAAGTATTGATTCACAAATTTTATTTGATGTTATATTAATCATTGTCAAGTTTTTAACCAACTATGAGAATTTTTTCAAACTTCGTATGAGATTTAACAATCTATCTAATTTTACATTTTTACAGCATTTTGAAATGAGTTCAGCAATATTTCTGAATGAAAGGAATGAAGCTAATTGTGAACATACTGAAGGTGAAGAAAAATTAAAGCGATTTGATAAAGTGTTATTCAAGTATTATTTGAAATTTTTCAAGATCTTCCTCAATTTAGAACAATTTTTAAAGCATAATTACAGCTATGAAGATTTTGAAACTGGACAAGCTTTAAAGGCACTTGATGATTTATATCCAAATATTAAAAGTGGTAGTGGTACTAATAATAGAAATGTCGGGGGTGATGATTTTAATTTGGAAGGTAAAGACATTGATAGGATGATCAGAGAAAATCATCAAAAATTACGAGAGGAAGAACGTACCTTAAATGATATTGTCTCGGATGAATTGGTTGTCTTTCATGATCGTGATTTAATCATGAGTGAATTAATCAATTTCAAATTACCATTCAAATTTTTAAAGATGGGTGGATTCTTATTTGGTTTTATCTATGACAAGAATTTCAAATTTGTCAATTTTAAACATTTAAGTGATGTGTTGTTTCACCTTAGAATATTTTTAGAAAGTAAGGATGAATACGTGTGATGGTGATATTATGATGTAACGAATTTTGGATTCCCCCTCCTTTTTTTGTTTTGTATATTGATATGGTGGCTTTATTTATGTGTCTCTCATATTCTATTTTTATTTTTATTTTAACTTTATTTATTTTATGGGATTTTTCTTTTACATTTATTATTATTTTTTATGATGATTTTCCTGTTCCTTTTTTACTTTTTTGGCTACTGAATTTTATAAAAGTTGTATAATGTTGTATACGTCTAACTAACGATTTATGATTAAATAAATTAAATGTATGTGAAAGAAAGCGTTAAAATCACGATGATATTATAAGTATTATAATAACCAAAGCCCAGAAAGTTAATTCATGACCAAATGTTAACTATTGGACCTTGAAAATGATCATAAAAATATCCAAAAATAAATGTTAGCGCCATCCTTCCTAAAGACTTGATTGTCTGGTTTAATTTTTTGACGTTATTTGTCAAACTTGTGGAGATGGATTTATTATACAAAACAAACTAAGGGTCTCCTGTTCTCCATTGTCTATCAATGAGGCTGACAACTGACTTTTCCAATTATATTTCCGCATTGGATGTGGCTTAGCTAAGGTGAGCAATGGTTTGATATATAAATTTTGAAGGGACTAATATCGAGAATCAGGGGCTTTAAAAATTTCCATAGTTAAACTGCATTATTAGAATTTTACAAGCCCTAATATATCGACACGTAAACTGTTAGTCATTGACAGGGTGTGCGTAAAAGAATTACGTAGCTGGTATTTAATAAGGCTCAGCTGTAATAATTATATTTGTAACTTCTGTTTTTATCAGCATTTTATGATGTCGGCGTTGCATGTAGTACTATATTTGTAGCTGGTATACTAAAAATAGAATTCTCTGTTAATAAACTAAGCATCAAACGCCAATCTATATTTAAGCCTCTCAGCACATTAGAGAAGGATATAAATCTGAAATGTTTACCGAAAATCTTCTGCATTGCAATTACAAAATAAAAACTAGTTCGATTTATTCTTACCAAAAATCAATACTCTTATTAACAAATTAAGTATATGGGATTAAAATTACTGATGAATATAATCAAAGATCTTACCAAAAGAGATTTTTTTGAAAGTGAAACGTCATCACTCAAAAGTGCCATTGGTTTCACAGTTGTATTTTCTGTTTTCTTTTTGATGACATCGGTTACCTCAATTTTCACACATCAATGGTCATTCCTTACAACCTGGTGTTTCGGTCTAATAGTTGAAATTGTTGGATATGCAGGTAGAATTTGGTTCCATTTAGATGATACTAATAATCATGCTTATGTTATGCAATACGTTTGTATTACTGTTGCACCTTGTTTTCTTATGGCTGGGGTCTATTTAATTTTTTCACAGTTGATATTGGTCTATGGTAATCATTTTTCTTTAGTAAGCCAAAAAACATATTCTAACATTTTTGTTTTCTGTGACATTATTTCCTTATTTGTGCAAGGTGTAGGTTCCGGTATCGCAAGCAGACCTAACAAAAACCCAAACTTGGGAAGATATATTATGATTGCTGGTTTTGCATTTCAAATTTTCACTATGACTGTTTTTCATTTCTTTTGGTACTCATTTTTATTGAAAATATATCAAAGTAAAAGACAATTTAATGAGAAACACTTTAATTCAATATACGGAGAATTTAGGCAACGGAGAAATTTGTTAAAATTATTTATGTTTAGCGTTTCAATTGTGGTCATTTTAATATATATCAGAACAATTTACAGAATGGTTGAAACCATTCTTGGTTTTGATTCCAACCTCTTCAAAACCGAAATTTACTTTAACATATTAGAGGGTGTAATGATTGCTACAGCAGCTTTGATTATGACTATATTAGCTCCTGGTATTGTTTATGGTAAAAATTCCCACCTTTATATCAACAGAAACGGGTTTTACTTGGTGCAATTGCACAATGATACCTCAAAATTCAGATATAATGTATAGCTTCTCTTTTAATTCTTTTTCCTTCTTTTCTTTAATATATTTATATATATATAATCAGCATGCATCAATAAAAACAAAAATAAAATGATTTATATATACGTGCATATATATAAAAGCTTAGCTTTTTAAAGAAAGAGAGGATGCCATCAGTGGTGTCATCTAGCATCGATAATGCTCGGAGGTTGGAAGGAAAATCATAATCACAGGAATAACCCGGGTAGACACAATTAAGTATAATTACTCTGTAGTATTCTATAGATTTATATAATCGAGTATAAGCATCCTATAATAATATTAAAATTGAGATATCAAATAATCAGTAATCAGTATAGCATTAGAACATTGTGGGGTCTGGGGTCTGGGGGAGACGGGGGAAACGGAGATCTCGGCGCAGCAGACTATTGAAGATATAGTGGTAGGCGGGGCCGCCCAGCTGTACTATAAATAGGTCGTCGATTTAGGATTTAGAATTTAAACATCACCTGCCACTAGTAGCCAGTAGCCATTAACGTTGGTGACTCGTTAATTGCGGTGGTGTATCCAACAGTCTGTCGTTTGTCACGGATAAATTGAGTTACTACTTTCTTGGTTCCTGATTCTATAAATTTTAAGAGGTGCCCAAATTTGCTATCTCAAAAATCCCATCTATGACTATTTGCAAAGAGTTGCATCACCATGAAATTTTATGTACCGTAAATTGCAATTTAAATTTAAAAACATGTATATTATATGAATGGATATTAGAAAATACATTTTGTCAATGAATTTGTCAAAAGATCTGCCACTTTGGGAAGATGTTACACCAAAACTTTCCAGTGGGGTGGTCTATACATGTGTCTTTTCTATACAATTTGCGATCAAGTTTCTAAATTATGTTTATTATCATCAATGGTGGTTTTTAGAAACTTGAGGAACAGGTTAAGCCGTTGAAGTTCTTGAATATTTGGGAAGAATTTGGTACAATTTAAATAATAATTTTAGCAGTGGATATCGTCTGATGTTTACCTGCATTTCTCTTGCCCCTACTTTTCTAATGGCTGAAATTTATCATATATTTGATCATTTGGTATTGCTTTATAATAATCATTTCTTTGTTTTGAAACCAAAGAGTTATTCTTTGGGTCTCCTTTTTTGTGATTCCGTTTCAGTTCTAGTTCAATCCATTGGTGGTATTTAGTCAGTTGGTACCTTTGGTAGTGAATATGATACTGGTAGGTAAATCAGGTTGGCTAGTTTTGCCCTTAGAATTGTTGCAATGACCTTCTATTGATTTTGCTGGTTTAGTTTTTTATTGAGAATATATATGAGTAACAAAACATATTGTCCACATTATCTCAATCCAAAATTGGAAGATTTTAAAAACAGTAGAAAACATTTGAATGCATTATTGTTTGGCATATTTGTGTCAGCCATTTTGATCTACGTAAATGCTATCTATAGTCTGGTTGAAATTAAAGATAGTTATGTCTTTTATCTCTCAACAGATAAAATTTATTTTTATACATTAGAAGATCTAATGATATCACTAGTGGTGGTCGTGATAATGGCAATCATTTCAGCGGGATTTATCCTTGGAAAGGAAGAGGATTTGTCTAATGGCCAAACAGGTTTTAATATTAATAGAAATGAAACATATGCATATGTCATGGATAGCTCCAAAATAGTGCATAAACAAAGTTATTACAGATAATGGGTACAAGTAAAGTTATCTGTATATAATCTATGGGCTTACATGTCTGGTGTTTATGCAGAGTCAAAGGTTTATGTCATTTGTTTTCTTTTATTTTACCTTTTTTTTATATTTCTTCTATACCAGTTCCTCAAATAACACTTTATTTCTCACCTTTTTTCTCTTCAACACCTCTACTTAAATAAGACATTTTTTTAAAGAAGATGTTTTACACTAAAGTAAATTGCTTTAAATTTATAAAAATAAATAAAATGAGAAAAAAATTATTTTAAAGTAGCTTTTAACGAAATAGAAGAAATATGAAGAGAAATACTTTTTCTCATTCATCAAAACAAAAATCAATGATTTATCTTGTTTTTTTTTCTCTTGTATTCTTTTTGTGTAACATTTTTCACATTTTTTTAAAGTTTACAGCAGAACTATAATCAGAATCAAACTTTCAGACACTTTTATGAATGACCCGATGTAAAAACCAACAAGCTTAATAAAATAGTTTTGTACATTTACAGGCATTCCTGAAGTTACCTCAGATGAACCAAATTGGGGAATTTGAACATTACTTCTATCGGTGAGCCCGATATCTGTCGAGATATATATGTATATATATATATATATATATATATATATACGTATATATAATACTTTAACTGGATGAATCATTCCATTAATATGAAACCTCTTATAAACTCCCTAACAATTTCTACAAGGTTGGAAACATACATATGAGACCATTTGATCGATAAAATCCGTTCGGATCATTCACTTTCTAATTCAGCAATGGGAATATATTTCATTGTTGATTCCATCGAGCCATCAGCCATCAATTGCCAAAGGGTACAGCTGTTTAATATTCGAGCATTAATGACACGTTATCCGTCGGGGAACCGGCGATGTAATCGCTAGATCCGAATAAGTTTGACATTTGACACATTGTTATCGGGCAAACTCCTGGCTTCCAGACATCGTGCAGACGGCCGGCCCGCCGGTTGCTGGCGCTGTTCGGCGATGTCCGAGCGGCGTATAAATGGGCGGATTGGGCTTGCCGGGTGCCGAGGGAGGAAGGGAACTGGGGAGTTTGTGTAGGGTATCGTACTTACTGATCGTTCGATGGGGTTTAATAGCTCCCTTTAGTGGGCCGATAGGGAGCACATACAAGTTGAAGTGGCAGATACAACACACAGCAGCTAACAAGTAACCAGTAAGTAGTAAGTAGTGAGTAGCCCTTATCAGGAACACCGTATTCCATATTCCGTATTCCGTATTCCGTATTGTTGTTAGTTGTATAATGCTCGCTCCGTTTGGCTTTTGGCTGAGGCGACTTCGAGAATAAAAAGAGACGCCTTTCCCGCTTCTGTCTGTGGTAATTTCCCTTCCTCTTTTCCCTTTTTCTCTTTTTTCCATTAGTTCTCTTGTTATACAACAACAACAACAAAAAAAAAAAAAACCTTTCATAACTACTAAACAAAAATGGCGTACTTACAAGAATCTTCATACGGTAAAGACAACGTCAAATTTCTCAAGGTCAGAAAGAACAAGGCCAATCCTCAAAAGCAAGATATTTTAGAAGCAACTGTCAAGGTTTTACTTAGAGGTAACTTTGATATTTCTTACACCAAGTCCGACAACGCCCCAATTGTCCCAACTGATACCGTCAAAAACACCATCTTAGTTGAAGCTAGGACCACTGACATTTGGCCAATTGAAAGATTTGCTGCTCATTTGGCTCAACACTTTGTTAACAAATATTCTCATGTTTCCGGTGTTGATGTCAAGATTATTCAACACAAGTGGTCTAAATATGAAGTCAATGGTACATTGCATGATCACTCTTTCAAAAAAGATGGTGAAGATATCAAGGTAACAGAATTATCTTACGAAAGAAATGGTGATTTTGTCCTTACTTCTTCATTGAAGGATTTGACTGTCTTAAAATCAACTGGTTCCAGTTTTATTGGTTATAACAAATGTGATTACACTACTTTAAAACCAACTACTGATAGAATTTTATCAACTGATATTGATTCTACCTGGAAATTCGATTCCAAGAAAATTGGTTCAATTAAAAATATTTCTAAACTTGCTGATATAGGTGTTTTCGATTCCACTTTTGAAAAAGTATTGAAGATTACCTTAGACAGATTTGCATTAGAAAACTCACCATCTGTTCAAGCAACTATGTACAACATGTGTTCTGATATCTTGGATGTTTGCCCTTATGTTTACAATGTCACATACTCATTACCAAATAAGCATTTCATCTTATTTGATCTCTCTTGGAAGGGCCTTACTAATGAAAACGTTCTATTCTATCCATCTCCACATCCAAATGGTTTAATCAACTGTACTGTTGGTAGAGAAATCAAGGCTAAATTATAGATGAGATAATTTTTAAAATATTATCACAAAAGAATTATTGAAACAAAAAGATGTAACAATTGTGCTGGTCATTTAAAACCTGATGGGGTGTTTTAATTCTATATCTTCTTATTTTTCCACTCTCTTTATTCATATAACATACACTTCCTTTTTTTCTTCCTTATATAATTTTTCATTTTAATGAATTGACTTAGATTAAATTTATGATAAACGCTTAAAAGCTTCAATCCTTAATCTCCGCTGACACACTCGGTAGTATTTCCGAAATCCGAAAACGAGCACTTAAATTCGCAAAATTCAAATTTCAGCCAGCCAGGCCCTTCTCATTTCTCTATTCACTATAAACAGCTAAGCTGTTGGTCGTTGGGCTTCGTACACTACCTTTTTTCTTTTGAGACTGTAAAACTACATGCATCAAAATTTACAAGACCTTCATTATACATACCACCAACGATGTTTTCAAGTCTACTCAGAAAATCAATCACAAAACAACCAACTTCTTTTTCTTCCTCCTTATACTTACGTAACTTAGGCTTACGTCGTTTACAATCAACAACTACAAATGGTATCAAACATGCAAAACCACCACAGGAACCAAAGGGGATCAAAAAATTGATGAAACAATATGGTTATTCAGCATTAGGTGTTTATCTGGCCATTTCCATCATTGATATTCCAATTTGTTTTGTTGTTGTTCATTCAGCAGGTGAAGATAAAATTAGAGAATTACAAGATAAGTTTTTAACTTGGATAGGATATAAAAAGGAAAACCAACCAACAACAGAATCTGGTGAATCTGGTGAAGTACAAAAGGAAGAAGAGAAATCATCAACTTTAGTCACTGAATTCGCATTGGCTTATGCTATTCATAAATCACTTATTTTGGTCCGTTTGTCTGTTACTGCAGCAATAACTCCCTGGATTGTTGCTCGTTTACAGAGAATGGGTTTTAAAATCGGTAAAATGGCATCAAATGAAATTAAGAGAGCTGCTCAACAAGCTCAAAGATCTAAAAAATTCGATCCAACCGGTAAAAGTTCAAACTTGTAAATAATTTTCATTTTGTTTATAACTTAATTTATTTTTCTATTTTATAAAGTTATTGTATGTATATATCATTTAGAGAAAATAAATATTTACATTCGTCCTAATATACTATCTAAACTTAGAATAGTATTCCTCCTCTTTGAATCTAGCCTTGACCCTTTCAATAACTTGTGGGGAATAAACATCCTCAACCTTTTCATCACCGTTCAAAATCCTTCTTTCATGTTCTCTTTGTTCTTCCTTCGTCAAAACAACAACATTTTGCATACCTAATTCTTTATCAGGATACCAACGACTTAAGGTTAATCTTGTTGATAAACCACTGACAGGACTTTTACCTCTCCAAATTTCTTCAATGATATATTGCACATCACTTAGCGCAACCCATGGTGTACGTTGATCTTTAATCCCAATTCTAGTTTGCTGTCCTGCCAAACTCTGAAATAATGAATCATAAACTTTATATCTATTCTTGCCTTCAATTGGTTCAATTGGATATCCGCCGGCTTCGGTAACAATTCTAGTAGCAATAGCCAACCCAAACATACCCGGCATAGTACCTAAAACAGGTAAAATTCTAACTCTAAAATTTTGTAATGCACTTAATTCATCTACTGGTCCACGTTCAAACTCTTCATCTGGTAATGGTAATAATGATGCCTTCTTTGGATCTGGTTTTTCAGCACTGAAAACAGTAGTAATACCATTTGAAATTCCAAGTTTTTTCAACCTACGACGAACAGATCTAGCTAAAGCATCTTCATCTGATACACTAATATCACCTATATTAATTCTAGTTGCGTCCGATTTACATGCTGCACCCATTGAAGAAAGAACGGAAATGCCATTTTTGTAACAAAATTGCAACAGATCAACTTTAGTATCAATATTATCAATACAATCCACAATATAATCAGGTTTGGTTCCATCTCCCATTTCAAGTAATAATCTTTCTGCCTTGTCAATACTGAATAATTCGTTTATTCCTTCGGCAGAAGACCATGGTGCAATTTGTCCAATATAATCAACTAAACACTCAACTTTGCTACGTCCAACATCCTTCAAGGTGGCGCACGCATGTCTATTAAGTGAAGAAAGGGAAACTTGGTCAAAATCAATAATACGTAAATGTGAAACTCCTGAACGTGCCAATGAAATGATACAATTTGAACCAACACCACCGGCACCAACAACAATAACTCTTAACTTCCGGATTTTTTCCATTCCTGCCGCTGAAAGAAATGAATAATTTCTAGTTAATTGTTCTAAAATTAATTCTTCAGAGTAAGACTTAGGAATATGCTTAACTGTATTTTCGGATGTTTTGACAAATCCAACCTTTTCAATCTCATTTTTTGTTGATTTAGTCACGTATTTAGGAATTAGTTTTTGAACTTCGGTGGGTAAAAGGTTTCGTATATAATCTAAAATTGTAAAAGAATTATCTTTTAAATAATATTTATGGATTGATTCAACTGCAAGTGTGGTAAATACTGCAGTAAATGCCACTAGCGGTAAAATGGATCCATCTTGATTTCTCATTATGATAGAAAAGATTTTATTGATACGATTCCTAATGTGCAAAATCACAAACAATTATTTTACATCATAGGGCAGCTCAAGTGCTTAAAGCTCGGTGGTATTCAAAGAAAATTTTCATTCAGAAAAAAATAGAAGTCAAACAGCAATTGAAAAATCCAAGCGCCACACTCCACACGCCACAGTTGTGGCTGGTGCGCGTTTCGATTTACCTGTTATCAGTTTCCAAAGCCAAAAGATCCAATGATAATCTTATTATTACCATTTGTGGTGTCTTTCTTTTCACCTTTTTCCTTCTCTGTATTTAGTTTCCCTAAAGAAAAAGGGGATGCAACTACTTGGCCTGGTGTAGGTTGCTTAGTGGATTGTGCAATAATTCTTTTAGCCCTTTTTGGTGTCGGTTGTGCAGGAGACATTGATGAATCTACTGGTATCTTTCTACCTCTATCTGTATTTGCAGAAGGAGCAATTGTAACAAAATCAGAATACCCTTTGATGGCACTATTATGCTGGGCTTTCGGTCTTCCAACAGGCTCAGAAGTTAAATTATTATTTGATTTAGTCCATTTAACAGGTTTATCACTCTTCGATTCAGTTGGAGAAGTTTTCCTCTTTTTACTCACTTCCAATTTTCCATGCCATATAAACCAACCATCTGCATTAGCGCCTGTTTCTTCTTCAAATTCAAGTTCCTCATCATCAATAAAGGGATCATCAATATCGTATTTACCAATACGCTTATTATTGACCATTTTCCTACGGTGGATTTCCTTCAAAACAAGAGTTTCTTTTTCCATATCACTCATACCGGGTGTAAATTTGATTTGTAAAGCTTTGACAATATCATCTTCGTCCTCATAATCATTTGTGATTGTGTTATTTGTACCCGCATCCCCATCTAAATCTGCCTCTTCCTCCTCGTCATCATCATCATCTCCATCTCCCTCATCTGCATCAAAATTCCATAAGCCCTTTGCCAATGGTGCCTGTGTCTCGTTAATTCCATACTTTTCCTCCACCAATTTAGCAAAATTATGCTCAGCGTGTATATCGTTGTGCGTTGATAATGGAATATCTATTGAAATGATAGTCGTGCCATTTTCGTCTGCTTCTTTAGTCGTCACTTTTGCAGTATCTTCATTCTTTTTAGGCTTTTCTTTTTTATTTTCTGTGGTATCACTTCCAGTCTGTAAATCTTTCTTGATTCCCTTTTTGGTCTTTGTTGGCGTTAGTTTTTGTTGTAATTCCGGAATAAGCTCCACTGCGGTAGATGCTGCTGACTGATCTTTTGAATCTTCAAATATTGGAGAGTTCATCAAATTCATGACTGACATTGGACTTGACGTTTTCCTTTTGAGTTCACTTTCACGTTCGGAACGTACTTCTTCTATTGTTCTTGTAAGTGATTGTGGTGACACGGGTGTTGGATCTGGATTAATCAGTAGTTTTAAATTGTTATTCATAATATTAGATGCATTTTTATTGGAAGTATTTAATGAGGGTGTAATACTGTTGTTGCCGGTTTGTTCTGATTGTTGTTGTTGAGGGAATGTTGCATTAAAGGAATCTATCCCAGGTGATAATAACGATGATATTGAAACAGTTTTGTGCCCGGACATAGTTAAAGTGGTAGTTTCTATTTGATTTTCAGGGAATCTGTCAATGTTATTTTTAGGTATTCTATACATTGAACATATCGAAGATAAAAACGATACAAATTTTACACGATATACCCGTTGGCCTTTTAATTTTCATGTTACAAGTGTCGCAGCTGCATATGGCTTTAGCACTTTTTGTCGCTCGGGCTCATATGGCTGCGACAACAAGCGTTAGCCACGCGGTTTGAAATACATTTTTATTTCCACATTTTACTGTTACACTTAATTTTTTACATTCTTTCAATTTTCATTGAAGGTTCAACATAAAAATACACATTCAATAATTTAATAAAAAATTAAACAATAAGAAGATTCAGATATCATAGTTCAGTGACAACCATTAAACCCAAAAGTTCGTCAATAACTTGAGCAGCCATAAGACCGGTAATGTCGTTACCCACAGAATTTGGTGGAGTGCTGACTTCAACTATATCACAACCGACCAATTTTATGCCCTCTAATTCATCAATAATGGTCATTACTTCTCTTGGATTTAACCCGCCAACTTCAAGTGTACCGGAATTGATTATTCCTGCATCTAGTGTATCTAAATCAAAGGTTAAATAAACTGGACGATCACCAACAATTTTTTTAATCATTTGACCAACTCCTCTTGGTGTCAATGTATCAACATCTTTTGAGGTGATAGATTTAAATCCACAATCTTGGTCATGTTTTTCATCCTCTGCAACAATATATGGAGCACGAAGCCCAACATGTACAGAATGACCTTTGGAAACATAACCAGCTTCTGCTGCATAGTGTAAAAATGTACCATGGTTTAAACTTGCATATTTACTTACACCACCTCCCAAGACCTTAGGATCCCATGTATCAATATGTGCATCAAAATGGATAATTGCAAGACCATCGTCATCGTCGTTTGCAAAAGTTTCATATGCACTTTTAATATTCATCAATGAAACGGTATGATCTCCACCTAAGGTAATGATTCTAGTTTTTTCAAAATTCTTTGATTTTTCAGTGGTATTATGCTTGTGAATTGCATGATGACCACGATATAATTGATTAAGAGCGATCCGAGCATCATATGGTATCATTGGAACATCACCGCAATCAACTAATTTTAAACCAGTATTGTAAATTGGTAATCTATATAATTTTGAATCTTTACTATTTCCCCTTATTGGAGAAATACCCCCAAATAACCTTCTTGAACCTTGCCTGACCCCATTTGGCCCGAATCTTGCACCGGGGGTATATGAAACACCAGAATCAAAGGGTGCACCAAGTATTGCAATGTCGATACTGTCATTATAATTTTGAAAACATTCTTCAATTGGTAAATGTGCAAATGAAACAATACCAGAGTATAGATCGGTATTACTGACAATGTCAGATACATCATCATTCTCGGGTAGTTTTATTTTTGCAGATTTATAATATGAATGAATTGATGATGTAGATAATGAATCAGAGTTGACAAATAAAAGCTCACCCGATTGCATTTTCCGTAGTTTCTTTTCAATTACTTCTGGAGTGTTGATCAATGCCCCAAAGATGCCATCCATAAAAGTTTCTGGTAATTCAATTGTAGATATTGAATTTGAATTAATGTCTTCCAATGTTTCAATAATATCCTGCGGTATAAATGTTGCACATGAAAGGGTTGCTAAGGTTGCAAGTAGGATAGCTAGATATAGTTTCATTGCTAATATTATTGGTCGTAATTAATAAAAAAAGAATGGTAAATGCATCGTATTAATTAAGATGTTGAATATAAATCAAAAGGGAAAGACCGGTCTCTTTTAAAGTAAATTTTATGTAGATAAACGGTAGATGTAAAATCAAAGGGTTTCCCGATTAAGAAACTGGAGGCGGTCGCTGATAAAATTCCTCGGAATTTGGCGTTGCATTTATTAACGTAAATAAACTGTGGGCTCTTGGTTGTAAACAATAAGGGATGAGAAATCTACCTTATGGGTGGTTTTCATTATGTGATGTAAAATTAAAATCCCAAGAGTAAATATAATGTATATACTTCATATATATACATCAAAAGAAGTGCTGAAGTAGGGTATCTGTCGCAAAAGATAAGACGAAGCACATTAGACATAGAAGGTTGAACAAAGGAAGTTTCCCGCGTTTAAGATGAGAACTAATTGAGGGCAAGATGTGGAGTGTGGAGAAGAGTGATGTACGATGTCTGAGTCTGGAGATTAGAGTCTTGCTTTACAATGGTGATTGATAGATCCCGAAGAAGTCATTTTGCCCGGGAACATCAAATATGAGTAGAGGCAAAGTGGTAGTAGACGAATTGGCTCACAGCATTAACCTCATGCAACCATTCCATGCAGGTTCTTTGGTTCTAAACGAGCAACACTTTTACCAGAATTCTATCTTGTTGAATTGGTCACAGAAGAATGCCCATCCTGTCACATTACGTCATTTGGCCAACTTTGGAAGAAAGATGACAACAGATAAGATTTTGGCAAGTGCAAATTTTGTTAGGACAGAATTGCCAATTAGGTTAAGTTTGAAAATAAAAGAGTTACAAAGTTTACCATATAAAGTGATGAGTAATTATCATCTTAATCAAGTCTATCAAAGTTACTATCATTGTTTTAACGCATTCAGAAGGGTTGAGAAAATTAAAACATTAGAAGAAAATGAAGATTTTTGTGAATTCGTTGTAAACATGCTTGATGATCATTTGATTGTTTTACCTCATTTAATGATGGGCGCATTAGAAGTTTCAATTTTGAAAATTATGACACAATCTGAATTAGATGCTTTTATGTCTTCAATGGTTAGATCTAGGATAAGTCGACGTGTCATTATGGATCAACATATATCAATGTCAAATACATTTATGGAATCCTTAAAACTACAAGAAATTGATGATAAGGATGATATAAAACCACCAGATTATATTGGAGAAGCATTCCAATATTGTTCCGCTCATGAACATTTAAAATTATCCTATAATCAAATTATTAATTTTTTACAAAGTTTATATCCGAATTTAACTATGCCCGAATTGCTAATTAATGGTGACGATGTCAAATTCCAATTTATGACTAATCATCTAAGTTATATTTTTACTGAAATTTTGAGAAATTCGTTGAAATCAACAATCGAGCAATTTATCAAGCTGAATAAAGATAGTTCAAATTTGGAACACCTAAAGCCAGCACCAGTTGTGGTTGAAATTACAAATACTAAACATGAAATGACTTTTAAGATTTCCGACCAAGGTGGTGGTATTCCACTTGACAAACTTGAATCTGTATGGTCGTTTGGTAAAACTCCAGAGTTAGCTAAAAAATATTTAGATAATTTCCATTCACTACCTGGCCTTGACTTACCATCCAGACTACCTATTATTGAACATCAGTACTTTCAAAAGAGAAATGAACATAAACAAAAAAGACCTGAAAAATTAACAGGAGTTTTGGACAACATCGGGCAAATGGAAATGAGTGGATCGCAAAATCAAGATTCAATGTTGAAATCCCTTGCGTCAAGGCCTTTTGAGTATACATTGGGAGTTTCCTTACCGATGTGTAAAATATATACCGATTATTGGAATGGAGTTTTGGAAATGTGTACGGTTGAAGGTTACGGAAGTGACGTTTTTCTTAAATTGCGTAAATTGGGTAATAGAAATGAAAAACTACAGCTTGACAAGGCTTAATTGGAGAGGCTTTGTGATCACTATCATCTATAGATGAATTTATAGTGTATGGTATATAGTTTATTTTATAAACTTTTAATGTTTAATGGTGTTGAGTTTTGAACCAGAATCGAAGCATGGACGACCGACGCGCAGCTTATCTGTGGTTGCACAGAAAGTGTTAATTGTTAATGTTAAATGTTAAATGTTGAAAAGCGACTGCGGCCGCTGTCTCTACTAGGTGCTAGGCGCTAGGGCTGCTGCTGGTGCTGGTATGGCTGCTTCTTGTGCCAACTTGCTTTATCAGTTCCTCCCAGCCTTCAATCGGAAGAAAGAATTCCACACAACAGCAACAACAAACAAAAACTTTCATATAGCAATCACAATGGTATGTATATAGAACACACAATTGGTCTTCTTGCAGCAAAGATAATGCGTCATTATGACCCTTGGATTGAGATACTAACATTATTTAACATTATCTATAATTCTTTTCATTTTTTTATAAACACAGGCGGGAGCTATGGAAAATGCACGTAAAGCAGTGAAAAACCTTTCACTAGACGATGAAAACGAATCATTATATGGACAAATCTACTCGGTCTCTGGTCCAGTCATCATTGCTGAAAACATGATTGGTTGTGCGATGTATGAATTGGTTAGAGTTGGTCATGATAATTTAGTCGGTGAAGTTATTAGAATTGATGGTGACAAGGCAACTATTCAAGTTTATGAAGAAACCGCAGGTGTCACTGTTGGTGATCCTGTCTTAAGAACTGGTAAACCATTATCTGTCGAATTAGGTCCTGGTTTGATGGAAACTATTTATGATGGTATTCAAAGACCTTTGAAGGCGATTAAAGAAATGACTCAGTCCATTTATATTCCAAGGGGTGTTGACACTCCAGCTCTATCCAGAGATGTCAAATATGATTTTACCCCAAGTAAATTGCAAGTTGGTGACCATATTACCGGTGGTGACATTTTCGGTCAAGCTTTTGAAAATTCTTTACTATCCGATCATAAAATCTTATTACCACCAAGAGCAAGGGGTACTATTGTTTCCATTGCCGAAGCAGGTTCTTATTCAGTCGACGAACCTTTATTAGAAGTTGAATTCGAGGGTCAAGTTTCAAAGTATTCAATGATGCATACTTGGCCGGTTAGAGTTCCTAGACCTGTTGCCTCTAAATTATCTGCAAACTATCCATTATTAACAGGTCAAAGAGTTTTGGATGCATTATTCCCTTGTGTTCAAGGTGGTACCACATGTATTCCGGGTGCTTTTGGTTGTGGTAAAACTGTCATTTCACAATCTTTATCCAAATATTCTAACTCGGATGTGATTATTTATGTGGGTTGTGGTGAAAGAGGTAACGAAATGGCGGAAGTTTTAATGGAATTCCCAGAATTGTTTACTGAAATTAGTGGAAAGAAAGAACCAATTATGAAGAGAACTACTTTAGTTGCGAACACCTCTAATATGCCTGTCGCTGCAAGAGAAGCTTCTATTTATACTGGTATTACATTAGCTGAATATTTTAGAGATCAAGGTAAGAATGTTTCCATGATTGCTGATTCTTCTTCAAGATGGGCTGAAGCTTTAAGAGAAATCTCTGGTAGATTGGGTGAAATGCCTGCAGATCAAGGTTTCCCAGCTTACTTGGGTGCAAAATTAGCTTCTTTCTATGAACGTGCGGGTAGATCTGTTGCTTTAGGATCTCCAGACAGAAAGGGTTCCGTTTCTATTGTTGCTGCTGTTTCACCGGCTGGTGGTGATTTCTCAGACCCTGTTACTACCGCAACTTTAGGTATCACACAAGTTTTCTGGGGTTTAGATAAGAAATTAGCACAAAGAAAACATTTCCCATCTATTAATACAGCTATCTCATACTCCAAATATACCAATGTTTTAGGAAAGTTCTATGATTCTAATTACCCAGATTTCGCTTCATTAAGAGACAAGATCAAGGAAATTTTATCAAATGCTGAAGAATTGGAACAAGTTGTCCAATTAGTGGGTAAGTCTGCACTTTCAGATTCAGATAAGATTGTTTTAGATGTTTCCACATTAATCAAGGAAGATTTCCTTCAACAAAATGGTTATTCCACTTATGATGCATTCTGTCCAATTTGGAAAACTTATGATATGATGCGTGCTTTTGTATCATATTATGATGAAGCACAAAAGGCAGTTGCAAGCGGTGCACAATGGTCTAAATTGGCAGAAGCAACTGCTGATGTCAAGCATGCCGTTTCGTCTGCTAAGTTCTTTGAACCAAGTAAAGGTGAAGCGGAAATTTCAGGTGAATTCGATAAATTGATGTCTACAATTTCTGACCGTTTCCAAGAAGCTTCAGAATAAGTCCGATATATGGTTTAATTCTATTTTTTTATTCACCCTTCCAGTTCAATTTTAATTTAAAAACCTTCAACTCCAAGGTTCAACTTTTATATTTATTTAATCTATGTAATGTCGTGGTAGACGTAAATAGTATTGTTTGACTTTGTATACAAAAAAATATTTGATAAATTTTAGTAGAATTGATAACAAAGAAGAGCACAGAAGCTTGTGAATTGCGAAGTATGAAGTATTAAGCCCCGCGCGGGTCTTTTTTTGGTGTGAGCAAGTGGTGAAGTGTTCAGATTCTTATTTTTGGGATCGTACTGTTATTGTTGCATTTCCAGGAGGTTCCAATTAATGAATTTTAATACAAGAAATTTTTTGGTATCAAGTAATAAGTATGAATTTTCTTACAAAGACTTTAGGTACTTTAACAGGGATTTCTATTCCATACACCTTTGGATCAGTTCTCCAATCATCTCATATAGAGAACCCTTCTTCGGGGTCATTATGGAAAGTTTACGATGGTACATCAGACAAGGATTCCAGGCCAGTTACAATATTTGAATTTGATGTTAGACATCCTGATAACTCTAAATACTTACCATTGATCCAAAATTCCATTAAAAAGCATCGTGCATTAGCACTTTTACCTGGTGTTTTATCAATTGTAGAAGTCATTGAGTCTGACAAAACCATTTATTTAATTACAGAGCATGTTATTCCCTTATCTCAACTTTTATCAGATTATCCAAGTGATTTCAAATTACTCGGTATCTATCAATTAAGTGTTGCATTAAAATTTATCAATATAGAAGGTTCATGTATTCATGGTAATCCAAGGCCTGAAAATATCTACGTTAATGATTCATATGAATGGAAAATTGGTGGATTTGAATTCACAATTAATTATAAGGACAATTCTACAGATTATCTCACCTTATTTTCAACTTACTCTGCATTTAATTCGGCCAGAGGATTGGTTGTTCCGCCAGAATTTGAAAGTTCTGGATCAGGATTCTTCAATGGTTTAGGTAAAGGCATAAAAGGTATAAAATTTGATTCATATATTTTCGGTTTGACTTTATATCAAATTTTAACTAATAAAACCCTAGTTGTAGCAGATTTAGTGAGAAGTGGTAACATCAAAGGTTTACCTCTGCTTAAACTTGTTGCCCCAAATATTGGGTTAAGAATTACTGTTGAACAATTTTTAAATAACGGCGAAATGACATATTTTGCTACAGATGAAATCAATGCTTTTTCTCAAATTAGTAAAATTTCATTATTGAACTTAGGTCAAAAATTGGAAATTTTTAAGGCTTTGTTGAACGGAAATGTTCCGCCACAATTCATCGAATTCAGAGTAATGCCGGAAATTAAGAATACATTTAACTCTTTAACATCAAATGAAAATAACATACAAACAACCTTGATATATTTACTTTATTTATCATATACTAAATGTGTTGATGATTCAAACTCATTCAATTTATGTTTTAAACCTGTTTATTTTACAAGTTTCACGTTAGGTGATCGTGCAATACGGACGGTCCTCCTTAAGATTCTTCCAAATGTTATTGATAAAATCTCCAGAAATGAGGTACAAGATAAAATATACCCAAATTTGATTACAGGTTTTGCTGATACGGATATTACCGTACGTACTGAAACATTGCTGTCTATTTCTTATATAATGGACAAAATAACTGATAGACAATTAAACAATGATTTATTACGTTATTTGGCTAAACTCCAGGCAGATATGAATCCACAATTAAGAGCAAATACAGTTGTTTGCCTTACACGTATTTCTGAAAAGATGCAACCAAACACACGTACAGGGGTATTGATTACAGCATTTGGTAAAGCATTAAGAGATACTGATCATGTAACACGTTTGTGTGCTGTAAGAGGGTTTGAAACTAGTATAGATTATTTTTCACCTGAAGTTTGCTGTTCAAAGGTTTTGTCGGCTCTTGCCCCTGCATTGCTCGATAAATCTGCCATAATTAGAGAACATGCAGAAAATTCTTTTGAACTTTATATGAAGAAAATTCGTGATGCATCTGAGCATCTAAAAAGAACTAAAGAAGATGACCATATTTTGAGTGATGTTTCAAACTTGACTAGTTTGTTGAATAATTTATCGCTTGAAAATTTAGGCCAAAATTTAATTGGATCCATATCTAACTTGGATACTCCGACAAGTACACCATTCTCAAATTCCGTATTAGAAGATAATGCTCTGGACCTAAAAAATAAATTAACTTCAAAGGATAATTTATTAGAAGATGATTTCGAATTAGATGATGATGATGATGGTTGGGGAATTGATGAAGATGACACTGATACTAATAGTACAACAACAAAGATCAATAAGTTTGATAATACCTTTAAGGCAAATGAGTCTATCAAAACATCACTTCTCAACAAATCTAAAACTGCGTCAATCGGTAACGGTAACAGTGATAATAACAATAAAAAGACATTGGTTTTAGGAAAGAAAAAGCCTGCAACGAAATTAAATCTCAAAATTGAACCAACAATTGATGATGATGGTTGGGGTGATGGGTGGTAAATTCTATAATTTATTTAACTGCTATATACTAGAAATTTAAATGTTACAGAATATTCATCTAATTTATCAAAGGCTTGACTTAAAGCTGCAAAACAAAAAAGGAAAAAAATATAATTAAACTCCTTATCAGGGGCTCGAACCCTGGACATTTCGGTCGACTTCTTGCGAATTCTTAAAAGCCGAACGCTCTACCGACTGAGCTAACAAGGAATTATTGTTTTTTTATTGTGTGGGAAGTTTGACCTTCAATCTATTTCCCAATTAGGCGATTTGTTAGGGTTTTAACCAATCAAGGGCGCGACAATTTAGCGGACGCGTTGTGCGCTCCCCGATGATCCCGTCCGGTTTACATTCACAAATCTATTTTAACAACTTGTTCTCTGTATTCTTTTTATCTTTCTTGAACTGTAGCTCATGTATTTCAGCAGACTACTTATGTATCAGAAATACGATTTACGTTATTTCAATTATTTACATTACTCTCGTTACAGATATCTTTCAGGTTTATGTTTATTTTTATAACAATAGTAATGTAAATGGTGATAACAGTGTATTGTGTATTGTTCAGACCTTAACACAATACACAATGACGAGATCAACTAGGATTGTAATAATATGATAGTAAAAAATAATAATAATAAAGTAAATGGTAATAGTAAAAATTTATTTCTGGTATACAAGTAGCCTGGTGAATAAATGTGATGAGCTACTGTACAATAACTGTGCAAAGAAGATAAAAAACAAGTTGGCAACTTGATTTGTGAATGTAAAGATGCACGAGGTCGTTGCAGAGCGCACAGCACATTCGCTAATTTGAATTGGTTGAACCTTGAAACAATATACGATAATGATATGGAAATATAGGATTTACCGATTTGTGAACGGTTTACATGTACTCAATGTTATTGAGTTTAGACATATAAATGAAAGAGAATTTCACCTTCCAAAGTGGTAATGGTTATTTTGTTGTATGGTCTTAAGGTATTTTACACACTGTCATTCAACACATACAACAAACATAGTAAATTTCAATTGACGTATATATTATGGATACTACTCACAAAATACACAACTAACAGCACTCTCTCCAAACCTTCAGGATAGAGTATATAACGTAAAACTTTGAATTCTTTTTAGTTGGTTGAATGTAAAATTTTTCTAGCTTTCCCGTGAGAAAAATAGGTGACAAAACTCCATGCACTTTTTTAGATAACAATTCCGATATAGTGTAACGGCTATCACGGTCCGCTTTCACCGGGCAAACCCGGGTTCGACTCCCGGTATCGGAACAAGTTAATCTTTTAAATTTTTAATTTTTTTTTCAATTTTTTAAATTGGTTTTATCAGATCATTTTGTCAGAACCTAAAATGTGTTTTTTTAGGATCTTTGTACCTTTTAATTATAGTGGCAACATGTTTTAACTAATTTAACCAAGCGCTTAAAATTTTTAGACAGAATAATTTATTCCTCCCGTATAAATATTCAACGTCTTAAAACACAGACTTTGCTTTTGGTTTCTAATAAGAGTAATGTTCGAGATCGATCATCACTGATAAATCATAGCTTCTAATCATCTCATTTCATCTAACCAAAAAGGCAAAGGGGAAAATTAGGCTTTACGATAAGAGATAAATGAGCACGTTACCCACTTTAGGTTTCAAACGGAGCCACATTCCACGGTCAAACCAAAACCTTCTTTCTCCCACTCTCATTTCAGCTCTTTAGGGTCAAAGTTAACAATGGACAATAGACACAGTGTGCAGTGTGCATACAAAAAGTTGAATTTCCCAGTGTGCACTGAAAACGTAAACAAAACGGCGAGGGCAGCTGGCTAAACTTTGTACTACTCTTCCTAGTTTTTGCGCTTGCTTGATTTCTACATGTTTCACGCATCACTCATTTGCACCAACCCAGACCCCTTTTCCCTGTTCTTCTGCATCCATTATTTGTTGATCACTTATAAAATCTCTCTATAATGGCTGGATCCACAGGAGAAAGAGACATACAGGAGATGTCTACTAATACATCAACATTCATACATGCAAATCAAATATCCACAACCACACCTTCCGAAATTGGAGTACATAAAGATAATATTATGTCCTCATCCGCTTTATCGATACGACATTTTTCGCCATCTTCATCTGATATATGGACTGCAACAACGCCTGCTACATCATCAAATTTTTTTGTCTCTACAGGTGATATCACTACACCTCCTGAAATAACTTCTTCATTGGCAACTCTTCAGCTGGAAATGAAAGAAAAACCATCATCCAATAACAAGAATAAACCAACATATACTCAATTAAATAACCAAAAACAATGTAATAGATTAGATGCAAATACATCACACTCACATACCACTTCCTGTTCTCCTTCGCATTCTAATACACCATCATTAGATGATACGGATAATACCGTTATACATCATCAATATTCTGGAGAAAAAACTAATTCCTTAGGGTTCAAGGTTACCCGTTTAGTGGAAATGGATGATTTTGAAGGCAATACGAAAAGAAATTTGACTATAGAAGATATCGTTGATAATTATATTCAAAGTTTAAAACAATCAGAAATTGAATTAAATAATGAAGTTTATCTAGCATTTGAAGAATTCAAATTTGATGTAATAGCGGATCATTTATCGTTACCTATTGATTCAACATATAATAGAACGATAAGTACATCCTCATCGACCATAGGAAATGATTTGTCAAGAAATATAACACGTAAAAATACAAGTTGTACAACCATTGGATATTTTGATTATTATTCATTAAATGAAATAGAGGAAAATTTGGTCATCAAATTATCTGATACTCCATATTTATTATTATTGCATTCTATTAGGCCTAAATTAACATCTTTTTCAATATTATCATTTATTAGAAAAAATATATCTAAATTAGATAAAAAATGTATGCTAGCACTAATGTCATTTGCCGTTTCAATTTTGAATATGTCTGATAATTCAAGCAAAGGACTCAAATTATACTCAAGGATGTTAATAATTCGAACAAAAAAAATGACCACGTCCTTATTAAATTTTGAAAGCATTATTCTGAAACTTATAACAATTAAAGGAAATCACTTTAGGAAATATAATAATATTACAAACAATAATTCAAAGCAAACGAGATTAAATTTAATATCAAGTTCACTTCATTTGTTAATATCTGTTTTGGTTAAAAGAATTGGAAAAATGATAACGTATGTTTCGAATATTGGAAGTTTATGGAAATATATTGCTGTTTATGGATTAGACGGTGATTTTGATGAAATAAAACTGGTACGAAATATTGTTGAAAACTCTTCAGCCTGTTCCTGTACCTGGTTGAATGATCCAATTAGATTGATTCGCACTCTACAATATGTAAGGAAGGTTTTACTTTGTATTATTATGAGCTCTATGGAAGTCGATGAAATTGAAATAACTGATAACCAAAACGCAATTCTATTTATGAAAAATTTTTGGTCAAAGTTTGGATTTGACAATATTAAATGGAATATAGGTAGTTTAACATTTGCCACAAGGTTGCTTGGAATGAGTTCATGTTTAGATGAATTTTCCAGTTTTATTAATAATCTAAAAAATGAAATTGTGGATGATACATGGCCCATATTTCATGAATCAAATTATTTCAATTTTACTGGTGAACACATTGACTCTTTTTCAACTTTAAATTTGTCCGATAGTGTATATAAATTGGATATTGTAAATGAAAGGAATGAAGATGACAGAATACGGACATTAAGTTCGATTGTTGATAGAATTGGATACAAATTAGATTTAATTGAAATAGGTATGGATAACAGCGATGAAAGATTATCAGCGGTGAAAAGTGATATAGATGCACTAATCAATTGTTATAATGAAGTTACATCTGTGGATTCTTCAATTAATAATGCTACCAAAAACACGAAGAATCGTACAGAGTTGAAAAAGTTGAGGATGAGTGAAATTTTACTTGAAGAATTTAGTGAATCCTTATCAGATACTGCAGAAAATAAACAGAAACATCGTCGAAGCAGTGGATTTAATGTTAAATTATTTTCAGTTGTTAAAAGTGAGGAAGCAGATGGAAATGATCAAGAAAACGATAATTATGATAACAATAATCAAGAATTTAGCTCTGAAGCAACTTCTTTTGACAATAATTCTGAAATTAGAAAGACCCTGGAAAAATTATGTCTTAATGAACATTCGAATTTACAAACTGCTCCAATCAACAAATTCACGGCATCCAATAGAAGAGGTTTTCCAGGCAAAGAAAACATGGATTCTTTTGAAGAAAAGTTAGAGAAAGAAGATGTTGCTTTTTCAAAATTCAAACAAGAATTAAAGAATAGACTAGAAGAAGAAAGTCTGAAAAGTTAAAATAGAACTGTGAGAATAAAATTTTATTAATAGCCTAATGTTTTTTAAAAATTGTGTATAATACTTATATAGCGCTTAATACCTAATATAATGATAGATAACATAAGTAAATTGTTTGTATTAATATATGTCAACATATATTAATGTAATGCATGGGTTGAGATGCGCTTGTAAAAAAGCAACATCCTATATGTTTCTTATTTACTTTTTATTCTTTCCGGAAGTTGCATGTGTAACCCGGAACCTGGTCAAATAGGAAATGGAGATTTTTTTTTGTTTAAACCCCGACCTATTCATTTTCCATCGATTTTTTCAACATTTAAATTTCTTGCAACCTTTTTTTTATTTGTTAAGTTCTGCTATATTATTGGGAAGAAAGTGATGGTTATATGTATATCCTGTATTAGAGAAGGAATATATTTTTTTCTAGAGTTGATGCTCCGGGGCATTGAGTTTCCCGAATAGGCAACGATAAGCTCTGTGCTCTGTGCGAGGAAACCGGAAAATTGAAATTTGTCAAGCGCCCGAGGCTCAAAAAAAGGAAAATACAATGTTCTAAATTCTGAACTGTGGTTAATCATATACGTCTCTAACGATAATAACAAATATTTTTATTGTGTATATACACTTATCTCAATATTACTAAAGTTATACATTTATGTGTATATAGGCAAGTTGTGATTAATATCAGTTTATGAGATTCAGAGATTTCGAGAATATAAAGATAACACAGTAAATAATAAGCAACATGGATAATAGTGGAATCAATGAAATAAAATATACTGAGGTTACTTTATTTTATAAGTTTAAAGATTATAGAAGAGAAAATGAGGCAAATGAGGAACATATCATTGATGCATCTTCTGGCATTTATATGTTGAATAAAGATGGAAAAATATTTATTTTCAGTATCATTGAACAAAAGATTGATTTTAATTATGTTCAAGAGTTGAATGTTAAGTATACCTGTGATGCATTAATTGAAGGAAATCAAGTTAAATGGCTTCCACTACCAGTAAGTAGGCAAAATTTTCAAAGTATTAAGATAGAATCAACAGATTTAACGAACTTTTTCAATATTTCAAACCAGGGCGAGAAAATTCCAAAGAAGTATTTAGTTATTATTGAAATTGAAAATAAAGATGTGGATGATTTTATAATGAAAAACCAATTGAAATTTTTTAAGATCAATAGATCTAAATGGGGTAAGAAAGTACCTAAGGGTATTCGAATTGAAAGTTCACCATTTGGATTGTCAACGGTTGACTTATTCAGTGGATATACGATATTTGGCCATATTAATTATGAAAGTAAAAGGGGGGAATTCTGGTTAAGTGATTGTAAATTTATGGATAATATGAATGGTGGAATTGTGATGCTTGGCGATGAGAATACATTATTAAGAGAAGAACATGAAAGTATTGGGTTAGTATGGGGGAATATAAAGTATAAAGAGCGAGGAGAATTGATGATTATTGTTAGCTGGGATATTTTATTAAATAATATTGGAATTTACAATGATAAAAGTAAAGATGGAAGGGAAGATAAAAGTGATAGCGAAAGAATTGAGAGTAAAATTGATGATGATAAAAGACTGAGTTCACAAGTGGAGGATGCTTATAAGAAAGTTGTTGGATTGAAAATACGCGATAAATACGGTTTGATATCATGGGGTAGTGGTGTTGTGGTATCCAAAGATCTGATAATTACAAATAAGCATGTTATTACAGGTAATGTAACAAATAATCAATTGCCAGAAAGCATTGAAATCAAGTTTAATAATAGCAAAGATGAATTTTTTACCTTTAGAATGGAAAAACCAAAATTATTTGAGGAGATCTTGATGTCAATTGATGAAGCAGATGATAGAGATGTTGCCGTTATCAATTGTTTTAAAGGTGATAGTAAAGACAAATGTGGATTTAGCGAAATTGAAGGTATTAAAGTTGTTGGTGGAGTTACTTTAGAGGAACTTTCAAAGAGAGACAAGGCATATAATTTTGCCGTCTCTATTGGAGAGCCAACTATTTCAATTGGGTATGGATTATTTTACGAATTGAACGAGGAGAAGGAGAGTGGTAGCAAAATTGAAAGCCAAAGGATCAATAACAAGCCATTACAGAGTGTTGGAAGAGTGTCCAAGATCAAAGGGGAATATGATATGATTCTCAACAGCAGTAGCTGCTGGTCAGGGTGTAGTGGGGGTGCCGTGGTAAACGTTCGGGGGGAGTTGATGGCCTTGATGGTGAACAACGTCAAGGTAGTGGACAGCGGAGAAGTGCTCGAGCGGATCAACATGGCGGCCGGGGGTCCCCTTCTCGCGCGGTGTCTGCGGTGTCTGCGATGTCTTCAGAGCTGGCGGTGCGACACCGCGGATGTCGTGGCAACTGCGCGGGCTCGTTTGTAGTGCGTGTGGTGTATGTATATCGAGTGCAAAACATGCAAAGTGCAAAGCTTAAATGGGAAATTAGATTATCATGTGCTTATCGGGCCAATCAGAACGCGGAACGGCAATCGCCGCTAATGGCTGAAGCCTGAAGCCTGACGCCTGAAGCCTGAATGTATGGCGCTGGTGATGGGGAATTTGATTAATTGGTCAATAAGCACACACTTCCTCCAGATTCCCCCCCTTCCCACATTTAATGCACAATTAACTGGAAGGCAGATCGGTGCCACAGCGGACAACCCTGCTGCGTTCTTCCTTTCTGCCACTGACCAAAGTGGCAAGACCAGAGATCACACCTATAACCCTATAACCATCCTATATAGCCCCTACTACATAGCGCATAATTCACCGCTTCTCGACCTCGAACCTCGATCCCTCGAGTTTGGAGTTATCATCTTGCAGCGATATCTATATCGAACTATCGTCGAACGTATACGCCTCTCACTTTCTGCCTCCAAGCTCACGCACAGGTAGGTACACGTTCATATTACACAGGTTTTTCCAACAACATATAAACCCTTTTATCCAGCCTCTAAAAGGAATCACCTTCTATTATCAAATCATATAAGCTTCCCGCTTTATGAAATAGAAACACCCTAAACATTTAAAAACTCCATTTGTTACGACAAGGAAAAAAGAAATTACAGAAATTTCACCAATACCAGATTTTTAGAATGAATATCACAAATAGTCCATTCGATCAACTGAGTACCACAACCGCATCCGGTATAAGTACCGATGATGATGGTTCCGCTACTTCATTGTGGAAAATGTATTCAAAGGCAAAAGCTGGCTTACCTTATCGTTCGAGAATGGAAAACTTAACATGGAGATTGATGTTCATAAATCTGGAAAAAGAGAGAAAAGTTTCAACTATGAAAAAAAATATTATCAATCAAAATTTTAATAACACCAATACCTATAATTCCAATACAAATAATGTCCACACTTTGAAAACTTCTATTATGAATAGCAATACTCCCTATTTTAGTGATAACAATAGTACGATTATTAATAGTAATGGTAATAATAATGAAAGGAACATTCAGCATAATTATCAAACTCCTAACATGAATAATAATAATAGTAAGAATGATACTCTAGATAACAATAATTCTTCTAATCCCTCTGCCATAAACATAGACTCAACAGATATAGATAATCTGTATATGTGGCCACAATTCCCCGATCTTAAATTCCTAGACGATCCAAATTCTCCGTCAAATGTCAATAATAACAGTAATAGTAACAATAATCTCAATAAAACTAGAAAAATTCATGAAAATAATATTAATCGCAACTCTCAACAAAAAGGCTCCGAGTTTAATTATCTCGATCATATAAAATCTTTGTCAAATGAAGATTCTTATCTTAATGGCCCTGCAAATAAATTAAATCAAAAGAGAAATGATTTGAACTCAAGATTCACACGAAAAGAAATATCACCAATCCATCCATTTCAACCTTCAAAATTATCACAATCTCTGCATAGTCAACATTTACTTCAATCTCCTAACGATTCACTGATAAGGCATTCAAGTATATCTACTACTCCTTTGACATTCCCGCCAAATATAAATAATAATCAATTTCAAAATGATTATACAACTCCAGCACCTCCAGATATGATTTTATCGACTTCTGCAACAACCACTTCTCCGATATCATCTCATGGTTTAGGTATAGGCAGCGCAGCTTCATCTTTCCATGAAAAAGTAGGTTCTATTTCTCTTTCATCATCCTTTACTTTGCAACAACCACCTTTACCACGAAACCACTCTTATAAACCACAATCAACTATTTCAAATTCTCATAAAAATAATACTCATCGTTCTCTATCTAATATAAACCCTACCACATTTAATCCTCATCTATCTTCAAATAGTTTGCATTTGTTTGATAGCTCAATGCAGTCTCCTTTGAAACAACCTAACCAAAATACATTTGCAGACAATAACAATGGACAATCTTTATCAATAGAGCATAATAATAACAATTCAAATTATGATTTTGATGGTGATTTAAATATGATGGACAATATGAATTCTTTAAATACGGATTTTTTAAATCAATTAAACGATGATTTAGCAACGACGATGACGACGACGACAACAACAACAACAACAATTTCCCCAAACTCGGGTGTTAATAAAAATATCAACTCGAGAGGAAAGTCTTTGATATCTAACAAATCAAACGTGGGATCTCCATCATCAACAACATCTCAACAACCCCTAAGTTCAGGTAAAATAACTAAAAAATTTTCAACTTCATCATCAAATGGTACAGCATCAAATCTATCTAAAAGGAAAAGTAATTCTAGTGCCTCTCGTAAAAAAAAATCGGAATCCTCAACTACTAATATTTCAAATGGCACCCCCTTATTAGGTTCATCCCCTCAAATATCATCCAATAATAACACACCACTTTCTGCTGCAACACCCGGTTCCATATCAACGACTTCAATGACAATTCAAAATAATTCAAATGGTACAGAGGGTGAAATTCAATGTACAAACTGTCATACTAAAACAACACCACTTTGGAGGAGAAACCCTGAAGGCCAACCACTGTGTAATGCATGTGGTTTATTCTTGAAATTGCACGGTGTTGTTCGTCCACTGAGTTTGAAAACTGATGTCATAAAGAAAAGACAAAGGGGCACAAGCACTTCGAAGAAAAGACGTAATAATACTAATGGTAATTCCTCAAAGACGGATGGTGACGATTTAAATCCAACTCCTATAGTCAAGGGAAAGAAAAACAGAAATTCCAAGAATACTCCAAATAATGATTCAAATGACGATGAAAATGATAATAACTACCTTAGAGATACAATCAAAAAGGAAAAAAACACAGTTAAAAACCAAGCTTCACGTATTAAAAATGAAAATGGTGAAATAAATGAAGCTATATTAGATGAAAATCAAAATAACGTGGAGTCATTTCTGACGGATACGTTTGATGTTGCCATGTTATTAGATGAAAATGGAAATAATAGCAACGATTTAATATTGCCAGATGCAACTACTCCAGTTGTAGCAAACGCATTGACTGATGTTAATAATGATGTAACTGATCAAAATAGTGCTGGTGCCCAAGAACATTTGGATTTTACTTTGGCTGTCAATTTCAACACTACAGGTAGTGAAGAAGGACAAAATAATTGGGATTGGCTAAATATGGCATTATGAGACGTTATATTGATACTTTGGTTGTTATATTATCTTTTCTTCTCTGAGATACAATTCTCAATGATTATATTTTGTCAAACGCTTAGAGCCTAGTATAAAATTAAAAGTTAATACAAACTTCAAACTGGTTTTGTCTCAGTTTTGTAACCTTTAATGTCCTTTTTTTTATTTCCATTTTACTTTTGTATTTATATTTATATTTTTATATATATTATCACTTTTTCTTTTAAATTAAGTCACCACTTTTAGAGTATACCTTTTAATTTTAAACTGAGGCAGCACGTAGTTATTTGTCACCCTCCTCCCCGCGGAAAACGGAGATGGCTGCTATCTGTTATGCCGGAGGCCGAAAGCTGAAATCACTTCACCGCTTTGCACAGCCCAAAACAAAATTTTTAACTTCAGTTGCAGGCCGTTGGTGGGGTATATTTTGAGACTCAATATACAGGAGGGGGTGAGATCGGTACAATAAAGAGAATTTCTTATATCTCCACCGGAATAGTATCTTATATAACAAAAGCAAAATTTCAAATATAAAATGCCATTTGATGATACAAAAGGTATGCAAATTGCATACGAAGAAGCACTGGAAGGATACAAACAAGGTGGTATTCCAATTGGTGCATGTTTAATTCACGAAGATGGCCGTGTAATCGGTCGTGGTCATAATATGAGAGTTCAAAATGGCTCAATGACATTACATGCGGAAATTTCTTGTTTTGAAAATTCCGGCAGATTACCTGCAAGTTTAACCAACAAGTGTACACTTTATTCAACTTTAAGCCCTTGTTCGATGTGTACCGGTAGTGCATTATTATTTAACATACCAAGGGTCGTAATGGGTGAAAATGATACTTTTGTTGGTGCTGAAGATTGGTTGGCTAAACATAACGTTGAAGTGATTAATTTAAATGATGAAAAATGTAAAAAATTACTGGGTGATTTTATTAAGGAACACCCTGATATTTGGAATGAAGATATCGGCGTGTAGATTTGATAAAAGATTGAACCATTTAGTCTTGATTCAAAATTTTTGTAACGTTTTAAATTATATAAAATCTGTATGCAAGAATATATATATATTTTATTCTAATGTTTAACTTAGAGATTCACCCTTTATTTTTTCTGTAAGGAAGAATTCACAAAATCAAACTGTAAGCAACCAAGTCGATCGGCGCGATAATGTTTTGTGCAACGGTGAACAGTGAGATCTAAACTCGAATGTACCTATAAAAAATCATTCATCGATCTATTCAATGTTTTCCACTAATGATTATTTTTTTTTGTTGCCCAATTTATTGAACATATAGTGCCTTCATCATTTATACTTTATAGCAAGAAAAATGCCACCAAAGAAGAGATCATATGCAAAAGTTACAAAATCCCAAAATAATGCATCTAAATCAAAGGGCACTGTTAAACGTCAACATACTGAAGCATCACATACTCTTTACATTTCAAATTTGAATTCGAAAATAAAGCCGGATAAAATGAAAGAAAATTTATATATACTATTTGCTCCATTTTCTGATATTCTTGAAATTATATATCCTAAAAAAAATTATCGTGGACAAGGTTGGATAGTGGTCACATCCCCAGAAGATGCCGATGAATGTGTAACAAAACTCGAAGGATTTAATATTTTTGATCAACCAATACATATCAAGCATGCGAAAAAGGATTCTAAAATTATAGAAACGTTGAACAATTCCCAATTCACTGAAGTAATTCAAAAAGAAGAGTAAGTTCTTGTTGTTTTTGTTTCATTATATAAATCTTTTCTAATATCTGCAAAATCCGATTTAAAAGTCCCTTCTATAAAGGTAAATAAATAGCTAGTGTACATTATAATAGAATCCAAAGATCAAATTACATTAAATGGTTCATCTACGGCCTCTACTTAAACGCCAACTTCCATCATTGTCAAACTTATTATACAAGGGTTGAATTTTTTCTCTCTTTTTGTGAATACTCAATTCACCTTCATTGGCCTTCCGAAAGACTTTTGATGCATACTGTACCAACCATGCAGGATCAATCTTTGTAGTACAATGCATGTATTCCTTATTTGTTAAAACTAAAGTGTGATAAATAACATACTCAACTCCAGGGATTTTAAATAAAGAGGAACTCGGATGAATATAAACTGATAGATTATCAGCCAAAGTACGGAATACACCATCCTCATCATGATGTCCATGGTTGGAAGACCTTTTGGCACAATTTTTAAAAAACCCCGATACAAATGCTTTTCTTACTTGTTCTAATCTATTTTTGCAACTTACCAATTTTAAATTAATTTCCGGTTCCTTTTTATCAACTGTTTCCATCAATCTTATCAATTGATTTTTGACATCACGAGCTTTCTTCATGGATTTTTCATGGATAAAATTATCATTGCACCAATCCTTAGAATATCCACTAGCTTCCCACTTCCGATAAACATTCAACAATGTAAGATGATCGCCATTATAGTCATCAAATCGTTGTTTCATTCTATCAGCCAACTCTCTTTTCTCTCTAGGTCTATAGAAAACATCAGGTACAGTTAACATAGAAATAACTTCAATAACTTCGTAACTACAGCCAAATTCAAAAGACTTAATTAATGTTTTGGATAACATAGGTTCAACGGCAAAATAAGCCATACATCTACCGGCTTCAGTTAACTTACCATCTTCATCTAATGCGTCTAGAATATATAATTCCTCAAGTGCTTTTAAAATTGTCTCCTCCTTGGGCTTATCCATAAATTTAAATTCTAAAATATTTTCAATACCCATTGCCTTTAACATTAAAATAGTATGCGAAAGGTTCTTTCTAATAATTTCGGGAACAGTATTTGCTGACATTTCTTTCAGATATGCATTTTTGGTATATAATCTATAGCAAATACCAGGACCCGTTCTACCAGCTCTACCAGATCTTTGATCAGCTTGGGCTCTTGATATGGGTTGAACGACAAGTGTGTCCATACTTCTTTTTGGATCATAAGCATTGACTTTCACATACCCTGGATCAATAACATAATAAATACCATCAATAGTAATGGAAGTTTCTGCAATGTTGGTTGCAATAACAACTTTTCTTTTACCTTTTGGAGTTGATTCAAAAATTCTACTTTGCATTTCCGAAGGCATCGCAGAGTAAATTGGTAAAACAATAAGCTCAGATAACGTTTGATCTCCCTTGTATAAAACACTCATTTTCTGAACAATAGTTTCGCAACAGGTTTCAATTTCTTCACGACCAGTAAGGAAAACCAAAATATCACCTGGTGGATTGTTTGTATGAACATCAATTACAGTATCAATTGTGGCTTCAATATAATCAAGTTCTGGAGTTTTAGTATAGTATATTTTAACAGGAAAGGTACGTCCTTGAATATGGTAAACTGGACAATTATCAAAATATTCTGAAAATTTGGTAGAATCTAATGTAGCAGATGTTACTATTAATTTTAAACTACCATTTCGCTTTTTAACAATATCATGAAGAAGCGCAAACAAGATATCCGTGGCAATTGTTCTTTCATGGGCTTCATCTAACATAATTACCGAATATCTGGATAATAATGGATCTGTCAATGCCTCCCTCTCTAACATACCATCGGTCATATATTTTATTTTAGTCAATGGCCCGGTACAATCTTCAAATCTAATTGTGTAACCAACCTCATCACCGACTTTACAATTGACTTCATCCGCCACCCTTTTGGCAACACTGATTGCTGCAACTCTTCTAGGTTGAGTACACGCTATTATACCAGAATTAGCATATCCATCTTCAGCAAGATACTGTGTAATTTGTGTCGTTTTACCTGAACCAGTTTCACCGACAATGACAAGAAAGTTGTTCTCTCCAATGGCTTTTAATAATTCTTCTCTGGACTGGTAAACTGGAAGTGATTCTCGCTGTTCTTGCATGCTTAACCTTGACTTTATACCATATGATTCAAATCTAGCTTGTTTTTTCCATTCCACAACTGCATTTTTTTCTAATTCTTCGATTTCTTGTTGTTTTAATTCATCTTCAATTTTTTTGGTCATTAATGGATCATCTAAATATTTACTATTTCTCAACTCACGTCGTCTTTTTTCTTCTTCTAAAATTTTCTCACGTTTTTTAGCTTTGTTATCTTTCATGAGTTGGCTTCCGGATGATGCGATAAGACCCAATGACGCATTTTTGGGATTGATTTTTCTATTATTTTGATCATTGGTAATATTATTTTTGACTTTACTAGTATTCATATTTCGTCCTCTATTGTTTCTATTATTTTTGTTTGATCCCTCTACTTTGACGAGTTTTTCTTTATAATCGTTTAAGAAAGTTGGAATGTGATTATTAAATTGCACTTCTAAGTCTTCATTTTGATCAAAATCACTATCATTTGAATCCATTTCTGCGTATGGATCATCACTATCATCTTTTATAATTTTTTTCTTCTTAACACCATACGCGGAATTCAGCTGGGTTTGTTCCCATATATCCATGTCATTTCTCCGTTTGAATCCCGATTGTGAAGCTAATTGATGGTTATCGTTATATACCATATTTTTGGTATTGCCGGAATAGTTCTTTGTTTCTTTCAAAATACCTAGTTTTTGGTCAACATTTTTCATAGTTAAACTAAATTTTCCTTCTTTACCAATACGTGTCACTTGGGCAAATATTTCACATCCTTTCTTCAACTTTTGACTTTCATCTTCTATTTGGGAACTATGACATAACCCATTTTTAGATTCTCCGGGTATTGAAACAAAAATACCAAAAGGCTTCACCGCTGTAATAAACCCCTTTACAATCTGTCCCTCTTTTAGACTTAGATTTGACATGGCATATAAGAGTATTGAATTCTTATACTGTAGAAGAAACAGGGAAAAAGAGTACAACAACCATTTTCAACAGGAAATAAGAAATTCGTAAGGTCCGCAAAAAATTGTGCGCCACAAAGGATT